>QPKB01000003.1:30461430-30715915 GCA_003546025.1 Camphora micrantha | reverse complement strand
TGAGAGAAGGATGAAAGCTGCAGAGCATGCTCAGGTGTACAAGAAGCGGATTGCAAGAGCCTATGACAAGCATGCCAAAGAAATAAAATTCAATATAGGTGATATGGTATTGAAACGCATCACTCAGTCACAACTCCCACACATTAAAGGCAAATTGTGACCCAATTGGGAAGGCCCGTATGTCATTAAAGAAATATATTCTGGCAATGCATATAGGTTAGTAAATGCATAAGGGGAAGAGCTCCCCGGTCCATGGAATGCTATATACTTGAAAAAGTACAGCACATGACCCTTCCTAACTTCTTGTAGAGTATCACCCTTGGTCTCTTGATATGGCTGTGTAAACGCCGTAGGGAGGACCGAGAAGACATGCCATGGCCAAACCTGGAAGTCAAAACACACACTGGCGCAAAAAAAAATAAAAATAAAAAATAAAAAAAAACAAAACAAAAAGAGAAAACATCAGAGTAGTGAGCTTGCCCCACACAATGCCTTGCACGATTGAAACCATTCAATGTAAGAGTTTGTAGATGAGGTCACCCATCTCATGAAAGCTTCCCCATACCACTTGCAAAAGAGAGAAAAGAGAAACCACGATGGAGTTGCATGAGATATGGGTGTGCTCCCCATATTTAATGCTTCAGAAGCCAATACCCTAGGTAACCCTCTCCTGAGCCAGTCACCACCCCCCTCCAAAAAAAAAAAAAAAAAAAAAAAAAAAAAAAAGTGTTTAGTTAGAAATCTTGAAAAGAATAAAAGCTTTGTGACTAGCTTGGGTTCGTAACCTTTTTAACCCGAGCCGGTAAGCCCATAGGGGTATTTACATACCTAGTGCCCAAAGCAATCTGGTTTGGGAGTCATTGGCTTAATGCTCGTTACTTGGGTTAATTAGAAAGCTTAAGGGACTCAGGCATTGCACAGTCACCCGTTAAAAAAAAAACAGAGAAAAGAGCCAAAAGACCAGAGCAGATGAGAAGCACTCACGAAACCCAAGCCCGCTAAAATGACATGGGTCCTTATCTAATGAACCAAGCGGAGAATGGCCAATAACCACAACACTAAGGAAGTACGGCGACTCACTATCTCCGCACACAAAATCATTACTCACACATGAATTCCAGGGGCAGCCTAGCGCTCTCCAAAGTTCAATCAAAAGGACTAAAACGGCCGGAAAAGAACCATGAGGGATCGATCTCCAAAACAGATAGTTGGGGAAGCTCACATCACTACCGAACTTATAGCCATGGATCAGAGAGCTAGACAATCTTCATTCTCTCACTTTCAACCAGAAAATACGCCAGCTTTACGCTGGGGCATTTTTTATATATATATATATGGTTGTGTACACGCATACGAGTAATTAATTATTCTGCACAGCTTCCCAATCCAGGTCCCATCACATGCACTTTTGTCACAAACACTCACCTATTCACACACACTATCACCTCATGCGTGCTTTTGCTACTAATGCCTTTTGGTTGAATGCAGGACATGTTACACATTATTTTGTTTCAGGGTTCGATCACATATGTCACCCCATACGCTTGGGCATTTTTATATATACACCTACATAAACATGCCTCGCGCTCCTCCCCGATTAACCCTTGATCCAAAACCCCGCGCAGATACCCTATTTTGTGCATGACTCCTCTCGAAACGGGATATACCATTAGTTAGGAAATGTTCACCCCTTTGTTTTGGATTAATCGATTACGATATGCCTCTAGCATTTATATCAAGTGCGTATTGTTTCATGCTATTTATGTTAGCCGGATTTGAAGTGCTTACGGTAACATGAGGGAAGACCCGACAAACCTAGTGAAGACACATGAAGATCTGGCGATATGCGCCATTGAGATGAAGTCGGTCAGCGGGAACCTCCGAGCCCTGAACATACGCTTTCAGAATCCCGCTGTGACACTTTGTACACCCCTAGAGTAAGATGATCCACCTTGTAGGCATTTAATTTTGGATGGACAGTGGAACACATGAGGTGACATCCTCTAAGCACTCTCGCACATCACTTGATCAGGCTCGATCATAAAAGAGACCAAATTGAATGAGTTGCCTAAAACAATCCCATCCTGATTCCCTCGAGTCAGTTTGTTTGACTTCACCCTCATAGGCCGCCACTCCCATGAACCTAAAGGCTCAAGCGGAGGCATGAATATGTGTCTCCTTTTCTTTAGATAACAACTTTGTACATGTTGTCCTCCAAAGAGGGGCATACTGTAGACAACTCATTTTGGCACCCTGTGAAAGATAATCTTGTCCACCATAATGATATCATTTCTGGACCTTTGATCGCCCTGAGAATTTGCTCATTATGATCTGCTTGTTGAGGGTTTTCCGTCCAAATAAAGAACTCCGAGATCCGACAGGCAGATCGAAAATAGCAACAGCGGGTTCCACACACAAAAGGCGCCCGCGTGAAAAATCACCTACCATTTCTAGACCACTGATCACCCTGAAAGTCGGTTCATCGTGACCTACTCGCCGAGAGCTTTCTGACGATGTGTAGAACGTCAAAATCTGGGAAGCGGATCAAAATCTACGAAGCCTAGGCCCAGCGACGACAAACCCAACCAATCTCCACCGGACCCCACCTTCTTGGCCCGAACCTGTTCCTTTCAGACGCAACCCGAGCCCATCATTGCGGCCTGGATCCAAGGCGGAACTCACCTAACCCAAAACCCTTTATCTCAAACCTAAACCTAAACCCAAGTCCACCCAAGTCCGACCCAAACCCAACTCAAATCTGAATCCAAGCCCCGACCTAGCCCACTTGGCCCATCAACTGCATGGGAGAGGAGAGTCCACGAGATCTGGACTCTCCCCTCCCCCCTGACATCTCTCTCTCCTTCTCTATCTCTCCCAACTCCCTCATCCCGATCCCTGTCTCCATCTCACGCACGTCGATCTCTTCTCAGGCGCAGCACCCATCTCCTTGATCGCCCATCCATCATGCACAGATCTCTCCTCCATCTCTCATCTTCCATCTCACCATCACTCTCTCCATCTCCACACAGGACGGTCCCCTGCAACCCATCTCCCTCTTCACGGTCCTCTTCTCATGCCCATCCCCCTCTCCGCTCCGTCTCATCACCTCTGCACGCAGCATCTCCATCCCCAGCAGCAGCGCTGCCCTTTGCAATACCTTCTTCCTTCTCTAGATGCCACACTCCGCAGCAGCACCATTGCCCCCTCCCTGCATGCAGCACCAGCGCCTTCTCCTCCTCCTCATCCCCTGACGCCTCCCTCACCAGGTAGAGTCTTTCTTCCTCCCGCACTATGCACACACTACACTCTCCTTCCCTCTACTTTTCTTCTTCTTCCTTCTCCACTCTCTCCCCCTCCTGCTTCTTTTCCCTTTCTCTATCACGCACTCTCTCCTTCTCCACTCCATCTTCCTTTCCACATCTCTCCTCCTTCCCCTCTCTTTCGTCCTCTGTCTCCCTCCTCCGCTCCATCTCCCTGCTACTCCCTCTTCCCTCTATTTCCCCTCCTTCTCCTCTCTTTCCTCCACTGTCTCCCTTTCCTCATCTTTCCTCCACTGTCTCCCTTTCCTCATCTCTCCTCCTTCCCCTCTCTTTCCTTCTCCGCCTCCCTCCTCTGCTCCATCTCCCTGCTACTCCCTCTTCTCTCTATTTCCCCTCCTTCTCCTCTCTTTCCTCCTCCATCTCCCTCTTCCGCTCCTCCCTGCTCCGCCCCACTCCCTACTACTCCATCTCCCCGCTCTCTCTTCCCTCTCCTCTCTCCACCCTACGGCTAACTCTCTCTCCCCATCTCACTCTCCCTGCCTCTCTCCTCCTCTCCCTCTCTCCTGCTTTCTCCCTACTCCGCCCCAGTCCCAGTGGCGGACCCAGGATTTTTAATTAGGTGGGGCGAAACTTTTGCTAGAATTTTTTCACATTAACAATAGCAAAAGAGAAAATGTATTCCATTTAAATAGACGCAAAATATTTAACTACATCAACTAACATATAACTTTTGTTTGAAATGATGATAATATTCATTTCTCCAAAATTTACAGTATATCTCTTACACTGAAAACAAAAAGCCCCCAAAAAATATGGGCTATCTAATTATCCCAAAAAAGAAAGGGTTGAAAACCTTCAAAAAATCCGGGTACCAACCCGAAGAAAGAAGTACATATTAACGATTGACATCAACTAACATATACTTCTCTCATCAAAAGTCATCCCAACTCCAAAACTAAGTTTTTACAATTGCACTCTACGGTTCTTCATGTTTTGAAAGCGTTGCATGATCGCCTCATCGTCAATGCTATTGAATATGTCTTTTTTGATATATACAAGCAAACAATCATTTATCCACTCATCTTCCATTCGATTGCGCAGTCGATTCTTAACGATTTCCATAGCAGAAAATACCCTCTCAACAGTAGCAGTCGATTCAACCATCTTCTGAGCAAGGCCGCAATTCCTTTCACTCCGACAAAATTACTATTGGTGCGCATATCAACGATATAAGTCGCAAGCTGAATATCAAGTCTCGCCCGATCTAAGTCCAAAAAATCATTTGGATATAACTGAGCATGGCAAATCAATTTTTCCTTATCGAAAGCAGAGAATGAATCCCTTGGATCCAAGCATGCCACACAAAGAAGCAACTCGGTGTTCACCATATTAAAGTGGCGGTTGAGCTCTTTTAGTAGCAAATCAATAGTAGCATAGAATATGTCAACTCGAAAAATGATGGAGATTTGTCAATTCAGCTTTACGTCGTAATCGCTTTCGTTCAACAAACATATCACTCATATTGGGAATGAGGATTTCATATTTATCACAAAATGAATGGACTTCAAATAGGAGAGGTTCCCACCCATCATCTCTCATCATTTGCAGCCGTTGCTTCGACACTTTCACTAGTTCCATGGCAGTGATAATATTTTGATCCATTCGCTGTAATAACTTTGATAATTCATTGGTGATCCCCAATATATCTCTCATCAAATGCATTTTAAATGCAAAATCAAAATCGCCCAATACACACAATAAGTTAGTAGCAGAGCCCTTGTGGTCACTCATATTATCATCTGAGATAATTTCAAGCACATCAACCACAGTGGAGAACATGTGTATCAAGTTAATCAATGTATCAAAATGTGAGCCCCAACTTGTATCTCCCGGCCTCTTGAGGCTAGTCTTCTGATTCAAACCTCGTCCACTTTCAAGTTCGCCCGAATTGAGAGCATCAACGACTTTAGCTGCTTATATATTTTGGAGCATGTCATGGTGTTTGCAAGAGCCTCCAACGACATTCAACACCATAAAAACCGAGTCGAAGAAAGCGGCGATTAGTTTGTTATCTTTTGCAACAGCAAGGAGTGTTAACTGAAGCTGATGTGCAAAACAATGAACATAGAATGCAGTGGAGTTCTCATTCTGAATGAGCCTTTGGAGGCCATTAAACTCACCCTTCATATTAGCAGCCCCATCATAACCTTGCCCACGCAAACTTGAAATGCTCAATCCATGCTTGGAAAATACCGCTTCGATGGCCACCTTAAGTGATTAAGCTTTAGTGTCGATAACATGTTCTATGGCTAAAAACCGCTCAATCACACATCCCCGTTTATCCACATAGCGAATAACAATGGCCATTTGTTCTTTGATAGAAATATCCCTAGATTCATCCACCCAAAGGGAAAATGGTGCATCTCCAAGCTCATAAATGATAGCTTGAGCGGTTTCTGCGGTAGCCGCATTCACAATGTCTTTTTGAACCTTTGGGGTGGTCAATTTTAGATTCTCAGGAGCATTTTCCAATACAACTCTTTTAATAGCTTCATTCTGATTGGTAAGTACTTGCAAAAGCTCAAGGAAGTTACCCATATTGTTTGAATCTTCAGATACATCATGACCACGAAAAGGCAATCCTTGGCGTAGAAGAAATCGAACAGAAGCAAGAGTTGCCTTCAAGTGAATTCGATACTCTGTTCGAGCTTGACTTGATTGTTTAACAATAACCGTCTCAATGTGTTGCTTCTGGTTTAATAAGTTCTGACACTTCTCATATGCTTGATTATGAACACTATTCGGGCCTCGCACATGATTTTCAATTCTTTCTTTTTTCCTCCAACTTTTAAATCCTTGAGTTATAAAAGCATCATAACGTGTTTCCTCTCCAAAAAGATAGCAACAAAGGCAGAATGCAGCATCTTTTTCTACGTTGTACTCCAACCAACTACCGTAATCCTTAAACCAAATAGGATTGAATCGCCTCTTATTTGTCCACACCCCGTATAAGGAAATTTATGGTCCCGAGGCTGACAAGGGCCCTTTTGTAGATACGCTTTTCGGACTTGGTCTCTATCTGTAGGATGATAGCTCGATATTGGATTCCGCAACCCAGGATCTGCGGGAAGATCTGTCAAGTTAACCTCTACACGCCCTTTCTTTGAGGATGATGGCATTTCATCATTCTTATCATTCTCTATAGTCGGAGGCGGTGCATTGGTAGGTGATTGTTTTTTGTAATATTTTTCCATATCTGATTCAAAGATGAGGTCAATTACATCAGAATCTTCGCCAACAACCAATGATCACCATTTATAATATAGGTTAAAGACATGATTTTAAATAATTTTTTATTTTTATAAGGAATCCTACTACTAACACACAATTTGTAAATAAAATTGTATAATTAACTACCACATTCTTTGATGCCATTAAATTAAGTGTTATAATCAGTAAATAATCATAATTTACTAGAGGTGTAGAAAACTGTCCATGGTTCAACTGCTTGCTACTCTTGTTGGTTTTAAGGAGTCTAATGAAGCAGAGGTTCCAACTATCAAGCAAGCCCTACAAATCTTAACAGAATTTTTCTCAACAAACCTTGTTATATAAAGTGATGGTTGGAAGATTTTATCTTGGGTCATCTCTATCATGGCTCGGCCATTGAAGCTCTATATTGTTTGTGTTCAATGAAATTAGAGATTTATGCTCTGGCCTCAGTTTCAAACAAGCATGTTAGGCGGGGAGCTAATTTTTTAGTGGAAATGTTGGCGAAACAAGCCATATAGAGAGTTGTTTTGTAATTTGTCTTTATATTATCTTTTAAGCCTTAGTCTAGTATTTATCTCTGGTATTTATCTCTAATAGGATATTGCTCCTTGATGCTTCTTAATTTTCTAGCAAAACTTGTGTTACTAATCAAAGAAAATCAACAATAACCAAGAAGAAACCACACCCAACTAGTTGCTAGTGTCCCTCATCAATCATTCAATCAAAACACAAAATAATTATGATGATCACAACTGGGTTCAACATTAGGCCTGATGCAATTTCAAATGAACAAATACTAATTGCTGAATGATGAATGATAATCACAATTCACAACACTACTATCAACTACAGAATTAAGTCAACACTACTATCAACTACAGAAATAAGTAACAGAACTACTTGTGGTTATGGAAAGACACCAACTCCAATCAAACAAGATGTCAAGACATATACATGAAGTCAAATAATATTGCCCAACTAGCCAACCCTTATCCATGATTGACAAATCTCATGCATTCATAAATTAAACAAGAACACAAAAGAAAATCAGCTCCGAAGTTACCATTGATGGAGGTAAGCTCAATCAAGATGTTGCATTAGCAATGGGGAAAGGGGTGGCTATGAAGGAGCTGCTAAATCTTCCCCTAGCTGAGCTGGAAAGACGCTGCAGACATAATGGACTATCCCTCTGTGGCAGGAGGGAGATGGTGGTTTCCAGATTGCTTAGTCTGGAAGAGGCAGAAAAACAGAGGGTATATGAGTGAGAGGATGATATGAAGTATGGACAAAGTCAGTCTAACTCCACTAAGTATTCAAGAGATGAAAGCATCTGGAATGCAAATATTGCTAGTAGTAGAGAGAATGAGCTTGCCAGCTTGGACTGGAGCCATCAGGGTCATCGGGATGGAGTCGATATGGGGATGAATGTCAAAATTGCAAGATAAAGGTTTTTCTGCACCTTTGGCTCCGACACTTGCAATTCCACAACCTGAACTAAAAGCCGTCTCAAAGAATAGAAAATCAAAATCTGATCCTGTTTTGTCGGCTTCTAAATGGGCTTGTGAGGATGATGTTAGTGGTGATGAAAGAAAAGATGCTCATGGTCTGGGTTTAAACTACTCATCATCTGGAAGTGAAAATGCCGGTGGTGGTGCAGGCAAGGCTGATGAGCAGGAGGTAAAAAAAAAAACCCAAAATCAAGTAATGTAATAGATTAAACCCAAAAAAAAAAAAAACCCAAAACACAAGAACCATAAAAATAAATAAATAAATAAATAAAAAACAGAACCCTAACATCTCTGTCACAAATCTCACTCATTCATAGATTAAACAAGAACACAAGATAAAAAAAAATAAAGAGAGCCATCAAACATAAAAAAAAAAAAAAAGAAAAAAGAAAACAGAACCCTAACTTCTCTATGCAAATGGAATGCCTAAAATAATGAATGATTGAATGGAATCATTAATTATTGAAGATAGGAAGAGAAGGGGGAGTGGGAGAGAGAGAGGTGACAATGACATAGTCACATAGAGAGAGAAAGAGATTCCACAGAGAAAAACGCAGAGGGAGAGTGACGGGGGGGAGAGAGGCAACAAAGCTAGAGAGAAGGAGATGGACTTACCTGAAGCCGAACGACGAACGATTGTCACAGCCTCACAAGCATCCGAAGAGAAGCCAAGAAGCCAGAAGGGGCTAGCTGAGGTTGAGAGTCAGAGGAGTGAAGAAGAAGAACAGAAGAACGAAGAACGGAAGAAGGGCCCGCCCTAGGTTCCAGTAACGTGGGTCCGCCACTGCCAGCAACTCTCTCTCAGCCCGTGCACTCTCTCTCTGCCACTCTCTCTCTCTTCTACTCTCCCTCTCTGTCTCTTCCGTCTCTCTGGCTCTCCTCTCTCTCGGCCCACACTCTCTCTCTCACCCTCTCTCTGCCTCTCCTCTCTCTCAGCCCACTCTCCCTCTTCTCTCTTAACCCGCACTCCCTCCTCTCTCTGCCCGTTCTCTCTACCACTCTCTCTTCTACTCTCTCTCTCTCTCTTCCCCCTCTCTCTCTGCCAGTCTCTCTTTCCTCTCCTCACTCCACCCCACTCTCCTCTCTCTATGCCACACTCTCTCTCTATTATCCCTGCGCCCAGCCACCTCTCTCTCTCTCCCCCTACGCACCCATCTCCTCTAACCGAGCCCAACCCACCGGCATCACGTGCACCACACTTGTGCACCTACATGCACCACTTCACGGCTCACTCCCTCACTACCGCACCCACTTCACTGTTACCTCACCTCACTATTGCACCCATCTCTCAGCCCATTAACCTAACTAAACCCATGCATGTACATGTTCCTTTCCTGCCATGAATTTATTTACTTGTGTGTTTGTTTATTTCTTTAATAATGTTTCAAGCACCTAACGTATTCATGCATTTACGTTAGTCCTTTATCTATTTATTATTACCTTTTTTTTGCGCATCTCAATGTGCCCATGCATTTAAATTAAAATCCTTGTTTTGTTGTTTGTTTCAACTTATTCTCAATTTGCTCACGCACCTAAGTTAGTCCTAAGTTAATCCTTTATTTATCCATTTTTATCATATTTTCCATCCATTCAACATGCCCATGCATCATATAAATTTGTTGCATTTTTATTTCTCTTTTTTTTTTTTTTTTTAGATAAGATTTAACACTACATAATTTCTGAAAACAAAAGGAACAAATAGAAGAAAGAAAATAACAAACAAAATAGAACCCTAGATATTAGTCAGATTAATTAAATTAGTTAGGTGAGGTTTAATAATTGACTTCCCTTCTCCTCATCCCCATTCATTAGGATTAGGGAATTTAATTAGGAAGTTTTAAATCAGCCAGGTTAATTAAAAATAAGTAATCTATTCCCTCCTCCCCTCCCATTAGGATTAGGGAATTTATTTAGAAAATTCTAAATTAGTTAGGTAGATTAATAAGTAAAAATTAGTAATTTATTCCTTCTCCTTCACCCCCTTTCATTAGGATTAGGAAAATTAGTTTAGGGAATTTAAGGTTCTAGAACCAAACCAAAAACAAAATAAAAATAATAAAAAACCCAAAAGATCGAAAAAGAAAGTAAAAGATATTAAAAACCAAAAAATATTAATAAAATTGGAGTTAGAAATTAAATAGTGGTTTAGGCTGACCAGGTCAGACCTCAGACCCAGATCTAGGTCTCCCCCTTGCCAAGTTAGACTACTTTTAATTTCCTTCATTCCAATAACTTAGGTCCCACTCTCTCTCTCTGAGCCCCACTAGGGGACCGAGAGAGCGGATGAGGGCGGTCATGACCCTAGGATAGGGTAGATATCCATTTAGGGAAATGGATTAGTTAAATTAAATCCAAGTGGAAAATCCCCTAGTTAGGTCCTTCTAGCCCAAATTATTAAAAATCGAAAAACACCATAAAACCATCAAACCAACCCCAAAACTATTTTCTTCTCGTTTCCTCCACCTCCGTTGCCAAATATTCAATTGAACTCAAAATCAAAAGGAATAGAGGCTGATTCTAAGAATACGAATAAACGAGAATGACAAGACGAGATAAGTGATTTCACACACCCCAATATCACTTTATTTGCTTTCGGCCCATCATCAGCCACCCTCAATATCAGTTTATTTACTTCTGGCCCATCATCGGCCACCCTCAATCAACCCCGGCCCATCATCGGCCATTTTTACTTATTTCCGGCCCATCATCAGCCATGCACTTCTATCACTTGCGTATCGCACGCAAACCCACAGAAATCACAACTCAAAGTTTCATTTGCATCGCTTCTTTGATTCGAAGAATCAGCCTTTAAACCTTAGGTCGTCAAAGGACATTGAAGGGGGATACCCGAGAACGGGATTGATCATCTTCTAAATATTTGGCACCTTCCCCCTATTTTCCTTAGTTTATTTCCATTTTATTTCAATTACCCCTAGAATACTTGAATTTAATTTCAATTAGTCTGCATGGCCCTGAATGTTGATTTCCCCTGCCTAGTTCACTATGACCCTATTTTGAGACCCAAATTGAAAGACTCAAATTAAGTGACAAGACAACCGTCGTGTGTCGCCGGTGGCACATTAAACGAGAGAAGAACCCATCCCATTTTCTCTTGCTCTTTTTCGACTTCCGTCGAAGGACGGTGTTACGGCCGTATCCGTAACTGGCAATCGAGATCCGTCGATTTTGAAGGTAGTCGGAATCCTCACTTTCGATGTAGTTTTTATATCTCATATAGTTGAAGGGCGATTTCCCTCCCCGGGGGGATCAAATTCACATCCGACACATGGTCCTTTTATTCATCCAATGTACTAGCATCATGATCCAGAATCTTACATTCTGATAATCGAGGCAAATCACACTATCTTATAGTGATCTAAGTGCTGCAACCTTATCAGATGAGATGCCCAGTCTCATCACTGGTTGTGAATATATTTTAAGTATAAGATTTGTGACATATGTTTCTCGTACGTGGATCTCATCCATACACATATATCACATCTAGTATACTAATGGGACCTGGTTCATCTCATGAACCATCATGTCATATGAACCATCACGACTAGGTCAACCACACAGAACAGCGACCTGGGCGAAACTGCCTGTGCGCCCAAGTCACCAAAGCGACCGAGGCGCCACCAAAAGTGCGCCCAAGTCCTCCGCCAGCCCCGTTTCGATGATTTCGATATCTTTTCATCATTTGAAGTAAAACCTGAAACTTTAGATCCTAAAACACATTAATTAGAACCTCAAAACATCCTTAAATAACTCTTAATCAAAACCACAACTTAAAATAAACCAAACCAATTAAGATCTTATCCAATAAGCCACTTAGGCGCAGAACTATCAAACTTAGGCTGTCCACATCCTAGGATTAGATAGGACTTCTCTATTAGACAGATTAGAGCATTAGGCTTCGTTCCATCACTTTTCATGTTCCGTTAAGGAATCAGGAAAGCTGATATGGGCAGTCTAGGTCCTTAGGTTAGGGTTAATCTGATGATCAGTAATAAAGCACTAATCACGTAAATCCAAGTAAAATTCCCTAGTTGGGCCCTTCTAGCCCCAATTTTCAAAAATCCATAAAAACTATAAAACCAATAAAATCAACCCAAAAAGATTTTTCCTTTATTTCTTCCTCCACCTCAGGTGCCAGATATTTAATCGAACTTAATGATAAAAGGAGTAAAGAACTGATTTCTAAAATTGAATGAATGAGAATGACGAAATGAGATGAGTGATTTCTCACAAACTTTTAAACAATCATGGCCCATCGGCCACCCTAAAACAAACATTGGCCCATCGGCCACCTCCAATCAATTACGGCCCATCGGCCTCTCACTTTTATCACTCGTGTATCGCATACGAAAAACACAGAAATTACAAGTCAGAGTCTAATTTGTATCATCATTTTGGTTTGAAAAGTCAACCTTTAAACCCTATTTTGCCAAGGGATCTGAAGGGGTTACCCGTGAACGGGGCCGATCCTCTTCTTAAAATATTTGGCACCTCCCCCCTTTTTTATTCTCTTGGTTTTGATTATTTTACTTGGATATACTATTATTTTGCTATGTGAGGATTAACCTTTATTTGGACCTTAACTCATGACCTTGAATTGACCCTATATTAAAGAGACCCAAATTAACGTGACAGGACAACCGTCGTGTGTTGCCGGGCAGCACATTAGACGGGAGGAAGAACCCACCCATTATTTTCTCCCCACATTTCTTTGACTTTAATCGAAGAACGGTGTTACGGCCATTACCGTAGGTGGCGATCATGATCCATCGATTTTGAGGATGGTTGGAATCCTCATTTTCAATGTAAAATTTAAATACCATATATAGGTGAATGGAGATTTCCCAAGCCATGGGTGTGGGGGTCGAAATTCACATTCGACAGTAGGGTCCCTCCCATTTTGGTTCAAATTTGCCTTTGGTCCTGTGAGCGAAAACCATTGGCCTTTTTACTACAAGAACCAAGTCACCCTTTTTGTAGGCGCGTTGCCTAACCTTCTTGTCAAAACATCCTGCCATGCGTGCTTAGTAAAGCACAATGCTTTGTTGAGCTTCGAGCCGTCTCTCATCAAGATTGTCTAGCTCTTGGAATCTCAACTTGACATTGCTTTCTTGAGTCATGTCATTTTGCAAAGACACCCTTAGGGAAGGAATTTATACTTCCAAGGGTACAACAGCTTCTCATCCATAGACCAAAGAGAATGTGTGATATGGGTTGGTCCTCAAACAATGGTCCAATAGGCCCACAAAGCTTCATACAGTTTGTCTCCCCAGTCTCTTTTGTTACTAGAGTCCATTTTCTTGAGGATTTTGTAGAGTGTCTTATTGAAAGCTTCTGCTGGTCCGTTTGCTGCTGTATTATATGGAGTTGAGGGACAGCTTTGGATTTTGTATTTGTCGTAGAACCTGTAGAATCGATGATCCCGGAACTGTGGTCCGTTGTCATGGACGAATCTTTTAGGTATGCCGAAACGACAAATGATGTTGGTGCGCAAGAACTGAAGGACCGATGAGGTCTTCATTTCGCCAAGCGCAAATGCTTTTGACCACTTGGAGAAATAATCCGTAGCGGCTAAGATAAAGCAATGACCTTTGCTTGATGGGGGAGAGATAGGACATATGATGTCCATACCCCAGGCTTCGAAAGGCCATGAGATCGTTGTAGGATGCAACCATTCTGGAGGCATATGGACATAATCTCCATGAACTTGGCATTGTCGGCAATGTTTAGCAAATTGCATAGCATCAGCTACCATGGTAGGCCAATAATAACCTAACATTTTTATCTGATCGTAGAGTTTCGGACCAGCCTGATGGACTCCACAAAGACCAGCATGAACTTCTGTGAGTGTTTCTTCGGCCTCTTGTTGTGACAAGCAACGTAGAAGTACTCCGTTGAAGGATTTTCTATGAAGGATTTTTAAAGGAATATCCAAATGAAAGTTTAGGGCTCGTGTTTAAATGCTTAACCGTTCTTTTGGATCTTCATGGAGAATTCCGAACATGGTGTAATCAATGAACGGATCCCTCCAATCGCTGATTGGAGGTCTGATGATAGAGATTCGACTTCCAACCACTCTGTGGCCTCAGCAACCACTTTGTGCGTATCAAGAGGAGGAAGTATCCTTCTTTCACACACTGTAATTTGCATGCTTTCCCCTTCCTGGATTGCCATAGATGCGGCAAGTTCTGCTAGGGCATCTGCACAGATGTTTTCGCCTCTGAGGATGTGGGTGATGTGACAGATGTCAAACTTTTGTCGAAACGATTGTGCCTTGTTGTAGTAAGGCAACAGATTAGGCTTCCTGACTTCATATTTCTGATTCATCTGATTGACAATCAGTTGAGAGTCCCCGAAGACTTCCAACATGGTGATACCGGATTCGAGGGTGAGTTCCAATCCTTGGATCAGAGTTTGGTATTCAGCTGCATTGTTTGAGCATGGTTCCAGTAGCGAAAAAGAGTGTGGAATCATGTATTTGTCGGGGCTAACGAAGAGGACTGCAACTCCTAATATCAGCTTTCTTTTTTTCATTTGTCTTGGTTGCACCATCAAAGTACATGTCCTAGGAGGTGTTTGATGAGGAAGTCTCCACGTTGTAGACAAGTTCATCTGGGAGATCATCTCTAAGAGGAGAATCTTTAGGCAATAAGTGCTCAGCTAGAAAGTCTGCTAGAGCTTGGCCTTTGATTGTTTTTTGTGGTACATACCTAATATCAAAGTGTGATATAAGGATGGACCATTTTGCCAGTGAGCATTGAGAGAACCTGATTTTGTGACAAGGACCTTCAAGAGATTCATCGTCGATATCCGGTAGACTGTGTTAGAAAGAAGGTAGTAATGTAGCTTTTGTACTACGAACATCACTGCAAGGCATTCTTTTTCGACTAGAGAGTAGCGATGCTCTGCACCTACCAACATGCGACTGAGGGAGTATAGAGTAGGTTCTTTTCCTTCATCATTCTCTTGTGCTAGTAGAGCGCCCAAAGAATGGTCGAGGTCTCTTGTGTACAAGATGAATGGTTTTCCAGTGGTAGGGGCAGCCAACACTGGAGGTTTGGTCAGGTATAACTTGATATCTTGAAATGCAACTTCACATTTAGTAGCCCAAACAAAGTTCACACCTTTCTTCATCAGCCGAGAGAATGGACATTACTTCCCCGAAAGATTGGAGATGAATCGCCGAATGTATGCCAACCTTCCTTGAAGTCCTTTCAATTCCCTTAAGGTTCTTGGGGAGGGCATTTCTAGAATAGCCTTGACTTTGATGGGGTCAAGTTCTATTCCAGCATCCCGAACTAAGAATTCGAGGAACTTACCCGACGAGATGCCGAAGAAGCATTTCAGAGGATTCATTCGCAGTTTGTGTTTGCGAAGCCGGAGGAAGACTTCTCAAAGATCTTTGAGGTGGTCTTCTTTTTTTTCTGCTTTTGACGGCGAGATAACAGTCAACCGTCTTGTGCTGCATATCTTGGAATATCTTCATCAAAGCCCTCTAATATGTTGCATCAGCATTTTTTAGACCAAATGGCATGACAGTGTAGCAATACACGCCAAATAGGGTCCGAATGAAGTGTGTTTTTCATCTTCAAGATGCATTTTTATCTGATTGTAGCCAAAGAAGCCATCCATGAATGTCATTCGCTCGAATCCGCAGGTATTGTCAATTATCCCCTCTGGTATGGGGAGTGGGAATTCATCTTTAGGGCATGCACCATTCAGGTCTTTGTAGTCAATGCAGACCCTGATTTGCCCATTTTTCTTTGTCACGGGGACAATGTTGGCTAGCCATTTACGATGTTGTTCCTCATGGATAAAGCCAATGCTTTTGAGCTTTTGAACTTCTTGTTCAATTTTATCCATCACGTCGGGACTGAATCTTCTTTGTCCTTGTTTGACAGGCTTGATGTCTTTTTGTAGGTTGAGTTTGTGGACTGCTATTTTGGGATCTAAACCAAGCATTTCAGCGTAAGATCATGCAAAACAATCAACGAACTCATGAAGAAAAGCAATATACTCGGGTAACTCATCATCCTTTATATTCTTGCTTATGAATACAGAACATGGATTGTCTGGTGTTCCCAAGTCTATTTTTTGAACAGAATCTTCTGTTGGAAGGCTCGAAGGTGGTTCCTCCACAATATTTTTGGAGGCTTCCAACTCAACGAAACATTCTAGAGTTTTAAGGGCATTTTCAGACCAAGGATTTGTTTCTATCCATGGGTCTTCTTGATCGGTAATCTTCTCAAGGCTTGCTATGAGATGGTCCCAATTGCCTACTGAAACAGGGTCGAAGTAAGGTATTTTTTTTGGAGAAGACGATTCTTCTAGATCAAAAGCCCACATGTCTGTGTCATCGGATAATTCCTCTTCATCGTCAGAGAAATCGTACCAATTAGATGAGCTTCCTGGATCCTTGACAGGTGACTTCAAAGAGATATCCGGGGAGATCGATGTCTTCATGGACATGAGATGTTGAGGCTTGGTCGGTAAATCGACTTTTTAGCCTTTGTGTCAATTGTCTCAGGGGAGCGTCAGGAAGACTTCTCTACCTAACCGTAGAGTTTCCAATCTTCCAATTGGCTTTTAATCAAGGTGGGCTCCAGTGGCGTGAGAATACCACAACCTCCTCCCAAACCGACCGGATTCCGAGCATCATAGCCCATTTTCTTCATAATAGCTTGTGCTATTGGACTATATAGAGATAATTAAGGCATACCTTCATTTTGGAAAGGCGTAAGCAGGGAATTCGATGAATAAGCTTCCGATCTGTGGAAGAAGATTGGCTTTTCTTCTATTGAAGTTGTCGGAACAACGAAGGTGGCAGACGCATGATCTTCTACATTAGCAGGTGTCTCAATTAGAGTGAGAGCGGGCTGAACTTGCTGAGTGTCAACTTGGCTTGACGATGTGTCGTCTTCTGACTCAGAATCTGAATCTGTGTCTTACATGATGGACACGAAAGAGACAACAAACTTGCCCCCGGTCTTTTGCTTTGCCTTCTTTGCTTTGGTTGTGATGACCACAGGTTTCAAAGGTTTGAGGGAGATGACAAAGGGAGACTAGTTGCTCTCTTCGGTTTTACCGGAGGGTTTGTTTTCTTCCGGTGTCTGCTGAGGAGCCTTACCTTTATCTTTCTGGAGATTTTTGGCAAAGGGTGTTATTTCTTCTTCCTCTTCTTCTTGTTTCACCCTCGTACATCTAAGAATCTGCAAAATGAACTTCTTTACCTTTGAAGGGTTTTCTGTCCGCAAACACTTGATGTATCATGCCGTCGTCACTAACGAACTTGACTCATTGATGTAGAGTTGAAGGGACAACACCATTTTCGTGTATCCAGGGACGTTCGAGAAAGATGTTGTAGCATTAAGGGGTTTTTATTGCATATATGGTGACTTCAGAGATAAGGTCACCGATCTGCAACTTGAATCTGATTTTGTCGATGGGCTTTTGAGTACTCCAATCGTATTCGAAGATAGATACAGATGTGTGGCTTAACTTGCTGGGTGGAATACCCAACTCTTCGAGAGCCAAAGTAGAGATGAGATTGAGTGTAGAACCTGGGTCGATCTGGACTCTATGTACAAGCATTTCCTTAATGTACCCTGTGAAGTACATGGGTCGGTCGTGCCTTGTTTCGCCAAGTAGGAGGTCTTCCTTAGTGAAGGCGATGGTTGCTTTTGCTGCTTTTTGAACCGAGAGGCATTCGGTGCAAGAACTCTCAGTTTTCTTCTTTTCTCCTTTTGAGGAGATATCTAAGTTTTTTACCAGGTAGTCCATCTCAATTTGTAGGACTTGTGGGGGATGTTTGTCAACATCCGCATTCAGTATTTGTAATTCTGAAATGATATTATCACGAGTGTTTGTAGACATTCGTAATAAATCTAGGATGTGTAGTCGTGCAGGTATGTGTTTGAAGTGCTCAATCAAGACATACCTAAAAGCATCCTTGGGGCCAGCATTTCCATTATTGTTGCCACTTGGGGCATTTACAACATCTTTTCCCGAAGGATCTACATAAGTAGAAGAAGATTAGTTGTAATTTTTGCGGTAGTTCCGACTAGAGCGGGTGCCTCTACCAATTTAAAGAGCTTCTTGAAAGGGGTCTTCTTTTATAAGATTATCCTCTGGATCGAGGGGTTGATCCTTCTCTTTTACTGGGGATGTGTCTGCAGTAGATTTGCCACCCTCAATGATTGCGTTGCGGGGAGCATTTTTGGGGAACAAGTCCTGAACAGCACCCAACAACTTTTCTTCTTTGTTAAACATTTCATCATTCTAGACATCACCTATGAGGTTGGGTATCTGGGACCGATTGGCTGGATTTTCTTTGACATCATCATCAATTGGAGCTTCTTCATGATGATGAGTCAGGAGGGGTGTGAACCCTGATGTCACGATCTCAGGAGATGAGGCCTAAGAAGCTGATATCTTGGTGGAAGTCATCCGGGAAGGGTGTGGATTCTGATGTCACAGTTTCAGGAGACAAAGCCTGAGAGGGCGATATCTTCATGGAAAGTCGCTTGAGAAGAAGTCGCTCCAGAAGATATACTACCAGATGTGGTCTGAGAGTAAGTGGCCTCAGCGGATGAGGCTTCGGAGAAACTAGCATCCCGAACTATCACATTGCTGGTCGCGCCAATAGTAGGCATCCCCATAATGGATTATTGGGAGTCAGACTCATCCTCGGATGTAAGAGGATCATCAATCCAGCAGTTTTCTCCATTTTCAAGATTTAAGGGAGGAGGTACCTGTTAATTTTCAGGGACTTCCGATTCCGGATTTTGATCACGACGAAGGTCGTTTGTTGTGATCTTGCTCTTGTTCTATGGTCAGACGCTGCAAGATCCTTGCATGTTCTTCATGATCAGGCAATGGAGCCAAATCTTTTCTTTTTATCTGCTCCTTGCAGTTCAACATGGTTGGGTTCCACTTGAGCAATGACGGGTGCTGGGTCAACAACATTTTCTTGGATAGCTTTTTGGTCTTCTTCATTATCAAACCAGGATCTTTGTGACTGTAAGGGGTTATATCAGATTACTGGTATAAGGTGAGTTTCAAGAACTCATTCTTCATCGGAGAGGTATTCTCTTGTTTCAAGCGATTCCTCACATTCGTAGGTGTCACTAGACTCGTATCCATTCATGGAGGATCCAACTACCGAATTGCAAGAGTATGATGCCCCTGCGTAGTTTCATTTCTGAGTTGAGGTGGCATGAAGTCACTAAGAGTGAATTTTCATACCGCCTTAGAAGTCTCGGGAAAGGACTTTTCTGTTGCCCCTAGTGACGCGGTAGAGGATGTCTCTGCTTTTTCACAGACTTCTTGTTTTGCCTGAGCTTTCTCCTGGCTTGCCTTCGCTGTTGAGTTGTCGGCTTTGTTTTGACAACCTCCCAGTTTTCATCTTCCAGGACCTGGATGTTTGTCCATATGACACCACGTTGACGGAGGCAAACCCATAGTTTTTTTCAAAGGTGATGACTCCATTTTTCCACATATTGTTGATCTTCTCTCTTACAACAAAGCATTGATTGAGAGGATGCGAGATCATCTAGTGGTATGGACAATACAGAGGATCATTAGTTTTCCCAACATCTCCCGGTCTTTTGGGGTCAGGCAAGGTGAGTTTTTCGTTTGCTACGAGAGCCCCGAAGATTTCTTCAACATCTTCATTGAACGGGTATTTCATTTCTACTCATTCTTTGAAAGCATTAGAGAGTTCAAGTCTCTTACCCGCAGCTTTGTTTTCAGCGTTCTTTGGCCGCTGAGGAGGTGACTTGGTTTGCACATTGATAACCTTTTTTTTCTTTGGTTTTGAGATTGCAATGGTGGTCGGTTCTTTCCTTGATGATTTCTGACTGTTGAGGTCTTTGATCACTGTTTCAGCCTCCATTGAAGCTTCTAGGAGTTCACCTAGGTTCTTTGATTTGTTGTCGATGATCATGGAGCGGATCCTTGCTCTCATGTTGTTCCGGCAGATGTCGATTAGCGACGCTTGTGGCAATACGTTTAAGCATTTATACGCCATTGCCTTCCACTTGTGAATGAAGTCACATGTTGACTCATTCTCCCCCTATTTTAGGCAGAGCTGAGCCATAGTAATAGGATGGTCCTCACCTTTGAAGTGAGTCAGGAAGCATGTCTCTAGCATGACCCAATTTTGGATGGAGTCCTCCAGCAGAGTGGAGTACCATTCAAAGGTCGTACCTTTTATGGGTACTTGCGAAGAGACGGATCTTGAGGGCATCTTGATCCATGATAGCTCTTGTCAGGATTTTGAACTGGATGACGTGCTGTTTGGCTGAACCTTTCCTCGTATATGTTTGGAGAGTACGGTGCTTGAATTTTGTGGGGAATGGGACAGAGTCCATCCATAAGGGATATGGTGGCTTGATCCCATGCTCCTTGAGTGTATTCTCTTCTCTTGCTTTGGCGAGGATGTCATCAACGTCCTTTTTTGTAAGAGCGCGTGACTCATTGTCTTCTACATTTTCCTCATTATCTTGATGATTCGGAGGAGGTTCATTATTTTCTTGATGCTAAAAGGCTAGAAGAAGATTCTCCATCAGAGTCTCAATCCTTTGCTAACCTTGCTCTAATTGTTGGATGCGTGCGGTCATGTCCTCAGGAGGTGGATTGCGAGGTGGCTCAAAAATTGTAGCCAAGATGTTCGTCCCTCGAGATTCGAACAAAGAAATCATCTTGGTGACTAAGCTGGGGCTCATTCTTTTGGATGAAGAACTTGAGGAAGGATTATTCCACCGTCCTTGGCTTGAAGGAGTAGGGGACTCTTCTGGATGTTTTAGTGTTCGGGAGACGCTGTGAGTCGCCGGACATCGGATATGAAGTTTGGTTGCTGACTTCTGTTATCTTCTGGTTTCTCCAACCATATGGACAGTTCCAACTTGGTCGGGTCTTTCTTTTTCAACCCATTTGTGGGAGACTTGGAGGGTAGGATGCTCGGTCCTTTGTTTCTCTAGTCTCTTTTGTCGATATGACGCGCAGCGACATATGCGACGAGCAATTTGAGCTTCGGTTGGCTCCGACTGGGCTTTAGCGATGAAAGATGTGCTCCCTCGAGTGCAGCAACCGAGCCTGTCTTCTTCGAAGCTAGGCATGGACAAGATCCGAACACGGTCTTTTAACTATCATAGCGAAGCTTTGAATTTCATGAGTTCGGCCCCGGTTGAGATAAAGGGTCGAACCGCAGGAGTGCAGGCCTTGGCAGGCTTTTGCTGAGGCCTTGTGATGCACGATTTGATTTTCGGCTTATAGGAACAAGCCGGCTCGTGCTGAGTTTGCTTTGTTGTTTGGCGGGAGACGGGTCTCTCCTCCTTCATGTAGGCAAGAGGATAAAACCGATTCTCCTTGAGAGGGGTCAGGTATGCTGGCCTTGTGGATGCCTAGAACCTTCTTTGTTCTGGAGAAGGTTTTGGGGACCAAGTCTTGGGAGACTTGGGTCCTTACAGGTTGAGGCTTCACGGGAGTCCCGCGGGCTTCGGGTTTCTTGATGCTTGCCCTTGGTGTCATGGCGGTGACACGTTGCGCGGCGATCTTCTGCTTCTTAGCAGGTAAGGTTTCCTCTACGGGAAGTGGGAATGGTCCTAGTGACCCGAAGACGATGGTCCAAGGAGTAGAGGTCAACCTGGTGTTCTGAGAGCTGCCGAGAGAGATGATGCTTCGGCAGCTTGCAGGGCGCTTGTGACTGCGGATGTTTTGCCTCTCTTGAAGCATGAGTTTCGAAAGTAATAGTCGATGAAGGTACCATTGTTAGTTTCAAAAAAATTCTGAAACAAGACCACATCCATTAGTAATCACAAGAAATATAATGATCATAAATGGGAAAACTATGATTTTGTCTTTTCAAATCGCTTGAGGGACATGGTCCGATTTAAGCGACATGAAAAAGGCAAAAAGTCATAGAAGGTACAATTGTTCTGATCAGGAGTATGGAAGGCCCGGAAGAAGTGTTCCGGCGACTACTAGAAGCAATTGTAAACCTTAATTCAAATCACTAAGAAGCAAGGCTCACTCGACGCAAGATGAACGTAAGGGTGGAGGTACAAATGTGTCGGTCGCGAATACAGTAGACCCGGAAAAGGCGTACTAGCACCGCTAGGCACAAATGTTGGAGATCGCATCCATGTAATGGACATGAGATAGGATTTTTGAAAGGTCAGGATCGAATTCATAAGAGAGCAAACGGTATTCCAATCCGAACGTAGGCTCAACATTTCTGCGAATACATCATCCGAAAGAGAAGGGACCAAAATTTCTCGAATATGAACCCGAAAGTGACGGGAGTTTTTTTTTTTTTTTTTTTGAAAGGTCAAGATAGAGTTCATCGAAGAGAGCAAATGGTATTCCAATCCGAACATAGGCTCAACATTTCTGCGAACGCGTCATCTGAAAGGGAAGGGACCAAAATTTCTTGAATCTAAACCCAAAAATGAAGGTTTTTTTTTTTTTTTTTGAAGATTTTCTTTTAAAGAGGAAGAACTAAAGGTTGAAGAATACATCTAAGCCTCCTAATTCAGTCTTATGAAACCTTAGTTGATAGATCAGCCCCCAGGTAAGGGTATGATTACTTAATGAACCCGTTTTGAGGACCCTTGCCTAGAACAGTCTAGCTGTCTCCACACTCTGGACAAGGCTTTTCTTGGATCAATTTTGGTCAAAGAACGCAATTGGTGCAACCTTAGGGATCTTCGCATCTTTTTTTGTTTTTTTTTTTTAGTTTTGAAAGATTTCTAATAGACTCATCAAAGAGAAAGAGTGGCCTATTCCCCATTCCGGACAGGCTCAACATTACTGCGAGCGCTTGCCCAAAAGGGAAAGGATCAAAGTTTCTCAGATTTGAACCATAAAAGTAAGAAATCCGATTTTTTTTAAAGATCTCTAATGGACTCATCAAAGAGAAAGAGTGGCCCATTCCCCAATCCGAACAGGCTCAATATTTCTACGAGTGCTTGCCCGAAAGGAAAAGGATCACAGTTTCTCATATTTGAACCATAAAAGTAAGAAATCTGATTTTATTTTATTTTTTGAAGATTTATAATGGACTCATCAAAGAGAAATAGTGGGCCATTCCCCAATCCAAACAGGCTCAACATTTCTGCGAGCGCTTGCCCGAAAGGGAAAGGATCAAAGTTTCTCAAATTTGAACCATAAAAGTAAGAAATCTGAATTTTTTTTTTTTTTTTTTTTGAAAGAATGGACTCATTAAAGAGAAAGAGTGGCCCATTCTCCAATCCGAACAGGCTCAACATTTCTGCGAGTGCCTGCCCGAAAGGGAAAGGATCAAAGTTTCTCATATTTAAACCACAAAAGTAAGAAATCTGATTTTTTTTTCATAAAGAGAAAGAGTGAAAATGAACTCAAAGATATAATTAGAAATTCCCAAAAATCCCTTCTCATTGTTTTAGATGCGAAATCCAACATAGGACACCAACTAAATTGGAGCCGAGGAATCTAGAAAAGAAGCATAAGCATAGAGCAAAAGATATGATATATATGCAAATGTTTCTTTTCTAAGCATCATGCTCTCAAATGCACACGTCCCACCGGGTATGCCATCTTGATGGACCCGGCTTCTGGTGCTCGGCGCTACCAAGATCGGCGGACGTGGGACTCCGTTGGGGTCTGACCCTTACGCGTAAGGAGGCAAAGTGGGCATTAACAGTTTTTTTTTTTTTTTTTTTTTTTTTTTTTTTTTTTTTTTTTTTTTTGTACGGGTATGCCAGATTTTCTACTCTACTTGGAATTGACAAATGGTAGTCTGTAGATCCACCTTCATATGTAGAAAAGGAAATCAACTTTTTTTCTAGTTTTCCATTTCACATGTATTTAAGAAAAGAGACATGATTTGTTTTGAATGCCATGAGAGGTGATTTCATTTTGTTTTGTCGTGAAAGGCGGTGTTTGCCGTGAAAGGCGATTTACAATTCTTATCAATAATGAAAGACAAGAGTTATGATTTTTATGTCTCTTTAGAAAAATACAAACTACAATGAAAAGCAAGAAAAGGGAATCTAACTTCTCAAGAGATTGTGGGGACTCGTTCAAATTGATGGTCGCAAGCCATGTGTAGACTTCGCCACCATCCATGCAGATGAGAACAGAGGATGCTTTTGATTCGCTTGGCTCGGCTTAAACCTCAGATTTTTAGAGGATATAGACCAAGAGGAGGTCTTGTATCCAATAAAAAGCTAAATAGGTGGGCTGAAAAGCCACGTCTAAGTCATTGAGACAGAAAGAAGAGGCTTTGGGGGGTCTCCCAAGGGGCTTTGGTCACCTTGTAATGGTGGTCGGTGCAGGACTTCTTCAACAAAGGAGAATTTGTTGTTAGAGCGTCGTAGCAACGTCAATTCTCTGGATTTTTGTCCATTTGGATTCTGGGATCGATTTTTTCTCTAGACGATTTTTCATGACCTTTTCTTCTTGGATTGACCTCCTTTTATAGGCCTTTTGTAGCCATTAGGAGGGTTTCTGGGCCTTAATTGTAATAAAGCCACATAATGGGAGGAGTTACAAGTTTTAATTCATTTATTTTGTAACTCCTTTCTTTGGCTTTTGATTGGCCGATGGAGAATTAAGGACTTTTAATTGCCTTTAAACTCCATGACAGGAGGAGTTTCATGGTTTTAATGCCATGATTGCTTTGACTTGTAACTCATTTTTCCTTGCTTTTGATTGGGCCATCCAAAATAATGAGTTAATGACCACATTAAGTTGTCATAAAATGGATCAATTAATTGTATTAAGTGGTCGCCGGGGCATTTGAGTCGCGGCCTTGCCACATCTTTTGGAATTCTTCTTGCGATGATCGATGATGGATCTTCATGCTGATCAATGTCAGATGACCTTGCAACTTCAGACATTGATTGTTACCAGTGAGCCGGTACCATCTGTTCTGTCGATTTCTCGATCGATCGGGCAGAAAGTGTATTTTCTTGGTTGGCCGATTTGGCAATTCCAAAGCGATCAATGATGATTTAATGCTCTTGACGGCAGATCCATGATATTGACAAAGATAGACGGATTCCAAGCTTCAAAAGTTAGAATTATGGAAAACAGCAGGGGCCGGACATCTCAAAATGTGAAAAGGGACAGAAAAACGGTCACTCGGCAGAAATCCGGTGACCTGGATTTCCAGGGTCACCGGCGACCATGCACCCAGGGTCACCGGCGACCATGGGAGATTTTTCCCCTTTTGGTTGGCGTCTTTCAGCTGTTTCTCCAGTTTTCACGATTCTTTTTTCTTCGGTATTTTTTTGACATTTTTGTACATAGTTTTGGCCTAAATTCCTTACAGAAAAATTGACAAGAAGCCTTGCATATCGGGGAGCAAAGTTTCCAATTTTTCGGAAAAGCTGAAGACAGTATGGTGCAGAGTTACCAATTTTTCATCAGAGGTTAAAATTAAGTCAAACGATGTCAGAATGACTTGAGATTTAAGGTGAAGCCTCCTGAGCAGTAAATAGGACCAACCATAGGCTTTTGTTTGAGTTTTGAAGTCGTGTTGGGTCCTGTCGCCAGTAGACTTGATTTGGTCGTGAGGAAGATGCCGCACTTGGATGTACGGTCAACCGATGTCCGATTGACCTAAAATTTGACGGGGAACCTATTGGAGTTATTTTGAAACGATCCATTAGCTCTGATTTGAAAATCATCGTCCCGAGGAGCTCCACCGCCGGGAGGACTAATTTGGCTTCCGAGAGTCAAAGTCTAGTCAAATGTTGTCAAAATGACCTGAAATTTGACATGTAGCCCTTTGGAAGCATTTTGAAGTTACTCATGTGCTCGGTTTGATGAGTGATGGCCTCGGTGGTTCTCGCCACCGAGAGGCTTGATTCTGCTACTCGAGGGTTGATGTAGGGTCAATTGTTGTCAGTTTAATT
The DNA here is from genome assembly GCA_003546025.1 of Camphora micrantha. Lineage (NCBI taxonomy): Eukaryota > Viridiplantae > Streptophyta > Magnoliopsida > Laurales > Lauraceae > Camphora > Camphora micrantha. Next base: position 30,689,956 of record QPKB01000003.1, on the reverse strand, counting down.
TGAAACTTGACATGGAGCCTTTTGGAGGTATTTTGAGACCATCCATACGCTTTGATAGAAGATTTGATATCTTCGACACTGTCGCCGCCGAGAGAGCTGACTATGGTAGTGAGAGGGATCTCATGGCAAAGTTTTGAAAATGACACGAGGGATTTGGATTTGGTTTTTGTATTTTGGTTTTTCCTTTTTGACCTTGTGAACCTAAGGGCTTTATGTGGCACATTAGGCGATCAAGAATGGTTGTTTGGTTTTTGACCTTTTGACCTAACAAGCTGTATGTGGCAAGTTAGGGGGTCAAGATTTGGATTTTGGTTTTTGGCATTATGACCTAACAAGCTGTATGTGGCAAGTTAGGGGACTAAGGTTTGGTTTTTGGTTTAGGCATTATGACATAACAAGCTGTATGTGGCAAGCTAGGGGACCGGGATTTGGTTTTTTGCGAAATGTCAATTTCAAGATTTTGGCTTAATTTGGTTCATGAGGTTGGATGGTTTGGATTTTTGGAAACTCATGAGGCTTGGTTTTTTATTTTATTTTTTTGTATGGTCCAATCAACCCAAAAGAGGCATTGAACCATTTTTGAATGCTCTTGGTAAGAGGGATTTTTCTTTGACTAAAAGCCTCTTTTAGTGCCTAGGTGATAAACCTGGCTCATGTGGGCTAACCCATGGGACCTTAAGGTTTAAATATGGCTTAGATCTCATGTGGTGTCATTTTGTAGAGAATATCTAAAAATATCTCCTTTGGATAGAGAATATCTTAAAATATCCCTAATTTGAGAGAATCTCTCATGTTCCCTTTATTTTGGGAGAGAACTTCTCGAGATATCTTTCTTTGGGAAGGTTGCTAATTTGTAGCACTTACCTCATTTCTTTTCTCCTTTGTTTCCTTCTTTGGTTTGCTCTCTTCTATAAAAGCAAGGAGAGATTGGATCTCTTGCTTTTATTGCTTTCTTTTGCAAAAATCTTCAAGAGTACTTCAAGACCAAGAGACTTTCTCCTTCAAAGATCTTTAAGCTTTCTTCTTCTTCATCAATGGCTTCAAATAAGTCTTCTTTCTCAAGAAAACTCCATGTAGAAATAGGATGATAAAAAAAGTTCTTCTCTTTTTTTTTTCTTTTTTTTTCACGTGTTTCTTTTCTCTCTCTTTTTTTTTCTTTTCTTTTTTTTTTTTTGTGGCAGTATGGACAGATCCATATGGACCTGGCGTAGGCCACTTGGCAGTGGGCCACGGCCTGTGGGTCAGTCCCTTTTTTTTTTGGAAGGTTTTTTTTTTTTTTTTTTTTTTTTTTTTTTTTTTTTGCTCACCATGATATGAGGTTTATGCAAATCAATATGTTCATGCATTTTCTTTTTTCCCTTTTTTTTTAATGCATCAAATAAAAGGCTAGGATTTCTAGGTCAAGCCAACATGAGCTTTGACTTGGACAAAGTTTGATTGGTTTTGACCAAGATGGGTTGGAATTGGTCAAACTTTTGTCAAGGGTTCCCTAGCATCTAATGCATGGCAAGAAATTTCTATGCATGATTTTTGTAGTTTGGATTGGGAGAATGATATGATTGTGCATACCTTGAAATCTTTGCAAGTTTTGGGATTTGGAGCTCGCAGCGATGTTGAGCCATTTTCCGATCTTGCGGGGTTTTTTGAGGAGCTTTGTGAGTTTTGGAGTTCGGAGCTCGCAGCGATGTTGAGTCCTTTTCCCATCTTGCGAAGAGTTGAGAAGATTCGCTTGATCTCACAGTAATGTTTGAGTTTGAGCCTTCTTTGAGAATCCTCCATTGATTATGAGCTCGCAGCGATGTTGAGCTCATCTTCAAGCTTCCTATCTTTTTCGGGGTGCTTTCCTTTTTTTAGCAATTGCCCGGGAATTATGCCGAAATTTTGCTAGATTCTTTTTTTTTAGCAAAATTCCGTCATTTTCTTGTTTGATCTTTTTTTTCCCAACCTTTGCAGGTGGTTCCTCTAGAACGGACAAGGGTAAGGGGCCTGCTACTGACGCACCTCGTTGGTCTGCTAGATCTTCCAATGCGGTTGTTCAGCAAGCCTGGAAAAGGGTCCAGTTTGTGGAGAGGAACTTGGAAGAGTGTGACTCTCTCAACAGGGATGAGATGAGGCAACGATTGATTGATGTTGGATGACCATGCAACTTCAGACAATAATTGCTACCAGTGGACCAGTACTATATGTCCTGTCGATTTTTCGATCGGTCAGGTAAAAAGTGTGCTTTTTTGGTCGACCAGGTGGCGATTTCGAAGTGTCCGATGATGAAATCATGATTTTGGCAACGGATCTGTGCTGCTGACAAAGATTGACAGATTCTGTGCCTCGAAAATTAGATTTCTGGAAAACCACAACGACCAAACATCTCGGAACGTGAAAAAGGACCCCAAAATGGGTTTTTGGCGAAAAGCCGGGGACCCGAGTTTCGAGGGTCGCCGGTGACCATGCACCCATTAGCTCCGATTTAAAAATCATGGTCTCGAGGGGCTCCATCGCGGGGAGGCCTGATTTGGCTTCCGGGAGTCAAAGTCTGGTCAAATGTTGTCGAAATAACCTGAAACTTGATATGCAGCCCTTTGAAAGCATTTTAAAGTCACTCATGTGCTCTATTTTATGAGTGATGACCTCGGTGGTTTTCTCCGTCAAGAAACTTGGTTTTGCTGCTCAAGGGTTGATGTAGGGTCAAATGTTGTCCGTTTGACTTGAAATTTGACATTGAGCCTTTTGGATGTATTTTGAGACCATCCATAGGCCCTGACTGAAGATCTAATGTCTTCGACACTATCACCGCCGGGAGCTCCTGTTCAGCTGCTAGAAAGGTAAAGTTAGGCCAAATAATGTTGAAATGGCCCGAAACTTCATATGTACTCTTCTTTTGGCTGTTCTGAAGGATCTTGCAGTTTTTGTTTGATTCTAACAAGATTTGATGCTTGAAGTAGCATTGCTTGTTTGTGGTAGGATACTGCTTCATGTAACTTCTTGATGTTGAAGAGGCAAAGTGACATTTTTGGTGTAACAATACCCCCTCGAGGTACAGCGATGAGTTGCATAACTTTTGTTATTGATGTGTCTCGATGAGAATTTTGAAGGAGAGCTTCTGACTTGACCAAGAGTCTTTGAGCAGTTTTCTTTTAGTAGAGTAGCCTTTTGAGTTTTCGGGGGGATTTCATGGCAGTGAGAGGGATCACGTACCATCTCAAGGCATAGTTTTTGAAAACAACATGAGAGATTTGGGTTTCGGTTTTTGGGTTTTCGATTTTCTTTTTTACCTTATGACCTAACAAGCGGTATATGGCGGGTTAAGGGGATGGGTTTTGGATTTTGGTTTTGAGCTTGTGACTGAATAAGCTGTATGTGGCAAGTTGGGGGGGTGGGGGGTCAGGGTTTGGTTTTTTATTTTGACCTTATGACCTAACTGTTGGAGATTTATACTAAAAACATACTTTATGTATTTGTCATTGACTGATTAATTTTTAGTATATTATGTCTTCTCATCTAACTGAGATTTTATATAGGCAAATGATTGCATTATTAATTATTATGCATGTGTGTCCTTTATTCTATAAAGTAGACAAGTTAGTGTGTAGAGTTTTACTTATACACGGAAGACTTATTTGTCGGTTCTTATGGAATATAAGTTGTTGTTCACAATCTAGATGGATCTGGACACACCATCGGTACGATTGTAGCATGATGTTTCAGCAAGCTTGTCTTCGCTGCTGGAAACGGTATAGTTTCGACTCATTATGCTAGTACGCTTTGTGTGTATTGAACATGACCGTGTTTTTGGGTTTATTATCTTTATACTGACTATATAAGATGATGAACATCCAAATAGTTATTATGAGTGCTTATGGTCTTAATCCCGATGTAAATAATAGACACATACACTTAGTGTTTGGCATTTTGATTTACGAAGGAGTGAGATCTTTTATGGGTCAATAATCTCAGTGAATTGGATGACTACATTATGTGTATGGTGGATATTAGTTTATTGACGGAATCTACGTCCCGTAATAGGGATTGATAATATCCCCTTGATGAAGCTTTTAAGTTTTGATTATGTCAAACCATGCAGGTGGACTTTGTGTCTGAAATATTAAATAAGTAAAGTGTAAGGTCTCAAGGAATTATAAAGATATCGATTAAATATGGATGTCAATAATTATTTAATCGATGGATATCTGAAATCTTAACGTGGGGAGATTAATAAGCATTTAATAGCAAGAAGCTCGAAATATTATTTTGAGAATAAGGACCGGAGTGTAATTACAATTCTTTAGTGGACTGAATTGTAATTTATAGAACTAGGATCTAATTTGGGTCGAATTAGGATTTCCTATCTATATAAGGAGCGTATCTTTATTTCCTTCTTAAGGTCCTTATTATAGCCTATAAATATGTGCTATTGCTCTCTAGGTCAATATACAAGAATAACAAGAGAGAAATCTCGGTTTTAGAGAGTAGAAGAGAATTCGCAGAAGAGGCCCACTCCTTAGTGCGAGTTCGAGCATATAGGAATAGAGTAGAAGATCTTGAGGTTTTCGAGTTGCCGTAAGATCGAGATCAAATCAGAGACATCTCCCAGGTATGATCTAATCATTTTAGTTAAAAGTTATTTCCGCAGGAATCTGTCCACAATGTCTAGAGATCCTGTTTTCTACTCATTTCTAACACTAACAAGTTGTATGTGGCAAGCTAGGGGGTCAGGATTTAGTTTTTGGTCACTCTTTGGGACTATTTTGGGTCCATTGGAGTGGTTTGGATTTTTGCGGAATGTCAATTTCAAGATTTTGACTCAATTTGGTTTATGAGGTTGGATGGTTTGAATTTTGGAAGCTCGTGAGGCTTGGGGGTTTTTTATTTTTGTGGTCCAGTCAACTCAAAAGAGGCATGGAACCATTTTTTATGCTCTCGGTAAGAGGGATTTTTTATAGGAAGCCCCTTTTAGTGCCTAGGTGGTCAAACCTGACTCCTATGGGCTAACCCATGGGACCTTAAGTTTTTAAGATGACTTAGATCTCATATGGTGTCATTTTGTAAAGATTATCTAAAAATATCCTTACTTGGAGAGAATCACTCAAGTTCTATTTATTTTGGGAAAGATTTTCTCAAAGTATCTTTCTTTGGGAGAGAATCTCTCAAATCCCCTCTCTTTTGGGAGAGAATCTCTCTAAGTCCCTTTCTTTTGGGAGAGAATCCCTCACAGTATCTTGCTTTTGGGAAGGTTGCTAATTTGTAACACTTACCTTCTTGCTTTTCTCCTTGTTTCCTTCTTTGGCTTGATCTCTTGTATAAAAGCAAAGGGAGATTGGAGCTCTTGCTTTTATTGACTTCTTTTGCAAAAATCTTCAAGACCAAGAGCTCTTCTTCTTCTCCATCAATGGCTTCAAGTAAGTTTTCTCTTCCAAGAAAACTCTATGTAGAAGTAGGAAAAAGAAAAACTCTTATTTCTTCTTCTTTTTTTTTTCTTTTCTTTCTTTCCTTTCTTCTCTCTCTCTCTCTCTCTCTCTCTCTCTCTCTCTCTCTCTCTCTCTCTCTCTCTTTCTTCACGTTTTTTTTTTCTTTCTCTCTTTGTTTTTGGTGGCCACTCAACCATTTTTTCCCTTTTTTTTCTTGTCATTTCTTCTTTCCTCACAATGCAAATGATGTCTTTATGCAAGACGATATGCATATGCTTTTTTTTTTAGTCAATGTGTGAGGACCCACCCTTGGTGGGCCCTCATTTTGAAATTGAATATTTTTAATCACAGTAATATAGCATAATTGTACTAATTAATAGGGGTTATCAAGGGTAGATAAATATTTTCCTAAGTTTTAGCCTATTTTATATGATTTAGGCCAATTGTGTAATTTATAGATCTATAGGGTGTCTTTTTATCATTTTTGTAGGGTTTTAGAAATTGAGGCCATTACTAGTAAATAGGTTTTTGTAAGGGGGGTTTTCCACACTTGAAAATATTCTAGAACCTCTACCAAAGGACCTAAATGCCCATGTCCTTATCCACATTTCTTTACAAACAAAAAGGCCCTTTTTGGTAATTGTCCCAAAACCCCTAGCCTATATAAACTAAACTATTGTATTGGGAAATGAACCCTAAATTCACTCTCATTTATGCCTCATTTACCTCTCATTTCACAAAACCCTAGCTAAAATCCTAATTCCCCAAAACCTTAATTTCAAGAAGAAGAAGGAGATCACCTCCTACCTATTGTTACTACAATCTCCTAAGGACTCTCTCTTACCAATCTCTTCTTCTTCTACAACTCAACGTGAGTCTTCTTCCTTAACTGAATTTCCATATAATTCTCTAGAATTTCCTCTTTTTCTCTAGATTCCTTCTAAACCTTGGTTCTCTTGTGGAATGGGTGCTAGGTTTGGTAGATTGGATTTGATTTGGATAGCTTGGATTGAGTCTTATTACTATTTTCCCTTGCAATCCGAATTTGAGGCAAATGCAATGTACGTAATTAATATAGAATGCATGTTTATTGTTTTTTATTTTGAAAAATTCATTCATATTATGTTAGAAATGCTTAAATTTACTCATGAGCTTGTTTATTTGGATTATGGCCATTAATTGATAGATTTATGCTCATTTGGAAGGTTGATGGGTCAATGTTAACTGTGATAGGTCAATACGAGTGGGATTCCACTCAAATCCACCCATGGCAGTAAGATGAGTGACTTGTATCAGGTTTCTGCAAACGAAACTGTGACGACCTGATTTTATTGAGTTGAGACCAGGACCCAGGTGGGCCACACGATTGCCAATCCGATCCGTGGATCCGAAGGGGGATTCACGGGCAACCCCAGAGTGGCTGGTCCCATAGGGAGTGGACACCCCTGACCCACTATCCATTAGCTTGATGAGCAGATGACGTGTTTAATGGGGAAAAACCAGTTTTGGCAGCAGATGATTGCGGGACCCACTGGATGATCCGATTGTAGATCGGGTCCCCACATCTGATAGTGGACCCGGGGGCGTACCTGGTGGTGGTGGACCCAAGGGGATCGGGTCCCATCTGGCCCCACATCTTAGGTTTACATTTTACTGAGCGTCATTCACAAAGAGGGTTTTTATTTTTGAATATCAGACCGTGGCGGGGCCCACTGAGTGCCTGATCATGATCTTGTCCGTTCCAATATTCGTACAAGGCTGGGCGACCATGATGGTGAAGTCTGATCTGGGCCTGGTCCAATGGGGCCCGCGATTTCTGTAGACTCCTTAGCCTAAGCGAAGACATTATTCTCTGTTTTGGGCGTTTGTTGCAGAACGAGTTTGGCTGGAAGAGATGGGTTGAGTGGTCTGGTAGTTCGAGGGAGCTTGGGAAAAGCTTGGCCATTTGTTTTTGTGTAGCTGGCTGGCCTTTCTTTTTCTAGAAACGTGTGTGGATAAGTGAGAAAGGAGAAATGAGTGTGTGGTTTAGTGGTGTCTTGTGAGTGCATGAGAAAGTGTGCCCTTTGTGAAAAAATTATGGAATTAGTGGGTCTAGTGGTCTGTGGGAGTAGGAAAAACTATAGTCACCTACCCTTTTATACTTTACCTTTTTATGGTCAGTTGTACACTTAGCCCATTAGTTTTAGGAAGTGGGAATAAAAGAAAGGAATGAAGGGAGGTTTGACTTAGTGACCTGTGAACCTGGACTTGTTTTAGATTAATTATTCCGACCCATTAGTTTTTAAGAATTATAATATAGCCTCGATTATTTTCATTAACCCAAATAAGATTCTTGAATTATTTTGGAGTAGGGACTCATTGACCATCCAAAGTGACTCCATTAATCTGCCAAGCACGAGTCAATGGTGTGGCTCAACCTTGACTCGTGGGGCCACTAAGTAGGGTCTAGGATTTAGATTTGACATTAATTCGATCATTAAATATTGTCGAAGATGTCGTAACTTCAGAAGCACCAAATACAGTATACTTGGCATCTGAAACTTCATTTAGGGATCCAATTAACTGAGATGGACCTGGACGTGAATGTGGGCCATTACTTTGGATTTGACCATTGATGTTCCCTTTGATTCAATTACTTGGAGTTGATTCCACTTATTACATTAATGTCACTCTTATGTCCTTGTCATTGCTTTATACTTGTTAATTAAATAAAAGAAAAATAAACCTGAACCTAGGACTTCCTAGAGGTGACCTGGTGATATAGTTTGGAGGCATTTAACCCCATATGTGTCTAGGCGAGCCCTCATACGGCCTATGTTGTATGTGTGAACCCTAGATGGAGAGGTGATTGTAATTAGACTTGTAACTCATTTCGGATGAGTATGGATTGTTTGATATTGGATTGAGAATGGTGATCTCTCCTGGACTATTTAGACTAAGGCCATGGTTTGGTGGGCCTTAGTATGGACCCAATGATTGGTAATTGGACATCTTAGGGATTTGATAGAACCTTGCTTACGAAAGGCATGCCTAGACAGACACAGACCTGTACCTTGGTTTCTTGAGTCGGCACGAACATTCACTCAGTTGTTCAAAGCTCAACCTGTTGACTGATCATCACTGGTATGAGCTATTTATGAGTGTTGAGTGAGCTATCATGATGAGCTGTGTTTTAGACGGACGGTGTGATACCGGGTCCGGTCTCTTGAATGATGAGTGTTTGAGATTGATGAGCGATTTGCGGGGTTAGTTATCCCCAACACTGGTGAGATTTCTCCGCCACGACTGTGTTCAGTATGGGAGGGTCGCGGCATAATATCCCACGGTATCCAGCTTGTGTGAATGTGCCACGTTGTGTAGATAGATTGGCTTATCTTATTTTCCTGATTCTAAATGTTTATCTTGCTCAATTGGCTAGCATTTGTACCTTGGATATTCTTATTGATCTTATTATTGTCTCTACTCTTTTGATGCATACATTCTATGTTATTTGTCTACTGTAACTTTCCAGATCCTTGGATCTGACCCATTCTTGGTGCTTATGTGTTGACCCTGATTTTGAGGACAACGAGCTCGTCGAGGCGCCCATAGCCGGAGACTATGGATGGGGACTAGCCGACCAAGGGGTTGAGCTGGAGGATGGAGCGCCTGTACCAGGGGTTTGAGTGTTATCTTTTTTCGGGTTTGAGTGTCTTTTTGTGGTGAGTAGGGAGTTAGTCTGATATGTTTTTAAACATGTTCTTAATTATACTTTGAGATTTAGGTTGGACTTTCAGCCCTGCTACACTTGATATATCTATATGATACATTATGCTTCCGCTTTACTCTTTACACTTCCGCAAATTTTAAACATTGATTATATTTCGGTCAAAAAGTTTTAAATTGGACCTCACTGCGAACCTACGATCTTGGAAGTTCCCGGATTCTTCGAGAAGTAGCGCGCCAAATTCGGGTACCTTGACGATTTTCTCGGTATTCGAAATTGGGGCGTTACACAATGATATCAAGAAAAAGAGGCTAAGGCTCGATGTTCAATCAACATGGATTTTGATTTAAACAAATTTTGATTTTGACCAAATTTGGGTTGGAATTTTTCATATTTAGGAAAAGGCTTCCTAATTCCTAATGCATGAAGATTTATGTGTATGCATGATTTTTGTATGAAAAGGAATTGGATGGCATGAAATGACATACCTAAAAGGTTGCAGCCTTTGGAGTTTAAAACTCCCATCAGGGGACAACAAGAGTCATCTTCTAATGCCTGTTTCCATTTTGATGCCAGCAATAGGGGATGATGATTTGGCGATGCCCGAGGTTCCGACCAATGAGGTGGTGACGGATCCGATTGCGGCATCCGAAGAAGAACCGAGGGACTCTGGAGTGATTCTAGAATCTCCAACTGGTATGACTTCTTTTTTTTTGTGTCTGTGCCATCGTTTGCTAACATATTGCTTGTATTTCTTATCAGCTGACTTGCCACAGGATTCCGACGATTTTTGAACCATCCATGGATGCAACTTTTGACGATGCTTCGGATGAATTCATGGAGGCAAAAAGTATTCCTCCAGTCGTCAAAGAAGGTACTTTGTAGTAACAACCCAGATCATAATGACTCCTCTTTTTTAACAATATCATATTCATACCTTTTTGTGTTTCATTGGCAGGTTGTGAAGTGACAGGGGAGACACCGTCGCTTTCTTCAAAACTAGAGCAAGGGGTGCCTGTAGTTGATCCAGAGGCAAAGGCTTCTACAACCAGTTCTGACACGGCAGAGGTGAGACCTTGTGCTGAGATTCCTTCTCTGGTGTCTCCAATTGGAAAGAGTTTATTGATTACTCTTCCAATGGGGCACAGCATGGGCAGTCGACTGATAGAGTGGGGTGAACCTTCATTTGGCCCATCTCTTCAATTTGCGAAGAAGGTGATGATAAGCTTTTTGAGCTCTTAGATCGAGACTCTCCTTTCTAGTCACTCGAATGCTGGATTCGCATGGTCAAGCATGTGCAGGAGATTCTTGCTGATTGCAAAGAGGTTGTGTCATAAGTGCCAGGGCGATTGTTGATAGGATCATTACGCTTGGCCACAAGTGGTCCGAGACCAAGACTTTTCCTAATGGTGACTTCTTCAAGGAGATGTTTCTAGACCCTTCTAATAAAGCCAAGTCTGAAATGGATGAGACCTCGCAGAGTAGGAAGCAATTTATCCGAGATAGGAACATCACTGATGAGTCCTGAAAAACGCGCATTTTCATACACATTTTGGACCATTTTAAGGGCTTATTGATATTAATGAGCTTTATTTAGTGTCAAATCATGTTTTTATGCATTTAGGGTCCATTGTAGTGCATTCATGCATAATTTGCTCAAAAATCACACCTTTTGCATAAATTCATGAAACCTACCATTTTTAGAGATTTATTTTTGAAAAGTCGGTTATTTTGGGTGCATTAAGTAGGGTCCCATGCATCGTCCATTTAAATTCCTTACATAGAATTATTCTTGAATCCATTTGCTTTAATTTGTGTAGGAGAAATCAAGAATAAGACTCACATTGGTGAAATTTGTTAGAGATCAAGGATGGGACATCTTTCATGGTGGACCCACATATCTTGGTATTTTTGAAGAATTTGAAGAGTCAACAATGGAAAGCTAGATTTGTGATTTCAAGATCAAGAAAGGAAACTTCAGATTTGGTAAGTTCTAATTCTTACTAAGTTTGAAAACTCAAAAATCAAGAAAGAAATATTCAAGAAAGGAAAGTGTGCTAAAAGAGTTGACTAGTCAATCAAAGAAGCTTGGAAGCAAACCAAAGATGGAAGGGGAATCAAGAAACAATGAAAGAAATATCCAAAGATCCCTTTGGATGTCCACATGGGTCCCACACACACCAATGCACAACTAACATTCCATATGTGCACAATTATTTTCGGATTTTTTAGGGCAACAAGATTAAAATAGCCATAACTCTTAATCCAGCCATCGGGTTGTTTCAATCCATACACCGTTGGAAAGCTCTTTTCGATTAGATATCTTTAGAACCCAAGATTGTGTCAATCGGAGCTAAAACGAGGAAGATATGGCCTCTGAAATTTGGTGCTATAATTTTTACTCATAATTGCAATTTTTGCACATGGAAAGCACCAAAAATCTTTCACTCACCTTGCTATTTCTTTGAAGACTTGTTGGCCAAGGAAGAAACTTCCCAGTAAAGAAGATTGCATGCTACAAACTTAGAACAAAGAAGGAAATAAAGAAAGCAAAAATATATAAATTGAAGGCATAAGCATCCATCTCCTCTAATGGGAAGATAGACCAACTCTCCCTAGAATTACTACTGCACTCCATCTTCTTCCTCTCTTTTTCTCTCCATTAAAGTCCTCAAGGAGCTTTGGCTGCCGGAAATCACACTACACCTTTAGGTTTTTCATTTAGAATAGGCTTCTCATCCTAGTATGTAATTGTTTTTGTTTATTCCTTTTTATCTTATGTAAGACTTTGCATATTAGTAAAAAATTTTCTTACTCTTTCAATTTTTCTTTCTTGTCCTTGGGTGATTGGTGCTTGTTTTATGTTTCTTTTCTTGTTGGTGTTTGGACTAACGACCCAAAGGCCCTAAGAGCATGATTCAAATTATGACCCCGCTTAGAAAAGAATTTTGAAAGAGGAGAATACAGTTTCACACATTTAAATTTTTGTCAAAACCACACATTTACTTTTCTTGTTTTCACCACACAATTAAATTCTTGAACTTTTTATTCTTATTATCAATTCAATTTTATATTTATTTTGTGCAGAGTTTATGGTTGGAACTAATTAGCATTGCATGCATATCATATTGGTAGAGTTTAGACATGTTTAAGTTGCTGGAATTGAAGTTTTAAATTAAATAAGCAAGAAAAATCAAAGATTTGAGTCAATAATCTTGGCCAATTAATTTTTGAAAATTCGGATCCTAATATAAAGTACACAATTCAGCACATTATTGCAAGAATTTCAGGACAGATTTTGTGTAAAAAGTTTGCAATTAGAAACCTAATCAAAACACATTATTTTTTTATGAAACTTGGGGAAATTAAAGTTTGATCAGTGTATTTTCAAACTCCAGAATTTCAAGCAAAAAAAAGTTTGGAAAGATGGTGAACCAGTGGCTCAAACATAGCTGGTCGGACCCACCTGTGTGCAGAATATCTGCACAGTTTTAGTTTTTTTAAGGTCATCTTTATGCATTCATATTTCATTCATTTTAATTCCTTTTTCACTTCCTTTTTTTTTATTTGATTCATGCATCATTGTAGTTAAAAAACCCAGCCATAAAACTTAGTTTCAGGTTTTATTAGATTAGGAAAAACCATGCATAAAAATAGCCCTGCATACTAGTTTTTTTTTTTAGACTTAAAATTTTCAGCATCTCATGGTATGCATTGCATTACTAACTTTCTAACTTAGGTTTCTTAATTTTCAAGTTTAGTTTCTTAGTTTTATTTTGGTACTTTTTATTCTTGATGTTCTAACTTGTGTGTTTTTTTGTAACAATTTTAGTTTTTAGTTTAGGATTTTTATATTTAGGAAATTCTCTTTTCATTGGATTGTAATTAATTTAATTTTTGGAAAGTAGAAATGATGGTTGTAACTTTCTAGTTTGTTAGGCTAGATTTAGATTTTTAATTTAGAATAGGTACAAGTTGACAAGGAACCTTAATTTACATTGCTCCATGTGGATCGAGCTAGTCTCACCAGTTTATTACTACATCGCGGCTCTACACTTAGAGTTCACGATCAATCACCGAGTTGGTTATCATTGAGCTGAGGCATGACGTTGACCGCATTGATAGGGAGGTCATCGAAGCCAGGCGACGTCTTGAGCAATTAAAGGCACAAGTCGCGACCAAGTGGACCACCTTAGCAGAGGCTTGTGCCAGGGAAAGGTCTCTGATCTGCCAGGTTGTGGACGCCGATCGTGTTCTGAAAGAGAGGATTCGAGAATACGAGCGATGGCGAACTCTTTGGGAAAAGCTTCCTTGTGCTAATGACGGGTCACGGTGTTCTGCCGTATCTTATGGTAAATTTCTGAAGAAGCTTGCCCTAGATGCTTTTACTGTCAAGGCCAGGAGATTGCTTGAGGAGTTGAATCTTTGGCTGGAGGCCATGTTTGTCTTAGCTCCTTGTTTCTTTTGTAACAAACTCTCTTCCTTTTTATGGTACCCCATGTATACCTACACTTTTTTTTGTACCCTTTCCTTTTTTTTGTAGTGCTTGTGAACATTTTTTTTCGCACTTTTTCCTCTCTTTTGTAATCCCTCCTTACACTTAAATCCTATTGTGATAAAAACAAATTTAAGCAATAGTTAAATGGGAATATTTGTTTGAGAATTTGATCAAGAGTTTGTCATTTTGTGAAAATCTTTTATCAAATGGTTGTTTTGGCATGGGAACCATATTTTGTTTGCGGCATGAAAGCCAAATTTGGGTTTATGGCATGAGAGCCAAAAAAAAAAAAAAAATTGGCCTAAAAGCCAAGGTTTTTTTTGTGGTGGCATGAGAGCCAAAATTTTATTTTTTGCGTGAAAGCCAGGTTTTTTTTTTTTTTTTTTTTTTTGTGGCAAAAGAGCCAAAATTTTGTTTTTTGCGTAAAAGCCAGGTTTTGTGGCATAAGATCCAATTTTTGGTGTGAAAGCCAGATTTTGTAGCATGAAAGCCGATTTTTGGCATGAAAGCCAGGTTTTGTGGCATGAGAGCCTATTTTTTGTGTGAAAGCCACGTTTTTTTAAAAGCCAAGTTTTTTGTTTTGTTGGCGTGAAAGCAAGGTTTTATTTATTTTTGGCGTAAAAGCCAGATTTTTTGAATGAGAGCCAAATTTTAATTATGTTTATTGGCATGAAAGCCGGTTTTGGTTTTCAAAACTACAAGTATCCATTAAAAGTCGCCTCCCTGCTAAATGGTTTTGCAAGTATCGATGGAATGTCGCTTCCTTGCTCATTCGGTTGTGAGTATCGAAGGAATGTCGCCTCCTTGCGAATTTGAGTGCAAGTATCAACTAAGCGTCACCTCCTTGTTGAATGGTTTTGCAATTATCGATGGAATATCGCTTCCTTGCTCATTCGGTTGTGAGTATCGGTGGAATGTCGCTTCCTTGCTTTTCAAAAAATTTGTTTTGTAGGTATCAACTGAATATCGTTTCCCCACGATTTTTGAAATTTGAGGTTTTTTTGGACCTTTGGTTTTTTTTTTAATTTGGGTTGTGGATATCAACTAAAATGTTGCGTCAACGCGATTTTTTGAATTTTTGGAAGTATCGATGAAATGTTGCTTCCTTGCAATTTTGGAAGCATCGAATGTGGTTCGCGTTCTTTTGATTTTTGATTTTTGCGAGTATCGACTAAGCATCGCTTCCCCAAGGTTTTTGAAAAACTTTTTTTTTTTTAAGACACAAGGGTCGGAAATTTTGACTTAAAACTATTTTGGCGGTAAAAGGCAGGGCAGATTAGGGTGGAAATCCCTGAATCCTTATTTTTGTTTCAAACCATAAATTTTGGGTTCAAGGGTCGAAATTTGGTCAAGTTTAGGAAAGAGGCTCCTAGACTTGGATTTTATTTTTTTTTTTTAGAATGAAACGATGAAAGTAAGCATTGTTTTGAGTTTCTTTTCTTTTTAGAAATTTCAACATAAGGATGAAAAAATCCAACATGAGTGGGTTTGACAAGCAAGTACTTGGGAATCGGCTTTGGCTGTGTAGGCATCGCTTTGACCTAGTGGGGTAAGTCTTCAAGGGTAATACTGCTTCAAGAACTTGTCGTTAATGAGCAGCATACATCTGTCACCCTCCATGTTAAGTAGAGCTATGCGCCATTCGAGAAAACATTGTCGATGACGTAGGGTCCCTCCTACTTTGGCTCAAATTTGCCTTTGGACTTGTGGGTGAAAACCATTGGTCTTTTCACTGCAAGAACCAAGTCACCCTTTTTGTATACGTGTTGCCTAACGTTCTTATCGAAAGATCCTGCCATGCGTGACTGGTAAAGCTCAATGCTTTGTCGAGCTTCGAGCCATCTCTTATCGAGATTATCCAGTTGCTAGAGTCCCAACTTCACATTGCTTTCTTGAGTCATGTCATTTTGCAAAGATACCCTTAGGAAAGGAATTTGTATCTCCAAGGGAACGACGGCTTCGTATCCATAGACCAAGGAGAATGGTGTGTTATGGGTTGGTCCTTGAACGATGATCCGATAGGCCCACAAAGCTTTAGATAGTTTGTCGCTCCAGTTTCTTTTGTAAATAAAGACAATTTTCTTGAGGATTTTGCAAAGTGTCTTGCTGAAGGCTTCTGCTAATCCGTTTGCTGTCGGATTATATAGAGTTGAATGACAGCTTTGGATTTTGTATTTATTGTAGAATCTGTAAAATCAGTGATCCTGGAATTGTGGTCCGTTATCATGGACGAATCTTTTAGGCATGCCAAAATAACAAATGATGTTGGTGCGCAAGAACTAAATGACTGATGAGGTCTTCATTTCGTTGAGCGCAAATGCTTTTGACCTCTTGGAGAAATAATCTGTAGCAACGAAGATGAAGCGATGACCTGTGCTTGATGGGGGAGAGATAGGACCTCTGATGTCCATACCCCAGGCTTCGAAAGGCCATGAGATCGCTGTAGGATGCAGCTATTCTGGAGGCATATGAACATAATCTCCATGAACTTGGCATTGTTGGCAGTGCTTAGTAAATTGCATAGCATCCGCTACCATGGTAGGCCAATAATAATCTAACATTTTTATTTGATCGTAGAGCTTAGGACCAGCCTAATTGGCTCCACAAAGACCAGCATGAACTTCTTTGAGTGTTTCTTCAGCCTCTTGTTGTGATAAGCAGCGTAGATTTACTCCGTTGAAGGATTTTCTGTAAAGGATTTTTTAAGGACTATCCAAATGAAAGTTTGGGGCTCGTCTTTGAATGGTTACCCATTCTTTTGGATCTTTAGGCAAGATTCTCAACATAGTGTAATCGATGAACGGATCCCTTCAGTCGCCGATTGAAGGTCTAAGGATAGAGATCCGACTTCCAACCACTCAGTGGCATTCAGCAACTGCTTGGTGTGTGTTAAGAGGGAGTATCATTCTTTCACTCACTGTAATTTGCATGTTTTTCCCCTTTCTGGATCACCATAGATGCGGCAAGTCAGGCTAGGACATCTGCACAGATGTTCTCACCTCTGTGGATGTGGCTGATGTGACAGATGTCAAACTTTTGTCGAAGCGATTGTGCCTTGTTGTAGGAAGGCAACAGGTCAGGCTTCCTGACTTCATATTTCTTATTCATCTGGTTGATGATCAATTGAGAGTCCCCAAAGACTTCTAGCACGGTGATGCCGGATTCGAGGGCGAGTTCCAATTCTACGATTAGAGCTTGGTATTCATATACATTGTTTGAGCACAGTTCCAGTAGTAAAAAAGTGTGCGGAATCACGTACTTGCGAGGCTAACAAAGAAGATGCCAACTTCCGAGATTAGCTTTCTTTTTTCATTTGTTCTGGTTGCACCATCAAATTACAGGTCCCAAGAGGCATTCGGTGAGGAAGTACCCACGTTGTAGATAGGTTCATCAGGGAGATCATCTCTGAGTGGGGAATCTTTAGGCAATGGATGCTCTTTGAGAAAGTCTGCTAGAGCTTGGCCTTTCATTGCTTTTTGCGGTACATACCTAATATCAAATTGTGACAGAAGGATAGACTATTTTGCCAGTCGGGCATTGAGAGAACCTACTTTTGTGACAATTACCTTTAAGAGGTTGACCATCGAAATCAGGTAGACTGTGTTAAAAAGAAGGTAATGACGTAGCTTTTGTACGGCGAACATCACTGTGAGGCATTCTTTTTCAACTGGAGAGTAGCAATGCTCTGCACTTACCAACATACGGCTGAGGTAGTATAGAACAGCTTCTTTTCTTTCGTCATTTTCTTGTGCGAGTAGAGTTCCCAAAGAACGGTCGAAGGCTCTTGTGTACAAGATGAATGGTTTTCCAACGGTAGGGGTAGCCAACACTAGAGGTTTGGTCAGGTATGACTTGATATCTTGAAATGCAGCTTCACATTCATCATCCCAAACAAACTTTAGACCTTTCTTCATCAACCAAGAGAATGGACGGCATTTCCCCGAAAGATCGGAGATGAACCAATGGATGTATGCCAATCTTCCTTGAAGTCCTTTCAATTCTCTTAAGGTTCTTGGAGAGGGCATTTCTAGAATAGCCTTGACTTTGATGGGGTCAAGTTCTATTTCAGCTTTCCGAACTATGAATCCGAGAAACTTGCCCGATGAGACATCGAAGAAGCACTTCAGGGGATTCATTCGCAGTTTGTGTTTGCGAAGTCGATGGAAGACTTCTCGAAAATCTTTGAGATGGTCTTCTTTTCTTCTGCTTTTGATGGCAAAGTCATCAACGTAATATTCAACCGTCTTGTGCTTCATATCATGGAATATCTTCATCATAGCCCTCTGATATATGGCATCAGCATTCTTCAGACCAAATGTCATGACAGTGTAGCAATACACCCCAAATAGAGTCCAAAATGATGTGTGTTTTTCATCTTCAGGATGCGTCTTTATCTGATTGTAGCCAGAGATGCCATCCATAAATGTCATTCGCTTGAATCCGCATATATTGTCAACCATCACCTTTGGTATGGGGAGAGGGAATTCATCTTTATGGCAAGCACCATTCAGGTCTCTATAGTCAATACAGACCCTGATCTGCCCAGTTTTCTTTGTCATGGAGACGATGTTGGCCTACCATTCAGGATGCTATTTCTCACAGATGAAGCCAGCACTGTTGAGTTTTTGAACTTCTTGTTCAATTTTATCCATCACATCTAGACGGAATCTTCTTTGGCCTTGTTTGATAAGCTTAATGTCTTTTTGTAGATTGAGCTTGTGGAGTGCTATTTTAGGGTCTAAATCAGGCATTTCAGCATAAGATCATGCAAAATAATCAACAATCTCACGAAGAAAAGCGATATACTCGGGTAACTCATTATCCATTATATTCTTGCTTATGAATACAGGACGTGGGTTATCTGGTATTCCCAAGTCTATCTTTTGAACAAAATCTTATGTTGGAAGGCTCGAAGGTGGTTCCTCCACAATATTTTCGGAGGCTTCCAACTCAACGAAACCCTATGGAGTATCAAGGGCATTGTCGGACCAAAGCTTTGTTCCTATCCATGGGTCTTTTTTATCAGTAATCTTCTCAAGGCTTGCAATGAGATGGTCCCAATTGTCTGTTGAAACTGGGTTGAAGTAGGGTACTTCTTTTGGAGACAATGGTTATTTTGAATCAAAATACCACATGTCTGTGTCATCGGTGAAATTGTACCAATTGGGAGAGCTTCCTGGATCCTTGACAGGTGACTCTTCAAAAAGATATCCAGGGAGAACGACGTCTTCATAGACAAGAGATGTTGAGGCTTGGTCGGCAAATCGACTTGTCAGCCATTGTGTCAACTATCTCAAGTGTCGGGATCATACCCCAACCCATGTGAAGACTTCTCTATATGACAGTAGAGTCTCCAATTTTCCAGTTGGCTTTTAGTCAGGGTGGGCCCAAATAGTGTGAGAATACCACGGCCTTCTCCCAAACCGACTGGATTTTGAGTGTCATAGCCTATTTTCTTCATAATAGCTTGTGCCACAGGACTATATAGAGATAGTTAAGGAATACCTTCATTTTTGAAAGGTTAAAGCGAGGAATTTGATGAAGAAGCTTCCGATTTGTGGAAGAAAATTGGCTTTTCTTCTACTGAAGTTGCCGGAACAACGAAGGAAGCAAACGCAGGACCTTCTACGTCAACAGGTGTCTCCATTGGAATAAGAGCAGACTAAGCTTACTGAGTATCAACTTGGATTGATGATGTGTCATCTTCTGGCTTTGAATCTGAATCCATGTCTTGCATGATAGACACAAAAAAGACAACAAACTTGCCCCCGGACTTTTGTTTCGCCTTCTTTGCTTTGGTTGTGATGACCAAAGGTCTTGAAGGTTTGAGGGAGATAACGAAGGGAGATTGATTGCTCTCTTCGGATTTACCGAAGGGTTTGTTTTCTTCTAATGATTATTAAGGAGCCTTGCCATTATCTTTCCGGAGATTTTCTACAAAGGGTGTTATTTCTTTCTCCTCTTCTTCTTTTTCGCCTTCATACATCTAGGAGTCTACAAAATGGACTTCTTTACCTTTGAAGGACTTTTTTTTCCGCAAACACTCGATGTATTATGCCGTCGTCACCAAGAAACTTGAAGCATTGATGTAAAGTTGAAGGGACGACACCATTCTCGAGTATCTAGGGGCGTTCGAGAAGGATGTTGTAGTATGAAAGGGTTTTTATTGCATACACAGTGACTTCAGAGATAAATTCACCGATTTGTAACTTGAACCTGATTTTGCCGATTAGCCTTTGAGTACTCCCATCGTATCCAAAGATAGATACAGGTGTGTGGCTCAGCTTGCTGGGTGGAATACCCAACTCTTCAAGAGCCGAAGTGGAGATGAAGTTGAGTGCGGAACCCGAGTCGATCTGAACTCTGTGTATTGGCATTTCCTTGATGTACCTTGTGAAGCACAAGGGTCAGTTGTGCCTTGTTTCGACAAGTAGGAGGTCTTCCTTAGTAAAGGCGATGGTTGCTCTCGCTGCTGTTTTAAAATGAGAGGCATTCAATGCAAGATCCTTCAATTTTCTTCTTTTCACCCTTTGAGGAAGTACCTGATTTTTTTGACCCTATAGTCCATTTCAATTTGTAGGACTTGTGGGGCATGTTTGTCGACATCCACATTCAGCATTTGTAATTCTGAAATGAGATTATCATGAGTGTGTGCGGACATTCGTAATAAATCAAGGATGTGCAATCGTGCAAGTATGTGTTTGAAGTGCTCAATCAAGTCATACTTGAAAGCCTCCTTAGGCCTGCATTTTCATTATTATTGCCACTTGGAGCGTTTACAACATCTTTTCCCAAAGGATTTACGTAAGTAGAAGAAGATTAGTTGTAATTTTGTGGTAATCTCGGCCAGACCGGGTACCTCTACCAAATTCAGGAGATTCTTAAGAAGGGTCTTCGTTTGGAAGATCACCCTCGAGATCAAGAGGCTGATCCTTCTCATTTGCTGGGGATGTGTTTACAGCAGATTTGCCATCCCCAATGATTGCATTGCACGGAGCATTTTTCGGGAACAAGTCCTAAACAACAACCAGTAACTTTTCTTCTTTGTTGAGCAATTATCGGTCTAGACATCACCTATGAGGTTGGGTATTTGGGACCAATTGACTAGATTTTCGTTGAAAACATTATTAGACGGAGCTTCTTCATGTCTCACGATGATCAATCTGGAGAGGTGTGATTCTGATGTCACAGTTTAAGGAGACAAAGCCTGAGAGGGCGATATCTTAGTGGAAGTCACTTGAGAAGAAGTAGCTCCAGAAGATATACTACCAGATGTAGTCTGAGAGAAAGTGGCCTCAGTAGACGAGGCTTCGGAGAAACTATCATCCCGAACTATCACATTGCTGGTCACCCCAATAGGAGGCATCCCCAGAATGGACTGTTGGGAGTTAGACTCATCCTCGGATGTAAGAGGATCATCAATCTAGCAGTTTTCTCCATTTTTAGGAGTTAACAGAGGAGGTACCTGTTGATTTTCAGGGACATCCGGTTCCGGATTTTGATCGCGATGAAGGTCGTTGTTGTGATCTGGCTCTTGTTCTATGGCCAGATGCTGCAAGATCCTTGCATGTTCTTCAAGATCAAGCAATGGAGCCAAATCTTCTTCTTCGTCTGCTCCTTGTAGTTCAACATGATTGGATTCCACTTGAGCAATGAGGGGTGCTGGGTTAACAGCATTTTCTTGGACAGCCTCTTGGTCTCCTTCATTATCAAACCAGGATCCTTGTGACTGTAAGGGGTTATACCAAATTACTGGCATAAGGTGAGTTTCAGGAACCCATTCTTCATCGGAGAGGTATTCTCTTGTTTCAAGGGATTCCTCCCATTCGTCGGTGTCACCGGACTCGTATCCATTCATGGAGGATCCGACTACCGAATTGCAAGAGTATTATACCCCATGCGTAGTTTCACTTATGGAATGTGGTGGCATGAAATCACTAAGAGTGAATCTTCTTACCGCCTTTGAATTCTTGAGAATGGACTTTTCTGTTACCCCTAATAAAGTTGTAGAAGAGGTCTCTGCCTTTTCAAGGACTCCTTGTTTTGGCTTGGTCTTCCCCTGCCGTTTGAGCTTGAAGAGACGTCTCCTAGCATGCATTTGTTGTTGAGCTGTCAGCTTAGTTTTGACAGCCTCCCAGTTCTCATCTACTAGGAGATCGGGATGTACCCATATGGGTTGTCTGTCTAGGGTTGGGTAAAGAACTAGCTCTTGAGACGTTTGAGGTCTTTTTATCACCTTAAAGGAAATAGTGGTTTTCTTCTTTGATGACTTGGATGTTTGTCCACATGACACCATGTTGACGGAGGCAGACCCATGGTTTTTGTCAAAGGTGATGACTCCATTCTTCCACATCTCGTTTATCTTCTCTCTCAGAACGAAGCATTGATTAAGAGGATGTGAGATCATTTGGTGGTGCAGACAATACCGAGGATCGTTGGTTTTCCCAAAATCTCCCAGTCTTTTGGGGTCAAGCAAGGTGAGTTGGTCGTTTGCTACGAGAGTCCCGAAGATTTCGTCTACATCTTCATCGAACAGGTATTTCTTTTCTACTCGTTCTTTGAAGGCATCAGAGAGTTCAGGTCTCTTACATGCAGCTTTGTTATCAGCTTTCTTTGGTAGCTGACGAGTGGACTTATTTTGCACATTGAGGACCTCCTTTTTCTTTGGTTTTGAGGTTGCAATGGCGGTCGGTTCCTTCCATGATAATTTCTGACTGTTGAGGTCTTTGATCACCGTTTCAGCCTCCATGGATGCTTCTAAGAGTTGTCCTAAGTTTTTTGACTTTTTGCCAATGATCATGGAGTGGATCATTGCTCTCATGTTGTTACGGAAAATGTCGACTAGCGATGCTTGTGGCAATACATCTGAACATTTGTACGCCATTACTTTACACCTGTGAATGAAGTCATAAGTTAACTCATTCTCCCCGTCTTAGGCTGCAAAGTTGAGCCATAGTAGAAGGGTTGTCCTCACCTTTGAAGTGAGTCAGGAAGCGTGTCTCTAGCATGGCCCAGTTTTGAATGGAGTCCTCTAGCAAAGTGGAGTACCAGTCAAAGGCTGTACCTTCTAGGGTACTTGCAAAAAGACAAATATTGAGGGCATCTTAATCCGTGATAGCTCCTATCAGGATTTTGAAGTGGATAACGTGTTGTCTGGCTGAACCTTTCCCTATATATGTTTGGAGAGTAGGATGCTTGAATTTTGTAGGGAATGGGACCAAGTCCATCCATAAGGGATATGGTGGCTTGATTCCATGTTCCTTGAGTGTATCCTCTTCTCTTGCTTTGGCAAGGATGTCGTCTACGTCCTTTTTGGTAAGGGTGCATGACTCATTGTCTTCTCCATTTACCTCGTCATCGTGATGATTCGGAGGAGGTTCATTATTTACCTGACTCTGAAAGGCGAGAAGGAGGTTTTCCATCAAGTCTCAATCCTTTGCTGACCTTGCTCCAATTGTTGGATGCGTCCAATCGCGTCATCTTGAGGTGGATTCCGAGGTTTCTCAAAGTTGGTAACCAAGACGTTCATCCCTCGAGATTCGAACAATGAAATTGTCTTGGTGACTGAGCTGAGGCTCATTCTTTTGAATGAAGAGCTTGAGGAAGGATTACTCCGTTGTCATTGGCTTGAAGGAGCAGGGGATTCTTCCTGATGTCTTCGTGTCCGGGTGACGTTGTGAGTCACCGGACATCGAACATGAATTTTAGTTCTGACTTTTGGCGTCTTCTGGTTTTTCCAACCACATGGACAGTAGCAACTTGGTCGAGTCTTTCTTTTCTACCCATTTATGAGGGACTTGAAGTGTAGAATGCTGGGTCCTTTGCTTCTACAGTCTCTTTTGTTCATACGACGAGCAATTTGAGCTTCTATTAGCTTTGGTTGAGCTCTGGCGATAAAGGATGTCTCCCTCAAGCGCAGCAACCAAGCTTGTCTTCTTTGAAACTAGGAACGGATGGGATCTGGACCCGGTCCTTTTGCTGTCGTAGCGAAACTTTGAGTCTTTCGAGTTCGGCCCCTATAGAGATGAAGGGTTGAATCGAAGGAGTGTAGGCCTTGGCAGGTTCTCGCAGAGGCCTTGTAATGCATGATTTGATTTTGGGCTTGTAGGAACAAGCCAACTTGTGCCGGGTTGACTTCATTGTCAAGTGGAAGGCGGGTCTCTCCTCCTTCATGTAGGCGAGAGGGTAGAACCGGTTCTCCTTGAGTGGGGCCGAGTATGCTGGCCTCGTTGTTGTTTGGGACCTTCTTTGCTTTGGTGAAGGTTTTGGAGACTAAGTCTTGGGATAGACCTAGTTCCTTGTAGGTTGGCACTTCGCAGGAGTGTTGCAAGTTTTGGGTTTCTTGACGCTCGCCTTTGGTGTCATGGCAATTACACGTTCAAAGGCGACTTTCTGCTTTTTAGCAGGTGCGGTTTCTTCTACAGGAAGTGGGAATGGTCCCAGTGTCTCGAAGAAGATGGTTCGGGGAGTAGAGGTCGACCCAAAGTTTAGAGATTTGCTAAGAGAGATGATGCTTCGACAGCTAGCAGGGCGCTTGTGAGTATGCATGCTTTGCTTCTGTTGAAACATGAGTTGGCACTTATTTTCGTTGAAGGTAATGGTAAAAAAATCTGCCATTGTTAGTTTCGAAAAATTTCTGAAACAAGACAATATCTGTTAGTAATCATAAGAATATAATGATCATAAATGGGAAAACTATGGTTTTGTCTTTTCAAATAGCTCAAGGGACATGGTCCGACTCAAGCGACATGAAGAAGGCAGAAAGTCATATACAATTGTTCTGATCGCAAGAATGGTAGACCCAGAATGAGCATACCAGTGACTTCTAGAAGCAATTGTAAACTTAACTCAACTCACCAAGAAGCAAGGCTCACTCGAGGTAAAATAAATATAAGGTTAGAGGTACAAATGTGTCAGTCGCGAATATTGTAGACCAGAAAGGGCGTACTAGCACCGTTAGGCACAAATGTTGGAGAAAACAAGTGTGTCGGTCGCGAATACAATAGAACCAAAAGGGCGTACCAATACTACTAGGCACAAATGTTGGAAATTGCATCCATGGAATGGACACAATATGAGATTTTTGAAAGGCCAAGATTGGACTCATCAAAGAGAGCAAATGGTATTCCGATCCGAAAGCCGACTCAATCATTTCTACGAGCTTCGTTCCGAAAGGGAAGGGACCAAAATTTCTTGAATCTGAACCCAAAAGTGACGGAAGGTTTTTTTTTTTTTTTTTTGAAATGTCAAAATCGAATTCATCAAAGAGAGCAAATGGTATTCTGATCCGGAAGCCAACTTAAACATTTCTGCAAGCTTCATTCCGAAAGGGAAAGGACCAAAATTTCTCGAATCTGAACCCAAAAGTGACGTAAGGTTTTTTGAAAGGTTAAAATTGAATTCGTCGAAGAGAGCAAATGGTATTCCGATCAGGAAGCTGATTCAAACATTTTTGCAAGCTCAGTTCCGAAAGGGAAGGGACCAAGATTTCTCGAATCTGAACCAAAAAGTGATGGAAGTTTTTTGAAAGATCAAAATTGAATTCGTCAAAGAGAGCAAATGGTATTCTGATCCGGAAGCCAACTCAAACATTTTTGCGAGTTTCTTTCCGAAAGGAAAAGGACCAAAATTTCTCGAATCTGAAGCCAAAAGTGACGAAAGGTTTTTTTTTTTAAGTCCTTTTTTTGAAGATTTTTTTCTTTTCTTTTAAAAAAAAATCTAAAGATTGAAGAGTACACCTAGGCCTCCTGATTCGATCTTATGAAACCTCATTGATAGATTAGCCCCCAGGTAAGGGTAGAATTACTAAATGAACCCGTTTGAAGGACCCTTTCTTAGAACAGTCTAGCTGTCTCCACACTCTAGACAAGGCTTTTCTTGAATCAATCGTGGTCAAAGAATGCAATTGGTATAACCTTAGCGATCTTTGCCTCTCTCTCTTTCTGTTTGTTTTTTAAAGATCCCTAATGGACTCATCGAAGAGAAAAGATGGCCCATTCCTCGATACGAACGTTAGCTTCAAATGATTTCTGCGAGTTATTGTTCGAAAGGGAAAGGATCAAAGTTACTCAAAATTGAATACAAAATGAGAAATCTGAAATTTCTTCTTTTTTTTTTTTTTTTTTTTGTTTTTGAAAGATCTCTAACGGACTCTTCAAAGAAAAAAGATGGCCCATTCCCCGATATCAACGTTAGCTTCAAACGATTTCCGCGAGCTATTGCACAAAAGGGAAAGGATCAAAGTTTCTCAAAATTGAATCCAAAAATGAGAAATCTGAAATTTCATTTCTTTTTTAAGAACTCTAATGGACTCATTGAAAAGAAAACATGCCCCATTCCCCGATATGAACGTTAGCTTCAAATGATTTCTGCAAGCTATCATCCAAAAGGGAAAAGATCAAAGTTTCTCAAAATTGAATCCAAAAATGAGAAATCTGAAAAAAGAAATTTGTTATTTTGAAAAAAGAAAGAGTGGAAATAAACTCAAAGATAGAATTAGAAATTTCCAAAAAATCTCTTCTCATTTTTTTTAGATGCAAACCCAACATAGGCCACCAACTAGAAAGGAACCAAGGAATTTAGAAAAGAAGCATAAATATAGAGCAAAAGATATGATATGCAAATGTTTCTTTTCTAAGCATCATATTCTCAAATGAACGAGTCCCACCGGGTGTGCCAGCTTGATGGTCTCGCTTTTTTGCTCGCGGGACTACCGGAGTTAATAGACGTGAGAGTCCGTCGGGTCCAACCCTTTCGTGACCGGAGGCAAAGCAAAAATCAACATTTTTTTGTGTACGAGTATGCCAAATTTTCTACGCTACTTAAATTTGACAAATGATGGTCTATAGATCCACCTTCGCAAGTACAAAAGGAAATCAACTTTTTTATAGTTTTTCATTGCACATATATTTAAGAAAAGAGACATAGTTTGTTTTAAATACCGTGAAAGGCAATGTTTGCCATGAAAGGCGATTTACAATTCTTATAAAAAAAATGAAAGACAAGAGTTGTGATTTTTTTTTAATGTCTCTTTAAACAATACAAAATACAATGAATAGCAAGAAAAGGGGATCTAACTTCTCAGGACATTGTGGGGACTCGTTCAGATTGACGGTTATAAATCGTATGTGGACTTCGCCATCATCCTTCAGACGAGAATAGAGGATGCTCTTGATTTGCTTGGTTCTTGGTTTGGCTTAAACCTCATATTTTTAGAGAATAAAGATCAAGAGTAGGTCTTATATCCAATAAAAAGCTAAGTAGACGGGGCTGAAAAGCCACGTCTAAGCCATGGAGACAGAAGGAGAAGGCATTGGGGGAGGGTGTTGGCCCCCCAAGAGACTTTGGTCACCTTGTTGTGGTGGTCGGTGTAGGACTTCTTCAATGGAGGAGAGGTCGTTGTAGCAACTTTGGCAAAGTTTTCTTTTGTGTTTGATTTTTTGGTCTAATCGCCAGATCTCTTCTTTCTTGAATTTTTCGGTCCTTTGAAATGGTGGAAAAGACCTCCTTTTATAGGCTTTTGGTGGCCATGAGGAACCTTAAATGTATTAAAGCTACATGATGGGAGGAGTTACAAGTTTTTAATTTATTACTTTGTAACTCCTATTTCTTGGCTTTTGATTGGCCATTGAAGAATAAAGGGTTTTTAATTGCCTTCAAGCTCCATGATGGGAGGAGTTAGATGGTTTAATGTCATGATTATGGTTGACTTGTAACTCCCGTTTCCTGGCTTCTGATTGGGCCGTACAAAATAATGAGTAAATGACTATATTAACTTGTCATAAAATTGGTCATTAACTACATTAAGTGGTCGTCACTGTCATTAAATAGGTCATTAACTACATTAAATGGTCGCCAAGGCATTTGAAGAGTCACGGGCCGCGTCACGTCCTTTTGAATTCTTCTTGAGATGATCGCCGACAGATCTTCATGCTGATTGATGTTGGATAACCATACAACTTTAGACATTAATTGCTACCAGTGGACTGGTACCATCTGTCCTATCGATTTCTAGATCGGTCGGGCAGAAAGTGTGCTTTTTTGGTTGGCCGGTTGATGGTTTCGAAGCGTCCGATGATGATCTCATGATTTTGGCGGCGGGTCCGTGATGTTGACGAAGATCGACGGATTCTGTGCCCCGAAAATCAGATTTCTGGAAAATTACAGAGGCCAAACATCTTGAAACTCGAAAAGGGACCCAAAAATGGGTTTCTGGCGAAAATCCGGCGAGGGTCGCCGGTGACCATGGGGTCTTTTGTCATTTTTGGTCGCCGGTTTTCAGCCGTTTTCCAGTTTTTTTCTATTCTTTTTTCTTCGGTATTTTTCCTGACAATTTTGTACATGTTTTGGCCTGATTTTCCTGCAGTAGAAGAAATCCTGGCCCCGCCACTACTCACATTCAATGTAGCATTTTATTTCAATATCATGAATTCTTTATTTCTAAAATTTATAGAAATCTCTAACAGAAAAAAGACGATTCAAAGCATTAGTATTGTGTTCATTTATTTGTTAGAGACAGAGACTTTTCATTGGTTGCCTTTTTCAGGAATAAACTTTAGCCCTTCTATAGGATATTATAGTTGACAATTTGGCCCCATCTGGATAATGGAATTTGGTTAGTCTGCAGCACTCAGTTTAGCTATAAATCTATTTAAATATAATTGGTTATGACAAAGAAATCCAAACAACTGTGACTTATAAGTAAGTCAGGTTAATTTCCATTGGTTTATGAAGATCCAAAAGGATCCTTCAAGGGATAGTTACCTTCATTGGGATTACCTGTCAGTCTAGTTATTTTACACTTATGTATAAAGCAACTTATTTAAACGAAAAAAACTATAAGCTTACATCAACATGCAAATCGAGTTATCAAGTTAGTTTAGGGTGAATTATGTAGATTCCTATGGGCCCTTAGAATTGTTTCTTTTACTTCATAAGAGTGCAATTCGGAAGTAAATACATTTTTAAAATGTCACATGCTTCACCAGTCTTGACCCAAGTCAGACTGATTCAACCCAAATTGCAAATTGCACTTGGGTAGGGCATCTGAGCTATTTTCATAGGAGGTAGTGTGTGTCCCATTTGGATTGATCATAGGAGGTCTTTTCCGGTGAGTCATGCATATCTAAGCTATTTGCACATGAGCTTACTCAATATTTCCCCATGTACGTATATGTATCTATCGATTGTGCTATGGCCATGTCAATTATAAAGAGATGCGCGGTGGGGAGATCTCAAAAGGACCTAGTGGTATGCAGATGACCCCAAAAAAAGTCATTCTAACCCCTTGATCTACAAGTTGGATGCTCAACGGCAAGCAATACTTGCGTGAGTGTCAAATTTGGGCTTGATGAGGATAGTGAGCATGGAGGGTTGGATTGCCAAGATTGGTCCACTTGGGTTTTTGAACTAAGAATTGTAGCAACGGAAAAGGCCGTCGGCCCATCCAATATGTGGATCGCCCGGGCCCAAGTAGAAGATATTCCAATTGATAGAAGAAAACTGGGTTTTTGTTTCTAGTAATGAAAGTTTTATTTTACCAAAAAAAAAAATGAATTGAGTGACCAGTGTGGAACTAAAGCCTACATTGGATAAAAAGAACACAAAAGGAAGGACTCACAGGGAGTAGTCTCACCACCAAAACAGGTCCTCAGCCCACCAAAAAAAATCCAGTTTAAAGTAAAGCTTAGCTTTACTAGGAGATGAACACCAGTGTTTAACTTCCTCTTTGACATCTGAAAACGTACATACACTCATTAGAGAGTCAAGAGAGTCCCATCACTGACACTCTGTTCATATAAGTTAAAAAATTTCTACTTCAACAGAGTTGGGCCCAGTATCTAAAAAAGATCTATATTTTGTTATTGGGCATGCTACTATTCTTCCTATACATGAGACCATCTTCCTTCAATATGCATTCGTGTAAAATTTGAAAATCTTCAACTTTATCAATGTAGAATTATTGGACAACGGCTAATTCAGTTGATTAGAGACTGTATCTTCCAATATTTTACTGAAGCATATTCAATTATCATATGTAACAGCCATGTATGGAGATGATAAAAGGTCTCTTCTGCTTGAGAAATGGTTATGGGATTTATAACTTGATTTACATAACATTGGTACTATTTATGAAAATGCAAAAAATTGATTGTTAATAATATTAATGTTACAGTTATAGGAACAATATTCAACATCATGCAATTCTCACACAGATGATGCCAGTGGCAATATATTGAATCTTACAGGAAGTGGCACTTGAAGTTGAAGAATCAAATGAGGCGATACAGCAACAACAGAAATAGAGGAAGAAAAAGAGAGCTACACCAGATCTTCTAAAATAAACAAGGATGAAGGTAATGATAGTTTCTTACTCTAAATTCTGAATACATTTTTTTAAAAAGATATTGCTTCTTTTTTCAATGAATTGAAAATCATTTGTAAGTTTTGCATGATTGTAATTAAGGCACTGAATTAACATAAGTAAGATTTAGGAAATGGTTTCATAGGTAAGATTTCGGAGATGGAGATTTCTTTGCTGTGAATTCAAAGGGGTTGGATTTTTGCACCAACTTATTGTTATCTATTCCTGAATAAAACTGCTGAGAATGGATTGTTTGTATTAACAGGTGCTTCTATGCACATACATTACAAGTTTGCAGTATGTGTGAGATCTATACCTTCCGTGCTACTTATATCTGCAATGGTGGCTTTAACAAAAATTCATCCATACTAGTTTTGGATCAAAGAATTTCCCTTTTTCTTTTTAAACGTTGGATATGACTCGTAGTTAATTTAAACAAAAATAAACAGAAGCACAAAGAGGCCATCCAAAGTCCAAAGACTGAATGGACACGAGACAGGATTGCTGATGAAAGCCATGAAACAAACCGAAACCTCCTCCTACCTAGCCCCCACACGCCCTGCCGCACATCCCAGGGAAAAAGGCACAACTGTTCCCAGTGGACAGCACTTTGCACTTTTTCTGTACGATTAATGCAACTCTTATCCCAAGTGCCAATCATATTGTTGTATACTCGAAGGGCCGAGGGGGCTGAGGCTCATCATCAACCGCCATGGGAGATGTGGGTCCCTGCTGCTGACCTGTTGCTGGGCCACCAGCGGCAGGTGAAGCTACAGTTGATGGAGAATCAGTAAGAGCAAGTACCTCCGGCTCAGTTGGCTTTAGATCCCTCAGAAGAACAAATCCGGATGGTGCCAGTTCCACGGGCATGTATCTGCTTTCCACCAGAAACCTGATGTATTTCTCTTGAGAAGGGACCACTCTGGCTGGGTTAGTCAGAATTTCAAAAGAGGGCTCAGCCTGTGTCTTCTTGTCTGATGGGCTGTCTACCTGAAAAAGAACGCTGTTGGTAAATACACAAGGAAATTTTCAACTGAATTTAAGCTTGGGTAAACAAAACACTAGGCAGTCTATTTTCTAGTTGCAAATAACGGCTTTGGTATTATCTAGAATTAGATACATCTTTTTTTAGGCCGTTCTAAGACTAGATACATTATCATTGTATAATAGTTAATGCATCTGCAGCTGCAATAATGTAAGTCAGAAATTTAATGTCAATTTACCTGCATTGAGTCACCGTTCTTATCATCGGATTTGGGGACCTTTCCTTTACTAGAGCTGCCTGAAGCATCTTCCATAGGTAACTTCTCCACACTAGCCTTCTGATCTGCTTCTTTCTTAGCCTTAGCTTTCGCTTTTGCAGATGTCGATAGAACAGCAGTAGGAAGCTTCGCAGAAGATATCGTTGCGGGTGGAGTGATAGGGCGGGGGTACCCAAAAAGAGATGGCTTGGCATGTGATAAGAACTCAAATTTTGGCATGTTTATATCATAGTTGAGTCCGATGAAGGCAGTGGGAGAAAACGAGAGGCTTATGAAGTAGACAAGAGGATACCAATACCAAAACTGGCTGAAAACAGCGAGTCCGACAACAGCAGTGATTTTATCATGCTTAGACTTCGAAAACAGTTTGATTGTAACATTCCTCCCACCAGCATCAAGAATTCCAGAAGCAATAATGGCCCCCATCTTGCTCATTGTGTCTTCATGCTTATCAAGAACTATCTTTTCCAACTGTCTCCTACAATGACCAAATGAGAATGGAAAGGGTAAATATGAGAGGGAGAGAGAAATCAAGATAGTGCTCCAATTTTACCTGAACGTTCCCACACGAGAATCACTAGCTTCACTAATCTGTACCATGACCATAGCCATCGATATGAGGGCGCCCTGACGAACAAAATCAACAACATCTGAAGTAAGAGGTTCTAGCAAAGAAATCGCTTCGCTCAGACCAGTACCCGCACAGGATATTCCCACTGCTAGAGCCGCTCCATATCGAACATGTGGATTGTAAGACTCAGAAAGCAAGGAAACAATTCTTGGAGTCTGCAAGTTTTACAGGCAGAAAAGAGGCGAGAGAAATGACACTTGTATCAGTGTATGAAACAGTCGGCCAAGTTGTAAATTGTGTAAGCTTAACAATCATATGGAAGCAAAAAGACAAGTGACACATGACAAAAAGGTTAGAAAGCACCAGTGCTTGTTTCATCCTTCACGCTTGGAAACAAAAGGTGGATGTCGACAAGAATAAGTGAATCAAATGCGCAAAACATAAGGAGAGCTGGAAATTCAGGTGTTTATTAAAAAAATATTACAAACGTTTACTTCGGAAAAAATGATTAAAAATGTTGTTTAAGTTTTTCCACATAAGAATAAGAATAAGAATATCTTTTGATGGAATAAAACAAGTTGTCTTTTGATGGAATAAAATACATTCCAAAATATTAGGAACTTTAAAAAAATACATTCCAAAATATTAGGAACTTAACTGTTAAAAAAATATTATAAACTTAAAAATCTACTAGAGTTTCGTTGAAAAATCAGATCATAATCACGTATGGCTGTAAATCATCAGTTCAGAAAGATTTCAAGTGACATTTTAATTTGTATCACTGAATGTTTTCTTGGTAATAAGTGTAGGCAAGCAAGCATCTCTCAAGTGTCACATGTATTGTCCATACACACGGTTGAGTTGGTTCTAAATGATGGATGAGAAACATATAAGAGAATGTTGAGGGAGGAAGGAAATAAGAATATCTGGACCAGAAACAGCCGAGTAACTCACATAACCGGCTTTTAGAGCGTTTTCATGCAGATAAAACTTCAGAATTTAAAATAAATGCATTAAATATATATAGGCACTCCCTCACCTCAGCTCACGCAGAAGGGGGTAAACCCGTCCACTCACACGTGTGGGGCCCATCAGATACGATACAAAACCAAGTGTTTCCCATTTTGAAGTATCAGTGATCATAGCCCTATATTATAGTCACGGGTCCCGGGGTTTGGCACCCATCTGAAAGGACTGCACACCACTGGATGGACTGTGCAACTCATTGTGGGCGGTGAAAACTTGTTGGCCATTGATCGAGGGGTTAGGATGATCATCCAAGCCTCCATTGTACAGTAGGTAGGGGGGAGATCTTCCAACCCCCACCACAACCACCACCACCCCCAAGCGTGAGTGGATGGTGCCTAAAATGTTTGGGTGACCAACTAGTTGGTCTTCTATGCCTAACTTGCGGAAGCCAGGTTACAAATTGTATTGGGCAAAACTGAGTAGATCATGCTTTGCTTTAACTCATAAAAGTAATGATCTGAGAGCAGCTCAATCCCAGCTCAAGTTCGAGAACAAGCAAACTTGAATGAAATTCAAGAACAAAAAGGAAATGGGGCAGGCTTGGGTTGCTTCTTACTGACATGGATATGGCATATTACCCCATGTGCTCAAGTAATTCCAAAATGAAGATTTACTTGTTTTTCTTATTTTTTTCATATAAGTAACCTTGACTGCCCATTTGGATGCCCACAAGTCCTATCAATGACTGCACCAGGCTTTAAAAAAATTGAAGTTTGAAAGTGGCCCATCTGAGCTGGCCCAACCAATCATATTTGGAGTGAACCAGTCCAGACCTGACACATTTATGCATCTCTACTGCCTACCAACCAATTTATGAGGGAAGTAGGAATTCTCAGCTTGGACTTCTACTCCAAGTTCCTATAATGACCATTCAACATCATCGTCAAAGCCTTGTCCAAACTATGTTGGGGTCAGCTACACAAATTCTGTTTCTCCATTCCATTATATCCTAAGCCAAATTTTCAGATAAGTTACACTTCTTCATATCTATTTGTACTACCTCCATCCACGTCCTCTTCAGCCTACCCCTACCCATTCCGCATGGTGGGCCATCAACCTACATGCCCAAACTTTTCTTTACTAGCACTGTTGCCGACCTGCGTTGGACATATGCCCAAACCATCTAAAACAGGTTTCTCTAATTGCTATCACCCTAGTATTCAGATGGATCCTTTTGAAGCTTTGTATGGTGGGAGTTGCCACTCTACGATTTGTTGGTAAGAAGTGGGTGAAAGACGGACATTAGGCCTTGAGTGGGTGCAAACTTCTATGGGAAATATCAAGAAAATCAAGGACAGAGTCAAGATTGCTCAGAGCCGTCAAAAAAGTTATAGAGACAAGCACCGAATAGCATTAGAATTTGTCGTGGGTGACTCAGTCTTGCTGAAGGTTTCACCGACAAAAGGGGTTATGCGATTCGGTAAGAAAGGAAAGTTAAGTCCGCAATACGTTGGACCATTTAAGATTACAGGGTGCGTCGGTGATGGGAACGCCTATGCATTGGAATCGGCACCTCAACTACCAAGAGTTCACAATGTGTTTCATGTGTCAATGTTAAAAAAAATAGTGATAGATTTCGAGCCAATGGACGTACAGCCAGATTTATCCTATGAAGAAAGACCCGTTGAGATTTTGGACACTAAAGAAAGGGTGATGTGGAGACGAACGGTACGGGTAGAAGAGGCCACGTGAGTTAGTCTAAGGTTGAGGAAAGACTTATACTTCAACTCAACTTAGTGGCTTGCGTGAGATGTATTTGGGTAGAACTCTATGTTCTGTTTGGGAAGGACTCTACCTTCGCCCATTGTTTGTATATAAATACACCATCGATCCTTTGTTTGTATTCAGTTTTCTTCTCTTTCTTTTTGAGAGAAACTCTGAGAGGAGTTTGTAGCTGCAAATTTAGGGGCGGAAGAAGGCAACCAGCAGAGGGACAACTAGCGGATGTCCTACTCGTGCCCGCACAATGCGAACGCGGCGATCGTCTACCGAAGGTGAGTGAATCTTCTTGGATACCTCTAAGCTATTCGATGATATAGATGTTTGGTAATCAGAATTGTTCAATTGCTGTGTAATAGTAGTGTACAGGGTGACATCTGGAAGCCATCAATCTTGTATAGGTCAATCCCTGAGTCAAGGGGGAATCATGTGGAACTGGCTGCTGTTAGTACTTTGTCAATATGGAGTTTAAAATCCATAATAATCATCGTATAGGCATGAAATATGAGGAAACAGAAGCATGGCATAAATGCTTAAAAATAGCAGTTGGGGTTTGTGGGACCCTGTGGCCCGCCAGATGGGAGATCTGGTCCAGGGATCCATGAGGAGGGCCATGGGCGACCCTTAGGGTGGACGACCCATGGGGAATGGACCCCACCTGGGCCTTCAACCAGCCACTGTAATGCAAAAGAGGCGTCTGTCACAGATTCTGTGACTACATGCCGTCAGGCCCTACTGGGACCCATCTGGCTACATGATTGGAGATAAATTCCGGCCATCATGTGTGGGACCCCCGGTCGACCATAGAGACCAAGACCATCTGAGTTTTGGAACAGTGGGACCCACTGTCCAATAGACTCAAAGAAACCCCAGGCGTGACTTATTGCAGAAATTATCAGAATTAATTTTGATTTGTGGGTCGTAAGGAGGAGTAGACTGATGTTGAATCAGATCCATTGGCATATGAGTATACCCTTGGGCAACCTGGGACATGAAGCCTGATCTTGGACTAGATCGGTGGGACCCACTGCACTCTACACCAAGAGGTTCAGGCGTGAACTGTTGTTTTCTTTTATGTTCTGTGTGTAGGTGAGTCCTGGGAGGAATCTATAACTTGGGTTAGCCCTGGGTTTTATATATATTTACAAATCCAACCTTCCTACTTAGATGAATCAAGGCCTAATGCGGTCTATGATTAATTTTCTGTACTGTTTTTTTTTTTTTTTTCTGTTATAATGAAGAGTGGCCCACCCCTACATCTATCAATACCAGTTAGAAGTGCGGCAGCAACCAGTAAATTGGGTAGGGGGCTGGGTCCACACTACTGATTGTGTAAGTTATTAATATTCCTTGAGTTCTGGATGTTGTGATGTTATGACATGTCTAGAAATATTGTACAGTCGGTTCTAAATGTGGTCTATGATTAATTTTTTGTACTGTGTTTTTTTTTTTTTTTTTTTTTTTTTTTTTTTTTCCTGTTCCTGTTATAATGAAGAGTGGCCCACCCCTACATCTATCAATACCAGTCATGACTAGAAGTGTGGCAGCAACCAGTAAATTGGGTAGGGG
Organism: Camphora micrantha; assembly: GCA_003546025.1. Lineage (NCBI taxonomy): Eukaryota > Viridiplantae > Streptophyta > Magnoliopsida > Laurales > Lauraceae > Camphora > Camphora micrantha. The sequence goes on along the minus strand of QPKB01000003.1, from coordinate 30,653,837 downwards.
GCTGGGTCCACACTACTGATTGTGAAAGTTATTAATATTCCTTGAGTTCTGGATGTTGTGATGTTATGACATGTCTAGAAATATTGTACAGTGGATTCTAAATGTGGGATGTTGGGACTTGGTGTCTGGATGATTTATGGATTTGGTCCATGGTGGTGGTTGTGTTGGTGTGTCCTTGCCGGACACGGATAATGTGCCGATGCCAGAATGGAACGTAAATATGTGCATATAGCCTTGGAGGCGTGGTGATGTGGATAGAATGCAAAGATGTAATTCATGAGTTATTTTACCCTTGTGTATTTTGTTTGATACTATGTGTTGCATTCTATTGGTAGATAGGAAAATTCATTCACCAGTGTTTCTGATGTTGCGTTGCCCCTTTCAGGTAATCACATTGCGGGAGGGCCAGTGCAGAACGACATTCAGCCTGCAGACTTCGGCACGCATGCCTGAAGAAAGAGAGTGGGAAAATTCAAAATAGCTGATAGAGGGATTAGCCCTTTTTATGGAAATTTTATTTAATGTTTTAGGACTTCATTGATTCTAGTCAAGACATGAGAATTTTATTTATTTCAGAGATTATTGATGCTTATTTGACTTTTATAAGTTAATTGAAATTAGAGGATTTTACCAAAAAAAAAAAAAAACCCAACACTTTTGGTGACCAGTGGGCCTAAAAGATCATTTTAACTAACCTTGTACCAGATCAGTCATTTTGCCTGAAAAGGTTTCTTTTTTTTTTTTAGCACTTTCAACTAGCATTCCTAGCGACCTTAATTTTACGACGCTAAGGGTCCCTAGGGACCCTGCAGTGTACACAAATTAGAACAAATAGGAGTGTATCCTCGTGTTTCATTGTCAAAAAATCTATTTTCCTTCACCACGTTCGTCTGCACCCATTTCTTCCGACCCAGCCGTCCAACTGTGGTCCCCTCCCCCTGTCACTAATGAGATGTCAATATCAAGCATGGCCCAGACACCATCACCGCTTTCATCACACCAGCGAGTGTCGGGTCACAGTGAAGGACGGCTGCCAATAAAGTGTCTTCACCTCAACGCTTTTGATCACAGTGTGAGGAGCCCTTGGGGTGCTTCATCCAAATCTTCTTGGAGTGGAACCCATAGTGGGGTCATGGAGACTATCAGATTTACTCCTTCACGAAATCGCAGTGATAAGAAACCACAGAATCCCGCTCTTAGGTATGTACTTAGTGTTGTGTTGCTTGCTCTGTTATCATGATGAGCACAGAGAGTGACACACTAGCAAGATACTGGCACTTGAAGTTGTTACTTGCTCACTCTTATATGATGATGAGAACATATAATAATTTAAATACTGATACTTGAAGTATTTTTTGTGGATTGGTGAAGTTCTCCAAGTTACTATACATACTCTAATGAGATACTCTCAAGCACCCCAAAAACTCCTCATAGCAATGACTACACTGTGGATGAGATGGACTACCTGACTCCCAACATCCCCACCAGCACTGGCATGGAAATGCAATAAGGGCCCAACCTAGACAACAATCCAGCCCAGACGACTTACAAAAGGCCAAAGGGGAGCATCCAACAGCACATACCTTCGACAAAGAGGATGTAGGAGGGGACCACAGTTGGTAGGAGGGCGAGGAGCAACAGACGAAGAGGATGTTGGAGGGGACCACAGTTAGACAGCTGGGTCGGTGCCTAAGCACAGACGTGGTGAAGGAAAATAAACTTATAGACAACGAAACACGAGGAAACACACCTATTTTGTTCTAATTTGTATACATCGCAGGATCCCTAGGGACCCTTAACGTCATAAAACTAAGGTCGCTAGGAACGCTAGTTGAAAGTGCCAAAAAAAAAAAAAAACAACTTTTCAGGCAAAATGACTGATCTAGTGCAAGGTCGGTTAAAATGATCTTTTAGGCCCACTGGTTACCTAAAGTGATTTTTTTGGTAAAATCCTCTTGAAATTATAGATTGTTTAAATGCCTAATTCCTTGAGGAAATTATTTGATGAATGCTTAGTGAATGTTGCCAAAGATTCACGATCCGGAATCCGAATGGGCCTCGGAATTTCGGCCGTGACACTTCAGCCTACCGCTACCCATTCCCCATGGTGGGCCATCCACTTACATACCCTAACTTTTCCTTACTAGCACCATTGCCAACCTGCGTTGGAAATATGCCCAAACCATCTAAAACAGGTTTCTCTAATGGCTATCACCCCAGTATTCAGATGGACCCTTTTGAAGCTCCTGCCACTCTATAATTTGTTGGGAAGAAGTGGGTGAAAGATGAATATTAGGCCTTCAGTGGGAGCAAACTTTTACGGAAAATTTCAAGAAAATCAGGGACAAACTCAAGATTGCTCAGAGCCATCAGAAAAGTTATAGAGACAAGCACCGAAGAGCATTAGAGTTTGTCGTGGGTGACTCAGTCTTCCTGAAGGTTTCACCGACAAAAGGGGTTATGCAATTCGGCAAGAAAGTAAAGAGTCGGTGATGGGAACGCCTATGAACTGGAATCGCCACCTCAACTAGCAAGAGTTCACAATGTGTTTCATGTGTCAATGTTAAAAGAAAATAAGCCAGACCCATCCCATGTGATAGATTTCAAGCCAATGGACATACAGCCAAATTTATCCTATGAAGAAAGTGAAATAAATCATATACCAACCTAAAAGCTTAAGCTCATAGGTGTAAGGCCCAAACAGGTATATATGAAGCCTTGCCAAGGGCATTTCTTAGGTGATATGGGATGTGGGGCTTTACTTTACCAACACTCCCCCTCACGTGCATGTCCAACAGATTTCATGGACGGGCCTGTCACATGTGCTACACAAGAATAACGGGATCGAAACCCACTCTGATATCATGTAGTAAACAATATACCAACCTAAAAGCTTAAGCTCATAGGTGGAAGGCCCAAACAGGTATATATGAAGCCTTACCAAGGGCATTAATTAGGCGATATGGGATGTGGGGCTTTACTTTACCAACAGAAAGACCCATTGAGATTTTGGACATTAAAGAAAGGGTGATGTGGAGATGAACAGTTCGGCTAGTCAAGGTGCTCCGGGAGCATCATAATCAAATGAAGGCTACCTGGGAGACTGAGGAAGAAGTTAGAAACAAGTACCCACACCTTTTCACAGCAGGTATGTGTTAAATTTGGAGGACCAAATTTCCCAATGATGGAAGAATGTAATATCCTGAACCCGGTGGGGGGCCAGATTGGGGCGCACTCTATGTGGCTAGGTCTAGGGGCTTAGAGGCTCCATTAATTGCTATTCAAAGTGGACCCCAGGTCTGGTGAGAGATTATAAGAACTCTGTTGGGACCTTGGACCCTTAGTCTTGATTTATTAGGATGGTGGAGCCTACTTATGGGTTTGACTTATAATAGAAAAAGGACTAAGGGTGGTGTATGTCAATTTTAAAACAAGGGAGACACTAGCACAAGGTTCCTAGTTTGAATTTCTTTTGTGTGTGATAGTCTGAGTAGGACTCCACCACTGGCCTATAGGTTTTATATATCCCATCAACCCCTATTGTTTCATTCAACTTCCTTCTTTATTCCTCTTCGAGAGAAGATCTGAGAGAGCTTCGTGGGCTGGAATCCAGGGAAAAACTTGGGATCTTGTGAGAAAGGAGGCAAACAGCAGAGGGACAATTAGCTGATGTCCTACTCCTGACCACACATTGCGAATGTGACAGTCTATTACAAGAGGTGAGTGGGTTTCCTATATTCTTTCAACGATAATTAAGATTAAGATTAAAACGTGTGAAGCCTCATTAATGGAGAGGGGTTAATGTGGTGAAAATTACAGATAGATTGGTGAAAGTGTGAAGTCTGTTTTATACTGTATGCATAGATTGGTGCTGTTGTTTTCATATAAACTATGACCAATCTGTTCCGATGTGGTCTTTGAATAGACATTTACAGATAGATGCTCGTCTTAATCAGGACTGTGCAGTTTACTTTTATCCCTCGATTTTTGTCTTAAGTGATTCTGTGCTACAGTACCCTGTCGACCCTAAAATGTGTGATTTGGGAATTTGATCATGTTTTAATGGTTGGATGGATGGTAAATTATGTTATTCACCAAGGTTGGATAGTGAGGAAAGTCTCCCAAACCAGAAATCCTTGTTGGAGATGAAAAGGCAGGCTGCAAACCAAGTTTTCCAGATTGCAGGCTGTCTGGGAGACTCTGCCGTGGGGGTTGTCGTGGGACCCACACGGGCCACTGGATGGTTGATCTGAACCAGAGATCAGCAAGGGGACTGAGGGGCGACCTCAGTGATGATGGACCCATGTGGAATTGGCACTGTTTGGCCAACCATCTAATTGCCCCAAAAATTTTGGACGTGAGTCGTAGGCTCTTTGTGTGTGTGGGGGGCGACCTCGGTGCGGTGCTGCTTTGTCGACAGCCTCAGTTGGACCCCCAGGCTGACCTGATCCAAGATCAGGTCCGACCATCCGATGGGGGACTGCTGGGCGACCCTATAGATGGAGTCCATTTGTCGGTTGGGCCTTGTGGGGCCCACCATCCAGCATCCTGATGTATAACAGGCATGAAGAAGTTTTGACAGGATTGGGTTCTGTCTAGAAATTTCAGAGATGGGTTCTGTTTAGGCTTTGGAAAATATGGGAATTGCGCAAAGGTCCAAACTCCTTATAAAAATTACATAAAGGAGCCCTGCAACCTTATAAATTGAGATTTTCTTAGAAAACATGGACTTTGGGTTTTTGATTAGTTTATATGAACTAATTTCTTTAAAATCCTGCATGATGTGAAATTCTGAAATTATATGGAATATGTTGATGATAAAAGGGTGGGCCACTCTTTTACAAGCAATCAACAGTTAAGTCTGGAAGTGAGGAATGAATCAACAAGGTCTAGTGTATGGGGCAGGTTCCACAATAATGAATGTTGTGTAAGTAATACATGCTATGAATAGTGCTGTGTTGAATTTATATATTATGAATGAAATGGTTAAAGGAATTGGATATGGTAAGAAAAATAGTGCAATCTGAACTACTAGCAAAGTATGAGGTGGCCGGCCATACTCAGGGTCCTACGTGGTCATGAAAGTTCTGGACTAAAGGTTCAGGTTGTGGTATGTGTATGACATGGGTAATTTATGGACGTGGACCGTGGAGGTCGTTGTCTTGACTGGTCCTTAGTGGATGTTGACAGAGAGATGATGAGTGTGTGGCATCTTGATATGTATACAGCCTTGGGGGCAGGATATTGTGGACTGGGTGCGAGGATGTAGTTCGGAGATGCATTTTGAGATGGGAATAGGTTTAACTTTATTTTAAATTTAAATCTATCAGAGTTGCACGTCGTATGTTTGTTTTGAGGAACTAATGCACTATTATTGATTTATCATGCTTTGTATTATGTTGTTAGTATAGAAAATTCATTCACCGGCGTATACTGATGTTGGGTTGCCCCCTTCAGGTAATCGGAATGAGGGTGGGCAAGCGTACAACGAGGATCAGCCTGTAGAGTTTGGCATGCGTGGCTGAGGAGAGAGCAACTCAAGAATAATAGTTAGAGGGACTAGCCCTCAATTGGAGATTTATTTATTCTTTTAAAAATATTGCTTTTATTGCTTAAAGTTAGAATGTGGAAACTCTTATGTTGCAGAAACAATTCATTCTTATTCTTGATTTTTCATAAATCTTAATTAGAATATTAAGGTGAGCAGTTATAAAAATAAATAGAATATTAAGGTGAGCAGATGCCCATTACTGTAATGAATTTATTTAATTTATGTTTGGTAGTTGTTTCCAGAGAGTCGCAGCCCAGAATCCGACAGGGGCCCGGAAGTCGGGTCTTGACATTGATGCTATCCCTAAATGCTTTCAAAAGCGCTCATTTCTAATTTTCCTTCTAGTTTTACCACACATCCACCTCACTCAGCATTCTCAGCTCTACTACAACCATTACATAAATGAAATACCAGTTCCACATCCGAAACTAGAAATGCATGTGTATAGCCCATCTTTGGGTACATGCCTATGTTCCTAGTTGAGGCATTCCAATGGCCCAAAGCATGAGTTATAATCCTCAACACGTTGGGTATAAGCCTCGGGATCTTTTTCAATAAATAAATAAGTGCTAAAATATTAAGTGTATTGAAATAAATAGAGGAGATACACAAACCATTTTAAAAGTTTTAATGAGTTAACTAGAGTTCAACAATTCCAAATTTTGTTTAAATATTTTTTTTTCCTTAAAACTACTGTCCCACCCTTTTCGTGAAAGGAAGATGTTGTAATGAGTTGTAGAACCCCCAAATCTAGCTCATGAATGAAGAGTAAGCTTCAATTGAGAAATACGCCTCAAATATGTATTCTACTTTGAGGTGTCCCAAATGCAAACTACCCCTTTAAGTGGAGCCTCAGGGCAATATGGAAGTTGCTTCATCCAAAGGCAAGCCTCATGGTGTAAGCCTCAAACACCTCCAAAAGCCTGCCTTAGATTTGAGCCCTGAGGTGTTTTGGGTACAGTTTGCCCCAGGGCAAGCCTTGAGCTTGAAACACTTCTAGAACAAGTAAGGAAAAACTTAAAACCTTCAGATAGTCATCACATGGTCTGGATAACATATAAGAAATAATACCAAAGAGAACTCTTAAGAAATTAAACACCAACCAACACTTCTAGAACTAGTAAGGAAAAACTTAAAACCTTCAGTTAGTCAACACAAGGTCTGGATAACATATAAGAAATAACACCAAAGAGAACTCTTAAGAAATCAAACACCAACTAAGACCTTACATCAACAAATTGCAAGGAGAAAAAACAAGACTTACCTGTTCAGGCTCAGAGTATAGAACAAATCCAAGGCCAAGAACAGCAGTCCTCCTTACATCATCACTCACATCTGACACAGCAAAGTGCAGTAGCTGGCGAATAGCCTTGTTGTTTGCAGTTCCTCTGTAGGCCAGTGCCAGTGCAAACATACCACCATAACGCAGTATTGGATCTTGATCCCGAGTCAGTTGCTCAATCAGCGTGTCTGCTGCTTCTTCTCTTCCATAGACTGTGAGAGCAATACCAAGGGCTAATCCTCTACAAACATAATCGATGATCAATTAAAGAGATGCTCTGTAGATGATTGAAAGTCCCTGTACAAGGTCTGACGGCACAACTTACCTAATGATCTTCTCATGCTGCGTGTCATGTGCATACGCAAGCATTTCGCTTGCCTTCTCGCTTGCAGTTCCAACCATAAGTAAACCCATACTGATACCTGCCGCTTCACCAGCCACAGCACTATCAGTGTACAGAACATTTTTGACATCCTCATATATCTCCTCATCTGCTGTTCCGAGAGCGGCCAAACCAAGGCCTAAGCATGCCCCATGCTGGATAACCTGCAAGGCATCAAACTCGGCCGCTTAAGAATTGTAATAAAGACCATGATCTCATTTGGAAAAGAAATTTATGAACAAAGGAAGGTATATACGGTTTCTTCTTCTTTTTTCTGTTGGTGGGGGGTGTGGTTACCTCAACATTTGTACCGCGTAGGCTTTCACGAAGGAATTGTTTGATGCCTTCTCCATGGTTTGCATGAATAAGACCTAGAGCATAGAGAGCCCCACCTTCTGAGTAAGGACTTCCGCCTCCTGCAGCACCACTCTGAGGCAAGTAAGGCGCCATCAGGGACCTGCCTTGCTGAAGGTGACCACGGTGTATAACACCTAGGCCAGCGGTAGCACTGAATTTAGCCCAGTTTGTAGCTCTACTCAGCCAGTCCTACCAAGCCACAAAAGCTTGAATATTTAATATTAAAACCACAAAGTTTTAAATTACAAAAGGAAACCAGTCAACACATGATAAAAGGGAATGATTTCAATCACCAGGTTTTCCCTAAGAAAAGTATCCACAGTTGTTCCAGCATGCATTATTGCATTGGCATAAATAGTCGCACTGTGACAAACGCTGTTCCTCATTTCAACTGACTGTTTTATTGTCTTCAAAATCAGAAGGTCCGACCTATACAATTTCTCTTAGCATAAATTATCACTAAAGACAATTAGGAGGGGCTCCCATCAAACTGCTTGAAATTTAAAATATAAAGAACTCTACAAACTGATTAATGAATGAATGCCTAACCTATTGTGGCTATACAAGAACTGCAGTGTTAAGCGTATTGAAGTCTCGCCTGACAAAATCTCTTTGATTTTTGTCAACCTCTCCACATAAGCAACTTCATTTGGATTCATTTCTTGTACAGTTAGATCAGGAGCATTAGCTCCATCCATCATGTGAACATCCTCTATAGAACCTGCAATACTTGCATTTCCTGCCGTATTAGTTCCATTTTGAGCAGAATCTGGTCCAATGTTTTCACGTTCAACTGTCTCTGAAGCCTGAGGTTTGGGGCCAGGGAGGCAGTTTCTTACATTTAAAAGAAATGCCTGATGCTCATTTTCTATAAGATCAAAAGCTATCTGGAAGGCTAGAAGAGCATCATCCTGCAAAGCACATAGGTATTGCTGTAAATTAAGCATTCAAGCAAATAAAGGATCAAATGCTAACAAAACAAATACCTTATTGCCAGATTGCAGAAGCTTCTCCAATATGCTAGCCACACCTTCAGGATCATCCAAGAACATTAGACACTGGCAAATGCTCAAGTAATCGGGAGAAGGCAATCTCTGATATATCTTTACAAGAAGCCGAAGGACCTGTAGACACAAAGAAAAGGATTAGACACTGCTTTCCTTGAGGATTACCACCAATCCATCAAGAATATTTTACCATTTTGTGATATTACACAATCAGCTTCAGGATTGTCTTATAAGATATGGATTGTGATTGAAAGGGGATCAGCCTTTATCTAAAGCAATTAATTGTTATCTTCGCAAATAAAAGAAAATGACTGACCACATTAATAAACATCTCAATCATCACTAGAGCTATTAATTCTATCACTTGTTCTCTCTTCTTTCTCTCTACTTGTATCCTTTAATTGATAATCTTTCAGCACTACTTACTTTTCACCACGTGAAAAATAACACGCCATCAGCATTGGTCCTACTAGTGAAGATAAGGACTCCCAGACCCTTGTTTACAATTGTGAGGCCCCAATGATAACGCTATGTAAACAAAACACAATATCTATTCAACCAAATAATTGTCTCTCTTTTTCTGTACAGCATTTTCTGAGGATTTTTTACAACAGAGTGGAAAGTCCTAGGTTAAAAATGTATACTTCACCCAACCAAATCTATTTGTGGCCATTGATCCATGTTAAAATAAGATGACTTCAAGATATATGGAGTGCTATTGTTATGTTCTTTTCGGGCGAAATCTATCAGATTGATAATCGTTTTTTGGTGTTATGCTTGTTGTTGGCTGGTTTAACAGTGAGTAGGGTCCACACTATAAACCTAATGTTTCTAATTATTTCTAAGGTACTAACTGAATCACAATGGTCTGAATCTAGCCACCCAACTAGTTTGTTTAGGGATTTTAGTGAGATTACTTGTATTTTGGTAATTGTACTCAATTAAGCATGCTATTTGGATAATTGTTCTTTGCTTTGGAGTAGTCCCCTGATTGTTTTGAGTATTTGTATATCATCTGTCTTGCCAGATGCCTCGACTCTTGATGAGTCAGCAAAACTAAGCTGTTACAACTTAGCACCTATGATGCCCAAATACGAATATGGATACAAACACTGATACAAGGATCAGGGATACGACTCCTCGCTTTTGAAAATCAAGGACACAGATACTGATACGGGTGTCCTAATTTTTTCTTTAGAACACTTTTGAATCAATGAACATGTGCGAGCTTTTGCAATTATTATTTACAAGCCACAGTTAGTCTTGTTAAGTGATTATGATCACTTGGTACCATTTTGATTTGACATATTTGATGGTCATACATTCCCACGAGGAATTCTTGGGTACTGCTTTTGACTGTCCGTCATATGAAGGCTACGATAACCTGGCATTTTGACCACCATTTAGTGGGGCTAGAACTCATCTCTTTTACGTCATGTGGATTTTCCATTTTACCTAGTGGTTTGTAATTTACTCTATGATTCTATCATGTTATATTGGTTCTTGTGATTATGGAATTCTGCTCTTGCACTAATCTCACATTGTTATCCCTGCCTTTGACCTCATAAAATCAATACATGTAGTTGTCTCTACTCCTATTTGTGTGACTATATGTGATGTTTTGAAGGTTTGCTTACTTGCTAGGTTTTCGTAAACTTCACACAATCCATGGCACTTTTAAGGTGAGAATGTAGTATCGGATCCTGAGGATAGTTCGTATAAGGGCGAACCTTAGGGAGTTAAAGAGTGGAGTGAGGATGACATTGTCTAGAGTTATCAGAGACGCTTCACAGAACTTTAAATTAAATTAGTTTCATTTAATTTTAATTACTATAAGAACCTCAAATTGGACAAGGATTTATGATGGTTAGATTTAGTTCATATTTGGTTAGACTATTTGACGTAATGAAATAAATTAGGATTTATTAATCCTTGTGCTCTACTATGCAATGAATAATGATGTTCAAGATATATATATATTCCGATGCGATTCTATTTGACCTAATCTCACAATTGTGAAAAAATTACATCCGCGGCATGAAAGACAGACTTCTAAGAAATCCAGGTTTCAAGTCATGACAGATAATTGCCAATTTCCAACATTTATCCATTGCTTGCATAGGATCGATGGCATTACAACACCTAAAAATCAACCCTTTCTCTTCCCAATATCTACTTTGTTCCATATTTGTTTGCAATCTAATTTTTGCTGGCCAACTTGTAGATAGTGCATACTCAGTGCATTTCTCTTCTTTTGGTTGTGCTATACAAAATTAGCAAACTGGAAAAGCAATTGGGAAAGGGAGTAAAGATGGGCAGATTTTTCTCTTGGATGTTGAATTCAGCTCTCTCTTTGCTTTTTCTACAGGTTTTCAAGATAGATTGTGGATCCTTTGGCATAGTCACTTAAATAATGATAGATTGTTTTTGTTATTCAAACATTGGTCATTAAGACTCTTTTAAATATGCTTTCATTTATTTATTCCAAGTGTTAATCGTGTTGCTTGAGTAAAAGTCATACTTTGCCATTTCCAATTCACTACTCACGGGCCACTGCACCTTTTGACATGATATGCACAGATGTTTGGGAAATTGCACCTAATCTAAGTAGGCTTGGATACAGATACTGTGTGACATTCACTGATGAATGATGATCACTCTCATTTTACTTGGATTTATTTTCTTCGAGTAGAAGTCTGATGTTCTACCTACGTTTCAAAAGTTTTACAATCTTGTGCATATCCAATTGGATAAAAACATCAAAACCCTCCATGCTAATTCAGGGAGAGAATATATGTCAGGAGATTTTCTCATCTTTCTTTCTGAGAAAGGGTCTGTTTGTCCAACAAAAATCCTACTCCCATGGCCCTTTGTACATCATGAAAACAATTCGTGCTCTACTTTTTTGTGTGAAGCCCCCCAGACAGCCATTCATTTGATAAATTGCTTCCCACTTTTGTCTTGAATAACATTTCCCCATATAAATGCTTGTATGGTAACTGACGCAAGAGCAGAAGGTCTAGATTACATGGATCATGTGTTTGAACAAGCGCTAGACTATTTGAATCGCTTTGATCAGTCAAATGGGTTTTTAATCCATCTTAATTGGGCCCCAATCAAGCATAAGGGCTCGAATCAAAATTTGAATGGGCTTAAAATTGGATTTCAACCTGTTCAATTTATTATGGGTGCAAAGCAAACCCATTAAGCCCTAACCTAGCCTATATTGAACATGAAAGATCGACCATGGGTGCAACACTCTACATGACACTACATGCTCAACAAACTGGACCCATAGCCAACTTAAAATATGCCAAAAAAAGTGGGACCCATAGCCCACTTGGAGTGGGAGGCCCAATAACTTTTATGGCAAGCAATCTCAATTTGGAATGTTTCCAAATCAGCATCCAAGAGAAAGAAACTTCAAATATAAGTTGAGTTGTTTCCAAAGAGGACAAAGGAGAGAGAATCTCTCCAATAGGGATCTCCAAGTGGGAGCTTGAAACCTAACGATTTTCTAATTTTGTTTCACTCCTTTTCTTTAGCAATTTAGTGGGTTTTGTAAGGAACTTATTTAGCAAGCTTTCTTAATTAGATAGGATAGATGGATGGCTAGGATTTAATCTAGAAATTAGGTTTGCTTTGTGGAAAAGCATTATCTATACAAACAAAAGTGGATGTCCAACCCCATCTTGTTTTGTTTCTCTCTTTTATTCAATATAGTATTGCATGAGTTGCACCTTTTCCTCTATTCCATTGGTATGATAGTATGTTTGCAAACTATACAAGTAGTGGATTAGCAATTTGGGGTAGGCTATTTTCTACTTTCTCCTTGTGATAGCTTATTTGATTGTTGATCCAGTTAGAGTTGATCTTTAAAATAGTGGATTAGCGATTTGGGGTAAGTGATCTACTTTCCTCATTGTGTTTGCTTATTTGATTGTTGATCTGGTTTGAGTTTGATCTTTGTTCAGGTTTCCCGATTCAATCGAGATATATTCATTTGGATTAGTCTATTTTTGTTAATCGGATCTGCATCAACAGTTCACCTTCTTATTCTCATTATGCATTTTTGGCTGCCTTAGCTTTGTACATCTTCCATCACATGAACGAACTAAGCTTTCTCCTCATGCTAGTAAATGTCTTTTTCTCAGATACAGTGATGACCAAAGAGGCTTTCTATGCTATGCCCCAAAGGCTCAACACACTCCCATTTCTCATAATTTCATCGAACATAATCCATTTTACTCCCGTCAGATTCTGCTATCACACAGGTATCTTACCTTGCAGGATTCCCCATTCAATCTGCCACTCCAGCCATCACTAAAATCTATGTTCAACGACCAAAGATGCCACACACTATTGATCCTGCTCCTGATCACTCTCCACTGCCAATCCTCCTCCATGTGCATCAGCCATCAGGTACTATCCCTCAACCACCTCCTATGTTAAGGTATTCCATCGTATTTCCAAACCTCTTGTTATGGATTTCCAACACTTTTCGCTAGATTTTATTCCCATCCCTTCTTCCTAATCGCAAAGAGCCCTTTTGGCAAGATGCTATGGCAGAAGAAGAGCTACTAGCTCTTGAAGGTAACTGTTTGGGTCCTGGTTCCGCATCCTGCATCTACTTCCATTATCGGCAGTAGGAAGATTTGCCCTATCAAAGTCAAATTTGATAAGAAACTGAACCAATATAAAGCTTGCTTGGTTGCTGAAGATTATAAGAAAGAATATGTCATTGACTACAAGACGACATTTGTTCCTATTGTTAACACCAGTTGACACAAAGCCCACCAGGCCCATTAAATGTACAACCCAACCCATCACGTGGGATATATTTAGGATAGACTCAAATCATTGTAACTTATCCTCTTTCCATATACATAAATGTAACAGCTTTACTTTCCATATACTTAGATTGTATTAGGTTTGAATTGCCTTGATTAAGGCTAAAAGAGATTATAAAAGGGAGGAAGGACCGTCCATTGAAGGGATCCAAGCATTCCACAAATATCATTGTCTATTCACTGTCGTGACATGGTATCAGAGCCAAGGCCATTGCCTGCTGCTGCTTCTTCTTCTTCTACTTCTTCATGCTGACTCGTCTGCATCTCAGCCACTCAATAGAGATCATCTGATCTCTTTCTGGAAATTCTGAGACCACCCTGAGGAAGAAATCACTGTCACCTGCTGTCGCCTGGCCAAATCAATCATTGGCCCACTTGCGATCGTCATGGCATCTTCAGAAATCTCTACAGCAGTGGTCAACTTCCTCTCCTAGTAAATTTGGAGATTTTTTCAACATTTTTCCAAGATCAGAGGTAGGCCATTGACCCGACTTGTGATTTTCCAGTTTTCTAAGATAGTTTTGATCACAGCCGTACAAAATCTTGGATTGTGGATGGATTTTGATGAATCTTGTATTGCTAGAAAGATATTTTGATTCTGCTTGAACCTTGTTAATCTGATTCTTAATCAGATAAAGCAGTGGGCCCCACGCAGGGAATTAGGAGTCAAAATCCAGGTCGCCTGGACCTATTATTTTGTGAAACTGATCACAGATAGTTCTTCTGTCATTTCTGCACTGTCTTCTGTCATTTCTGCACTGTTTGGATTTTACAATTTTTGGTTTCTGCTCATTTCTGCAATGTCTTCTGTCATTTCTGCACTGTTTAGATTTTACAATTTTTGGTTTCTGCTGATTGTGTTTGGAATTACTGCTGGGGTATTTTTACATCAAGACTTCTCTTCTTCTTGTCTGGAATTACTTGATCAAAAGAGGCCTGCTGATCTAGTAATTTTGAGTTATAATCATGGACAAAAGTGAAACTTGATTAAATTCAATGGGACAAATTTTTCATCATGGGCTTTCCAATTTCAAATATACCTTAAGGGAAAAGAGTTATGGGGACATGTTGACGGGACTGGTCCTAAACCTTTAGAGAATGTCAAGGCAGTATCTAAATAGGAAACCAAGGATGCCCAAATCATGACTTGGCTTCCGGGGTCATTGAATCCACAATACATTCTGAATCTCCAACCTTATAAAATAGCAAAAGGAATGTGGGACTATCTCAGACATGTGTTTCAACAGGATAACTCCGCCAGACATTTCCACTTAGAACATGAACTATCTCAGTTTAATCAAGGGACAATGTCCATTCAAGAATATTACTCTCATTTTATTCGCTTATGGACGGACTCTGCTGAGATCATTTACTCAAGTCTACCTGATGCCTCGATTGCGGTGGTTCAAAGCATTCATTCCACTAGTCAAAGGGATGAATTCTTGATGAAACTGAGGTCTGAGTTTGAACAAGTACGTTCAAATCTAATGAGCTGCCTCCCTCATCTATTGATTCTGCTTCGGAGAGCTTCTTCGTGAGGACCAATGTCTTACAACCCAAGCTACTCTTCAACAAGCAATTTCTCCAGAACTACTGATTGCTGCCTACCTTGCTCGTCCCAAACAACAAAACAGAGACATGACCAAAGTATAGTGTTATTCTTGTCAGAAGTATGGACATCGCCACTCAATGTAATCAAAAATTCTGCTCTTACTGCAAACGCAAAGGCCATGTTCTTCCGGAATGTCGGCATCATGCTCAGGTTTCCTCTTAGAAGGCTAATCTGGCAACCTTGAATGCGTCCTCTTCTGCATTTAGTACTGCTGCCACTACAGTCATGCCTGCTCCACCTCCTTCTTCATCCTCTCTTACCCCTGAAATGGTTCGACTTATGATAGTAAATGCCTTTTCTGCTCTTGGTCTCTCTGGTAAACCCAAACATTCAAACTCTACCTGGTATATGGATTCGGGGGCTTCTAATCATATGACCCACTCTTCTGATCATTTATCTCAATTAAAGTCTTATGATGGAAATCTCTGAATCAATGCAGCAGATGGTGGCAATATACCCATTACTGCCATCCGTGAGATCTCACGTCTCTTACCTTTGAGTCATGTTTTTCTTTATCCTCAGTTATCTACAAATTTATTGTCTGATGGACAACTCGTTGATAACCATTGTTCTGTCTCTTTTTCACATTCTGGTTGTGTTATACAGAATCAAGCATCGGGGAAGGTGATAGCGAAGGGACCTAAGTGTGAAAGTCTTTCCGCTACAACTATCTACACAAGATGGGAATTTGGTTGCATCTGCTTTGTTTTCTGCTTAAGAGCCAATTATGGCACAATAGATTAGGCCATCCTCATTCTCGTACTTTAGTGTCTTTGTTTCAATTTGGTTTACTTCATGATATAGAATTTCTTTTAAAGACGTTTCTTTTGATTGTTCTAGTCATGGATGAAAATAGCGGTTGCTACGCCGCTATATCGGCTGTAGCGGCCGCCACCGCCACGCTACATCCACTACGGGGCAGCTACAACCGCTATGGGGTGAGAAAAAATCCTACTTACCAAATTTTTTTAAAATGCATAATAAGACTTATTTCTTTTCTTCTTCTCTCCAAATAACATTTCTACACAAATCTTCTACCCTTTTATGTTTAAAATAACACCAAAAAGCACATGATATCGCCGAAATTACAGTCGATACAGAGAGTTTTTCTCAATGATTCTTCTCTACGTACATCCTATTAGACACCCCCTTTGGTAAATGTATTTTTTTCTCTAGGTACTCTTAAGTCTTGACTTCATGACATAGTTTTTTCTTTTATAAGCCTTTCATTAGTTTCTAAGTTAGCATAACTAAGCAACATGAACACATGTGAAAAAAATGATCATTACTATTATTTTCTATTTATACAGCGATACAGGACCTCGTACAGTGAGGGGACCACTACGCCCCCTTACCATAGTTACTTCTGCAAAAAAAATACATTTTCTCTCATTTTCCAATATCT
This sequence comes from Camphora micrantha, assembly GCA_003546025.1. Lineage (NCBI taxonomy): Eukaryota > Viridiplantae > Streptophyta > Magnoliopsida > Laurales > Lauraceae > Camphora > Camphora micrantha. Next base: position 30,637,391 of record QPKB01000003.1, on the reverse strand, counting down.
AGATTTTCTAGAATTTTTTCATATTTTTTTTATGATTTTTCCAAATCGCACCGCTACGTAGCGTTTTGGCGGCAGGCCGCTACGCCCGCCGCTACCGCTATTTTCATCATTGGTTCTAGTTGTAACATGAGAGAGAGTTCACTTTTCCCATCAGTACCTCATTATCATTGAAATGCTTTGATCTGGTTCATAGTGATGTATGGGGTATAGCACCTGTCATATCCCATTCTCATTTTAAATGTTTTGTTACATTTAAGATTGTAGAGAAAGAAAACTTTAGATACCTTGGATCTATGGTGCATGGATGAAAATAGCGGCCGCTACGCTACGGCCGATTTATCGGCCGTCGCACCCGTAGCAGCCGCTATGGGCCGCTACGGGGCCGTTACGGGGTGAGAAAATTTCCTACTTTTCAAATTTTTTTAAAATGCATAATAAGACTTATTTTTTTTCTTCTTCTCTCCAAATAACATTTCTACACAACTCTTCTACTCTTTTATGTTTAAAGAACACCAAAAAGCACATGATCTTGCCGAATTGCAGTCAATACAAAGAGTTCTTCTCAATGATTCTTCTCTAAGTACATCCTATTAGACACCCCCTTTGGTAAATGTATTTTTTTCTCTAGGTACTCTTAAGTCTTGACTTCATGACATATTTTTTTCTTTTATAAGCTTTTCATTAGTTTCTAAGTTAGCATAACTAAGCAACATGAACACATGTGAAAAAATGATCATTATTATTATTTTCTATTTATACAGCGATACAGGACCTTATACAGTGAGGGGACCGCTACGCCCCCTTACCTTAGTTACTTTTGCAAAAAAAATATACATTTTCTCTCATTTTCCAATATTCTAGATTTTCTAGAATTTTTTTATATTTTTTTGACGATTTTTTCAAATCGCACCGCTACGCCGCTACGTAGCGCCGCTACGCTACGTATCGCCCACTACGTAACGTTTTGGCGGCAGGCCGCTACGCCTGCCGCTACCACTATTTTCATCCTTGCTATGGTGCAACAGGATGGAGGGATTGATACTGATGTAAGTCACAAAGATTCAGGTCGAGTGGACCAAATAGAAAAGTGCTTCGGGTGTCTTGTGTGATCGGAAAGTCCCCCTCAAGGTTAAAGGAAAGTATTATAAGGTGGCGGTACGCCCAGCGTTGTTATATGGATCAGAGTGTTGGGCAGTAAAGCATAATCATGTTAAGAAGATGGAAGTTGCGGAGATGAGAATGCTAGGATGGATGTGCGGGATCACAAGGAGATATAAGATTAGGAACGAGGAGATTAGGGGCAAAGTAGGAATAGCACCGATTGAAGATAAAATGAGTGAAAATCGACTGAGATGATTCGACCATGTTAGAAAGCATCCAACGGAGGCACCTGTTAAAAGGTGTGAAAGCATGGAGATTACCAGGAGTAGGAGAAGGAGAAGGAGAGGGAGAACCAAGATAAGTTGGAAAGAAACTATTAAACATGACCTTACCTACATGGATCTAACGGAGGACATGGCCTTAAACAGATTTGATTGGCGTCGTCAAATCCATATAGCCGACCTCACCTAGTGGGAAAAGGCTTGGTTTGGTTTTGTTTGGTTTTTATTGATCATTATAGTCGCTTTACATGGATTTATTTCTTGCATTCAAACTCTGAGGTGTTTGTTACTTTTAAAATTTTCTTAGCTTATGTGGAAAATATGCATTAAAACACTTCTTCACATCCATTAAAACACTTCGCACAAATTCTGGTGGTGAATATGTTTCTCATGAGTTTCAGAATTTTTTGCAAACCAAAGGGATAATTTCTCAAAAATTATGTCCTTATACACCCCAACAAAATGGTGTCTGAGAGGAAAAACAGACACCTTTTGGACATTGTTCAGTCACTTCTCTTAACATTTGGGCCTGAAGCTCTCTCCACAACAATTCATGTTATAAATAGACCCCCCCCCCCCCTCATATAAAGAATGAAACTCCTTATTTTCGTTTATTTCATAAGCATCCAACTTATTCTCATCTCCATACCTTTTGGTGTGTATGTTTTGTTCTTCTTCCCCCAGTTGAACGAACAAATCTATCTGCTCAATCCTCTAAGTGCATTTTTTTTAGGCTATGCGACTGAGCAAAAAGTTTTTTTCTGTTATGATCCTAAGGTAAAACGTATCTGGACCTCTCGTAATGTCGTGTTTTTTGAAAATCAGTATTTTTTCCAACATCATCTATTTCATGATAAACCTAATGCGTTTTCACTTGTTCCTGACTTTTGTGACAATCTTGTTCCTTCTACGGACACTATCAAGCCTTTACTTGTGTATGAAAGGCGTCGGCAGGAAAATACGATTGCACCTGAGCCTCCTGATTTGTCAACTTCCTCGGCACTTGACCCAACTCCTACTCCAGACATCACCCAGTCCGTTCCTCTTCGTCGATCATCTAGGATTTCCCGCCCCCCTGATCGGTTTGGCTTTACCTATACATCCTTACTTCGTACTTTGTTTTATGTTCATATCCCTAATCATTTTACCCAAGCAGTGCAACAAGAGTGTTGGCGGCGGACCATGCAGGAAGAACTTGATGCACTCAAAGTGAATCACACATGGGATGTTGTTCAATGTCCTTCGCTAATCAAACCCACTGGCTATAAGTGGGTTTTCTCTATCAAGCTACACTCTAATGGTACTCTAGCACGTTATAAGGCCCGATTAGTGGCACTTAGCAACCATCAGGAGTATGGTATTGACTATGATGAGACCTTTGCTCCGGTCGTCAAGATGACAACGGTGCGTACTATTGTTGTTATTGCAGCATCCATGGATGAAAATAGCGGCCTCTACGCCGCTATATCGAACGTAGCGGCCGCCACCGCTACGCTACGGCCGATTTATCGGCCGTCGCACTCGTAGTTGCTGCTACGTCCGCTACGGGACCGCTACGAGGTGAGAAAAACTCCTACTTTCCAAAAAAAAATTTAAAATGCATAATAAGACTTTTTTTGTTCTTCTCTCCAAATAACCTCTTTTATGTTTAAAAGAACACCAAAAAGCACATGATCTTGCCGAATTACAGTCGATACAAAGAGTTCTTCTCAATGATTCTTCTCTAAGTACATCCTATTAGACACCCCCTTTGGTAGATGTATTTTTTTTTCTAGGTACTCTTCAGTCCTGACTTCATGACATAATTTTTTCTTTTATAAGCCTTTCATTAGTTTCTAAGTTAGCATAACTAAGCAACATGAACACATGTGAAAAAAATGATCATTACTATTATTTTCTATTTATACAGTGATACAGGACCTTATACAGTGAGGGAACCGCTACGCCCCCTTACCTTAGTTACTTTTGCAAAAAAAAAAAATATATATATATACATTTTCTCTCATTTTCCAATATTCTAGATTTTCTAGAATTTTTTCATATTTTTTTTACGATTTTTTCAAATTGCACCGCTACGCCGCTACGTATCGTTTTGGGGGCAGGCCACTACACCCGCCGCTACCGCTATTTTCATCCTTGGCAGTATCACGCTCACGGCCTCCTTATCAGATGGATGTGAAGAATGCCTTCCTCCATGGAGTTCCTAATGAGGAAGTGTACATGCGTCTTCCTCAAGGATATGATTCTACATCTAAAAACGAGGTGGCGCGGCTCCATCGCTCGCTGTATGGAATCAAACAAGCACCCAGAGCCTAGTTTGAGAAATTTCGTTCTACTCTGCTTCATCTTGGATTTGCTCAAAGTCCCTATGATCCTTCATTGTTCCTGAATAAAATTGCTCAAGCTACCACCATACTTCTCGTATATGTAGACGATATCATCATCACAAGCACTCACAGTAACACGATTCAGTCTTCAATCCTCTCTTCAAGCTACATTTCATATGAAAGACCTGGGTCCATTAACATATTTCTTGGGTCTTGAGGTACAACAGTCTCGGAAGGGACTGTTTTTATATCAACATAAATATGCTACTGATCTCATTGATCTTGCTGGCCAAAAGGATGCAACACTTGTGGACACTCCATTAGAAGTCTATGTGAAACTCCATAAAGATGATGAAGACCTTCTCTCCGAGCCCACCTCCTACACACGCTTAGTCGGGAGGCTGGTCTACTTGACCATCACTCGGCCCGACATCTCATATACTGTGAATGTTGTTAGTCAACTCATTACAGCACCGCGGCATCACCATCTAGTTGCTGTCAAAAGGATCATTCGGTACGTTCTTGGTTCTCCAACACGAGGCTTGTTTTTTCCAGTTCGCACACCACTTACACTAAATGCTTATTCTGATGCCGACTGGGCCGGATGCCCGAATACTTGCCGATCCACTACAGGCTGGTGTATGTACTTGGGTGAATCGCTCATCTCTTGGAAACGCAAAAAGCAAGAAATGGTCTCCAGATCTTCCACTAAATCCGAATATCGTGCCATGTCTTCTGCCTATTCCGAGATCCTTTAGCTTCATGGCTTACTTTCAGATCTTGGGTTTCCTCAGACCTCAGCTACCCCACTTCATGGGGACAATACTAACTCCATCCGTATCACTTAGAATCCAGTTTTTCATGAACGTACAAAACATATCGAGGTGGATTGTCATTTTATTCGAGATGAATATGATCGCAAGGTCATTAGTCTTCCACATGTCTCCAATTAACTTCAACTTGCAGACATCTTCACCAAAGGACTGCCTAGGCCACGCCATGAGTTCTTGATTCGCAAAATGCTGTTGTTTGACCATCATCAATTTGAGGGGGAGTGTTAACACCAATTGACACAAAGCCAACCAGGCCCATTAAATGTACAACCCAACCCATCACGTGGGTTATATTTAGGATAGACTCAAATCATTGTAACTCATCCTCTTTCCATATACATAAATGTAACAGCTTTACTTTCCATATACTTAGATTGTATTAGGTTTGAATTGCCTTGATTAAGGGTAAACGAGATTATAAAAGGGAGGAAGGATCGTCCATTGAAGGGATCCAAGCATTCCACAAATATCATTGTCTATTGACTGTCGTGACACCGATCGCAAAGCTGACTATGGTCAAAACTTCACTAGGCATTATTGTTGTTCACAACTGACCTCTCTAGCAAATGGACATCAACAATGCCTTCCCTCAAGGTGTCTCCAAGAAGTAGTTTATAAGAAGCAGTTTACATGCATCCTCATCCTGAATATGCATGTCCACCAAAATGTGTGCTGCTTAAAGAAACCTCTTTATGGGCTAAAACAAGCCCCACACACCTGGTTTGATAATTTTTGTCATGCAGTTCTGCGAGCACACTTTTATAACAGTCCAAATGATAATATCATCTCTATCCGATAGACTTTTCAAGGACATACTCTCCTACTCCTTTATGTTATTGATATCATTATCAGTGGCAATGGTGCTACAGGCATTAAAGAACTCAAGAGATATTTATTGTGCACATTCAAGATGAAAGATCTAAGTCATTTGACATACTTTCTTGAGCTCAAAATCTCTCACAACCGGAATGGTATTTATGTTCATCAACAAAAAAAATGTGCACTTATTTTTCTTCGCACAACTTACTAATTTCAAGTACAACTCTCAAGCTCAAAGTTAAATATTGTAAAGATGAAGCTCCCTACCTGATCCTACTCTGTATCTTCGACTAGTTGGAAATCTGTTTTATCTAACTATGCATCGTCCCAATATAGCATATGCTGTACAGATTGTTAGCCAATTTGTGGGCAATCCTCATAAACCTCATCTTTCAATAGTACATCATGTAAATTAGGCAATCCTCATAAACCTCACCTTTCAATAGTACACCATGTACTTCACTATAGTTAAGGAACACCTCACTAGGGACTGTTTTACTCCTCGACATCTCCATTGAACATTTATGCCTATGTAATGTTAGCTAGGCTGGCTGCCCTGACACTCACAGATCTACCACAGGTTGGTGGAATTTCCCCAAAACCTCTCTGATATCTTGGAAATGCAAAAGGCAGACAACTGTCTCCAAATCTTCTGCTTAGTACAAATCTATGTCTAATGCAAGTAGTGAAATGACATGGTTAAGACGTCTTCTCCGTGAACTTGGAGTTTTTCTTAAGTTGTCCCACCACCCACTATATGGAGACAACAAGAGTGTCATCCAGATTGTCACAAATCTTGTTTTTCACAAGCGAACCAAACACATCTATCACTTCATTCTTCAACATGTCTCATCCAGGAAAATACATCTGCACCATGTGTCTTCCCAATATCAGCTGGATGATCTCCTCACCAAGGTAAGGACAACGTCTCGACATGATTTTCTTAATACAAAGTTGATGTTTCATCAAACTCCACATTAATTTGAGGGAAAGTGTAAAGATGGGGACCACAAACATGATCCCACATAAATATCAAAAAAATATCCAAGAGTGTATCTCACATGAACGTAAATATCATAAGAAATAAGATTTTTTTTTTTTTTTTTTTTTTTTTTTGTTTTGTAATCCTAAGAGATTAGCATCCAACTGTATATATATGCTCATAGGATATTTGATTGATTGCAATCATACTAGCATGTAGCATTAATTGGGTTATCCCAATTTTAGAAATGCATGGATCGACCACACAAGGTGGTATGGCCTTCATGCCAACTTCCTTCTCTCTCTTGGGTCTATATACCATTCTAATATTTCCTACAAAAGAGCCATAATATAAACAGAAGGTCTGGAATAATGGTAGCAGCTCCATAGATATTTAATGTACAAGCTCAGGCTCCTACATAATGGAAATAAAAATGTTAATAATTATGCTTTATCTACCTAACCGATTATCAAGTATTGCAAGATCTCCTTACCTCACAACGATATTCTCTACGATTGACATACGAATGTGAAATATAAATGCAATAAGAAAGCATTCCATGAATATTATCATGGCTTATAATTGCATGTTCAAGCTTATCCAATCTTCTACACTCAATGGCAATCCCCATAGCTTGTTGATATCTTCCATCAGAAATACACCTACAAATAGCAAAAGATTAAAACAGATCTTCAAATAAGTGCAGAAACAAAGAAGAGAAAAAAAATGCTAAATAACATACTTGTCCATCATCCTTTCCACAATGGCCTCCAATCTAGGATCTACAATTGCAGCTTCTTCAGTTGACTCTGCTGCTTTTGACTTGAGACTGGCATATTCATCAATCGCTTTAGCTGGCCAAGCCAAATTCCAAGAACTTATTTCAGTTTATGAGAACTACAATAGATTTAGAGCAAATATACAAAGGTCTTAACCAGATACACTCCTTACCAAGAAGAGTATGAATATAATCAGAGTCTACTGAAACATCAAAAAGAGGTCCAGCACCCAATGCATATGATAGAGAATCATTAAGCTCCCCCAGGTAGTAAAAAACCTGTAATAATCAATACTAATCCTTATGAGTGGAAAAAACGTAACCCCCACTGCATTTATGTTCTCTCAATCTGAGAGTTGAAGCAGCCAAAGAGGCCATCATATAGCAGAAAAGGCAGAAAGACCATGCACAACCAGAACAAAGAGGCCCCACATGTCACATTTGACGAGAATTAGTCATGCTTTCAATTTTGGAAAGAACTCTAGTTTGCATCTTATTAGATGGAGTCTTAGTTCAATACTTTTCACAAAGGCCAGGAATCTTAGTTAGTACCTGAGATGTAATTAGGGACAAATAGAACAGAAAGCATGGTCCAAAATTTCATATGGCACCAAGTCAACTCGGTTCCGGTCAATGCTTGTCCGAGTCTGCAATCAAGATCCTAAAAAAAACCCAACTCCACCTAGTCACCAACTTTGTCAAGTCAGAGCAACGCAGGATTGGTAGGAACTAGTTTGGAACCATGGTTCTAAAAATTGGCTGTGTCCAAGTAAACTCTGGACTTGGCAAAAGCCCCAACGCAACCTAGTCACCGACTCTATTGAGACAGACCAGCACGGGATTTGCATGAACTATGGACCATGGTTCAAAAAACACTGTTGAGTCCAAGTCAACTCTGTTGACACATAAAAGGTTAAATTTCAGAAGATCAGACCATTCACATGGTCTAGAAAGTCAAATGAAGGGTCAAAATTCACTTTGACCATCAAATGATCAAGCCAAGTGTTCCAACAGCACAAAAAAGGTCATCCAAATGGTATTGAGATATTTCCAAGCTCAGGGGAAAAAATCAAGTGAATCAGAGACCATTTGAAGCCAAAATAGTGCAAATAATGCACTGCACATATTATGGGTCCCATTTCCGGATAATCAAGCAATCCAAAGCCTCCAAATTCAACTCAAAATCATCAAAGAACATGTGAAGAACATTCCCTCAAGATTCTAGACCAAACGAAGCTAAAACAAGAAGGAAAAGAGCCCAAGAGTGGAGTCCCCCCCCGGCCCCCACAAACCCCCCTCCTTCTCTCTCTCTCTCTCTTGTAATGAAGGTCAAACTTGTGAACCTGGGGTATTTTGCAACCCTTTGGTCATTTTTCACTTCAAATGGGACCCATAAGCTCCCGAGTTATCATAACACGTGCTCCAATCAATGACTGACATATGGCACACGAAGTTGACCCAATCAAACCATCAAAAATGCCAAAAGTGCACGACACATGTCACAAATAAAAAATTGATACATGGCACCTATATGGACAACTTTTCCACGTCCCTCCCATGATTCTTAGCTACTACTTGGCACTTGGAGGCAGCTGCACCACAATCCATGTCAAGGGGTCGCAAGAAGGGCTCCCACGACTCCCCTCGATAGAACTAACATGTACAGGGACACCACCCACCCCCCGGATAGGTCCTGCGACCCCACCTTCCAGAACCACTTTTTTGGTAGAGAAAGTGGGGAAAATCCTGGGGGAACACACCTAAGCCAACACTAAGCCTTCCAAGCCTATAAGTTGGCCCTCCCAAGTCAAGAAAATGGTCGAAATTTTTGGTGAAAATTCTAGCCATTCAAGGAGAGAAAAAAAAGGATAAAACAAGGAGAAAGAGAAGGCTGCCCGCACAAGGAGAAGAAGAAGCTCAGCAACAGGCCCAACTCAGCTCTCCCACGACCTTAAAGGTGCCTAGAACCTCCGGGGTACTCCCTCGAAGGGGATTTTAAATTCATAAATGTAACCTTTTCCTTTAGTTTTGGTTTCTTTGTCTACATGGGGACCACATGACCCCAGATCACAGTTCCATCATGCAAACTTTGTTTTCACCATCGCCCGAACATAAAAATGGCCTAAGTGACGTGATGAAAGAGGTCGTAGCCGGATCAAAGCTCCAACAACCCATGGGGATGCCAACTTTGGAAGCTAAACCCGAAATTGACATAGAAATTAGAAAAATACAAGGAATTGGATTCCTATGTATATCATGGTCTTCAAGACCCGGAAAATGGCAACTCAGCCCTTTTTCTACATTTTTGTAGCTTTTCTTCTATCTTGTAATGTAAATTTAGAGCAAATGTAATTTAGGATATCGGAGGACGGATAGGGAAGTCATGTGTTCTATAAATGACTTGTCACTTGCAAGTCCGAACTTCGAGTCCCACAATTTCTTAATATAAATTCAAATTTGTACTTGAGAATTAAAATGCAACGAAAAAAACATTCTCATATTGTGTTTCCCCTCTATCTTGGATCAAGTACTTCTTTCTTTGCAAATGCTTTTCATTTTTTTGTGATGGCATCTTCCATGTCACCACACTCACAAGAAAAAGTGGAATAGACTTGAACTTGGCACCTTACAAATCAATTCAAACCGAAAACAACACCACCCCCCACCGCCCCTCCCCCCCCCCAAACCAAGCCCACACCCCAAAAAAAAAAAAAAAAAAAAGGCAAAGCAATTTTTTTTTTCTTGTTTCTCTTTTTGGCTGTTAGAAGATGTTGGACATATTTAGGGTCCATTTGCAATCATTTTAGAATATCAAAACCACATTTTGTGGAAGATCAAAGGGTTCAAAGATCGAAGGTGGTGTTTATTCAACCAAATGAAATCAAATGCGACCACCTAGTATCAGTTAAATCATCCTAAGGGGTCATTTGTTTGTGCTCATTTACGCATGCAAATGACTCACATGCATAACCATTACACGTGTCACATTTGTTTGTACCGATTTACGCATGTGGTGCGTAAATGAGGTAATTTACACAACAGCATATTCACACCTCAATAGGTGTCAAAGTGAATCACTCCCTGAGAATGCAAAACATGCAAGTACAATTGAGACGCAGTGATTTTTCACCTATGGGGCCCATCAAAAGCCTTTATTTTTTTTCATTCATGTGGGCCCAAACCGAGGAATTTGTTTGTTGCACTCCCCTCATCCTGTTAACACAAGCCCATGTATTAAATGGGTCTTGACCCATAATACAATAAGTACCCACATGGGGTTGATATAGTCAAATGATGTGTTGTAAGAATATTTACTTTGCCCTTTTAGATAGATATTTCAACTGTACAGATTGTAATTATCTTCATTACAGCCTTGATTAAGGCATTTAGTGAATAAAAAAAGAAGGATGGAACATCGAGCATCCAGTTTTTCCACAAAAACTACTTTCTTCATTTCTCTGCTTAAAGAATGTTATGGTATCGGAGCCGCTTGTAAAGGCTACAGGTTGTTCATTTTTTGGAAAACCTCAAGGACTCGATCAGAGAGAAATTCTTCTCTTTTGTGCAGCAAACAGATCAAGGATCTGTCTCCAGAAATCTGGTTCCAGCAAAGCAAAGGAATAAGGATCTTCATCAACAGTGGCCCACCACTGATCATCACGTCATCTTCAAGAAACACTCTAGCTAAGGTCACCCATTTCTTCTAAGTATCCTGGAAATTTATTCAGAATTTTTGGAGCACTTCGAGATCAGTTTCAGAGTTTTACTCTGTCGTCAGTTTTTAGAGACTGTTTTGATTGTTGCAATGGATCTCTACATTTGACAGTCTGATTTGAGTCAAATTCTGTACCAAGGTGCCTTAATATAAAAGTCTGCTATCCTTAGAGTTGGATCTAGATTCGAGTACCACATCAGTGACTAATCAGCATTCTTGTGGCTATCATACTGTTCACCCAGCCTGATTTTTTGGATCTTTAGTGTTCTGTTTAAAAGAAATATATATATATATATATATATATATATCTGCACGGGATACCCTTTACCATCTATCTGTTGGTTTTGGCTTGAAATCTGTTTGGTGTGCATCACGGATTTTTTACACAACAAGTGCTGTGTTTTGGTTTGACTGGTTTAATTCAGAACTCTCTGAAATTGATAATGGATAAGTATCAGATTTCTCTTCTCAAATTTAATGGGCAGAATTACACATCATGGGCATTCCAATTACAGATTTACCTTAAAGGTAAAGAATTGTGGGGTCATGTTGATGGGTCTGATACTAAACCCAAAGATGACCAAAAAGCTGTGGCAAAATGGGAGACAAAAGACGCACAGATCATGAGTTGGATTCTAGGATCGTCGACCCCCAATTTATTCTGAATCTTCGCCCTTATAAGACTGCAAAAGAAATGTGAAATTACTTGAAAAAAAAATTATCAAAAGGGAAACTCTGCACGCAGATTTCAATTAGAACATGAACTCTCACAATATGCTCAAGGGAGTCTGTCCATCCAGGATTATTATTCTCAGTTTGTTCGCCTGTGGACTGACTATACTGAGATTATTTATTCCAGCCCATCTGGAGACTCCTTAACTGTGGTACAAGATATCCATGCGATTAGTCAGATGGATCAATTCTTAATGACATTACGACTGAAGTTTGAAAATGTCAGATCTAATCTGATGAACCGAGTGTCTTCACCTTCCTTAGAAACATGCTTGAGTGAACTTTTACAAGAAGAACAGCAGTTAGCAACACAGGCTGCTCTTGTGCAGACTGCTCTTGGGAATCCTATAGATGTTGCCTATATTGCTAAAGATAAACCGCAGGGCCGGGATATGTGTAAGGTTCAATGCTATTGCTGCCAAAAATATGGCCACGTTTCTACTAAATGCAACCAAAAGTATTATAATTATTGCAAATGCAAGGGCCATGTTCTTCCTGAATGTCGGAGGCATCCTAACCGCAGAAGGCCAACCTTGCAACCATGGATGAGTCCGCTTCTGCATTAAGTTGTGTTGCCAACACATCTACACCTGCACCACTTGCTTCATCCTCTACTTCTATGACTCCGGAAATGGTACAACAGATTATAGTAAATCCATTTTTTGCTCTTGGTCTTTCACGTCAAACCAAACACGCAACCTCCACCTGGTATCTTGACTCGGGGGCTTCCAATCATATGACATTTTCTTCCTCAAATTTATCTCACCTAAAACATTATGATGGAAACCTCCGAATCAATACAGCTGATGGGAGTAGTATTCCAATAACTGCTATTGGTAATATCCCTCATTCCTTACCTCTACATCATGTGTTTCTATCTCCACAATTATCTACAAATCTACTGTTTGTTGGCCAACTTGTTGATAATGACTGCTCTGTTTCATTTTCTCGTGCAGGATAAAGCATCGGGGAAGGTACTAGCGAAGGGGCCTACGTGTGGCCGTCTCTTTCTACTACAACTGTCTGCATAGGATAGGAATAAATCTGCATCTGTTGGACATCGTTCGCCACTTTTCAAGTTTTCCTAGCTTATGTTGAAAAATGAAAACCAATTCTCCACCTCAATTAAAACTCTTCGTTCTGATTCGGGTGGAGAATATGTCTCCAAGGAATTTCAACAAGTTTTACAACAGCAGGGGATCATATCCCAAAGAGCATGTCCTTACACTCCACAACAAAATAGAGTGTCAGGAAGAAAAAATAGACACCTTTTGGACATCATTTGTTCCCTTCTTTTGGAATCCTCTGTGCTTGCTCGATTTTGGCCAAAAGCTTTCTTAACTGCAGTTCATTTATTGAACCAGTTATCCTCTCCTCGTACCGAGTATTAAACACCTTACCATCATTTGTTTCAAAAGTCTCGCACTTATTCTCATCTTCGTACCTTTGGGTGTGTGCGCTTTGTTCTTCCTCCAATGGAAAGAACAAAACTATCCGCCCAATCATCACGATGTGTTTTTTTTGGGATATGCAAACGGCCAAAAAGGATTTCTTTGCTATAATCCGGAGGTGAAGCGCAACCAGATCTCCCAAAATGTTGTCTTCTTTGAAAATCAATATTTTTTTCCAGCATCATGTTGATCCTGTTGATTCTCCATCCATTTCATTTGTTCCTAATTTTTGTGATAATAATCTACGATTTAAACCTAATATTGTGTATGAGAGACGTAGATTGCAAAGAAACACTGCACCAAAGCCACCTGACACTACTACCTCTTCTGCACTTGATCCCACTTCCACGCCAATTCCAAGTCCAGTTGTGCCTCTTCGCAGATCAACTCGAATTTAGCGGCCTCCTGATCGGTTTGGTTTTACCCATATCTCCTTACTTGCCACTCTCTTTTGTTCATATTCCTAACTCTTATTCGCAAGCAATGCAACATGATTGTTGGTGACAAGCTATGCAGGAAGAACTTGATGCACTCTAGGAGAACCACACCTGGAACGTTGCACTGATGGATGCCAGACCACTGGGCCCCATTTGAAAGTTTATTCCAAAAGGCCCAAAGCCCATAAGCCCCAACAATAAAGATTTTTTCCAAGATTTCTCTATCGACAGTTTCTCATTTTAATAGGCTTTATAGAATTAGCAGATTTCTTAGATTTGAGTATTTCTTAGATTTGAGTAATTATTGTGATTAGGCAATTTCTAAGTTTTCTAGATTCTTATAATTAGGGCGTTTCTAAAATTTTATAGCTTGATTGCTAAAATTATGTTGAGACTCTATTATATAAAGGATGTAATCCCTTCTCTTTGGATATAGAAACTGAATGAAAATTGAGCTTTCTCAAACATGTGATTCTCTCGTCTTTGGTGTGAGACCTAGACATCCTACCCTAAGCCTTTTGGCTTGGAGTTTAGCCCGTTGGCTATCCTCCTTCTTCCCTGCGCTGCTCCAATTGGTATCAGAGCAGAGATCCGTCTCAGATCGCCGGTTCCGATCACCGATCCGAGGTAATCCGATATCCACCCTTCCTATTTTAATTTCTGTCACCTGTATCATCACCACCCCTCATCATCCTCATCCTCGTCGTCACCAACCCTCACCGCCAAACCTAAGATCCACCAGCCCATCCCTCGAAACCCATCAGCAAACCCACCGATGCCCATCCCGCCCCACCCCACCTTCCTCTGCATCGCAAGACTCCAGCCAGCCAACCGCACCACCGCCCCTGCCCCTGCCTCGCACAACCCAGCCAATCCCACCCATCTAGTCCTTTCACACTTAGCCGCACCCTAAACCCCAATTATCGAAACCACTCTAGAAACCGAAACCACCAGCCCCTTCACCTCTCAATCCAAAAAAAAAAAAAAAACCCTCTTCCCACCCCCATAATTCCATACCCCGTCGCCCCATCTCATGCAGCAACCAATCCTGAACCACCGTAGCCAATCCCAAACCCACCAAACCCCATCCTCACTCCACCCCAGTCACACCAATCCCACAACCTCCATTGCCCAGATTAGAAAAAAAAAAAAAAAAGAATAAAAAATAGAGACAGATAAGAGAAGGCGACTAAACAGAGAACTAGAGAACAAAAAAAAAAAAAAAAAAGTACATACATGTGCCAATCGCCGCCTGCCATCGCCACTCACCCACTGCGTCAACTTCCATCAGCCACACTGTTCCAGAAAGGCATCGAGTTCTTGTCCAGCTCCTCTCGGCAAAGACAGAATGGGTCTCTAACCCTTCTCTCTCTTGTGGGCACGGGACATGAGGAATACATGCCTCACGTGTCTGCAACAGAAAACGAGCCCATCTCTTAGGCTTGAGTTCAAGTCAAGTCCAAACAAACAACAGCAAGTAGCCAAAAAAAAAAAGAAGAAGAAGATGAAATCAGCATGTCTACCCCAATCCCGACTACCCGCATCGAAGCCACATTCAAAGGCAAATTCACAGACCGCCAGCATGATTCCTACATAATGGAATTAATGGACAGAATGGACAGGGTTGAACAACGTCTTCGGAGCACACCTCCTCCGGGCAACCGGAACAATGTCAACCCTGGACCTTCCAACAACAAAGACGGCAATAATGCACAAGGGGGAAACAACCGCCAAAAAGATGTGGAAAATTCTATCAATGGTGAACCACAAGAAACTTTTCAACAATTTATGGAGCGCATTATGTATGAAACTGATTATGAAGACCATCATGGCCGACGAGATGACATCACCAAGAAGGTACATGTTGATGTTCCTGATTTCTTGGGGCGCATGGATGTGAAAGCCTTCACCGACTGGATTACAGCCCTTGAAAATTATTTTGAGTGGTACAATATGGAAGAAGACAAACGTGTTCCCTTTGTCAAGATGAAGATGAAGGATGCAGCACGTGTTTGGTGGCGGACTATTGATGACAGGAATGCTAATTATGGGA
This sequence comes from Camphora micrantha, assembly GCA_003546025.1. Lineage (NCBI taxonomy): Eukaryota > Viridiplantae > Streptophyta > Magnoliopsida > Laurales > Lauraceae > Camphora > Camphora micrantha. Next base: position 30,621,882 of record QPKB01000003.1, on the reverse strand, counting down.
GACGTCCTGTCAACACATGGGAAGAGATGAAACAGAAACTTGAAGATAAATATCTACTGGTTTACTATATTAATTCCCTCTATGATCAACTAGTTGACTGTAGACAAGGGACCTCCACTGTAGATGATTTCACAGAAAGATTCCATGATCTCAAGGTGCGATGCAAAGTGTCTGAAACTGATCGACAGGCCATCACCAGATACAAGAAAGGACTGCGTCAAGAGATCCAAAGGGAATTGACTACTCACACCTTTTACAGCATTGAAGAAGTTCATCGCTTGGCACTCTGCGTCGAATATCAGTTGTGATATCCATATTCAAGGCGTTTTGGTGAACCTCTCCAAAGGAGAACCTCCGATACGACTTATTAGTGGATTACTCCAGCACAAAACTCAACCCGACAACCTCCTCCACAAAATTCCAACAGGCAAGCGCCTCCTTAGAATCAAGCAAGACTTACAAATTTTGCAAACAAAGGGAAGAATGTTGTCAATTCTTCACGACCAAAGCAGGACATCGATTGCTTTCGATGCAAAGGTAAAGGACACTATGTTTCTAAATGCCCAAGTTCAAAGAATCTTCACTATGCACACAATGAAGATATTGCCTATAATTCGAAGCCTATTGATGAAGAAATTGAAGATGAAACACCATATGAAGAGCAGGCACCTCTGCTTGAACAAGCCAATCATTCCTTCTATTGCTGAAACATAAGGACGAACATTATTCATTCGTCGTCTCTTCATTACTACCAAAGAGGAAGTTGAAGATTGGAGGCGGGCCACCATATTTCGCTCTATGGCAAAATGTCATGACAGATTGTGCAATCTCCTCATAGATGGACGAAGTGAGATGAATGTGATATCACAAGAAGTAATTGACAAATTGAAGCTTCCAACGGAAAAACACCTGAAGCCTTACAAAGTATCTTGGGTGAATGATTCAGCAATTCCAGTAACCAAGTGGTGCCGGGTAACATTTCGAATTGGTGGTTATGAAGATTCTATTTGGTATTGTATTATCCACATGAATGTTACCCATATTCTGTTGGGAAGACCTTGGCTTTTTTATAACAAAGTCCAAAGTGATGGAGAAGCAAACGCTCATACTTTTAAGAATAAAGGTCGCAAGCTTACTCTTCTTCCACTTAAGCCTCCTATTGCCCTAGAAATGCAATCACCATCAGTTCCGGCAAAACAAACTGCATCACAACCTAGTTCTCGCATCCTTTCAATGCGGAAATTTGAAGAAAGTAAAGAGCAAGGAGTTGTTTATGCCCATATCCCACAAGAATTCAAAGAGGCAGAAGATATGAAAGCAGTTTCTACACCACCAGAAATCAAGTCCTTGTTGCATGATTTTAAAGACTTGATTCCAGTAGATCTTCCAAAAGAGCTACCACCTATGAGGAACATCCAACATGTGATTGACCTAGTCTCCGGGTCATCGCTTCCAAATTTACTTGCTTATCACATGAGCCCTACAGAACACAGAATTGAGAAAGCAAGTTAAAGAGTTCCTCTAGAAAGGTTACATTAGCGAAAGCATGAGTCCTTGTGCGGTACCAACCCTCTTAACAGCCAAGGAAGATGGTTCTTGGAGAATGTACGTCGACAGCCGAGCAATCAATAAGATCACCATTAAGTACAAGTTTCCGATACCTCGGTTGGATGACATGCTTGATATGATGGCCGGATCTTCCGTCTTCTCCAAAATTGATCTTAGAAGCGGATATCATCAAATCCGTGTTCGTGCAGGAGATGAATGGAAGACAGCTTTCAAGACTAAAGATAGATTATACGAATGGTTAGTCATGCCGTTCGATTTATCCAATGCTCCCAGCACTTTCATGAGAGTTATGACACAGCCTCTATGGCGTTTCCTTGGTAAATTCGTCGTTGTGTATTTCGACAACATCTTGATCTTCAGCAAGTCCAAGGATGCACATCTTGATCACCTCAAGTATGTGATACGTGCACTTCTCAAAGAGAAGTTTTACATTAATTTGAAGAAGTGTACATTCTTAAGTTCCAAAGTTATATTCTTGAGATTTGTTGTATCGGCCCAAGGAGTAAAAGTGGATCCAGAGAAGATCAATGCAATGACTGATTGGCCCATCCCAAAACTATCTTTTATAGGAGATTTATTCGTAATTTCAGCACCGTTATGACTCCTATAACTGATTGCATGAAGAAAGGTGACTTCAATTGGACCAAGGTAACCAGTCGTGTTTTTGAACAAATCAATCAGAAAATGCCAGAGGCACCTGGTTTGAAACTTCTAGATTTTGACAAGGTCTTTGAAGTCAATTGTGATGCTTCGCAAGTTGGTGTTGGTGGAGTCATGAGTCAAGATGGTCACCCAGTTGCTTACTTTGGCGAGAAATTGAATGACTCTCGCAAGAAGTATTCGCCGTATGACTTGGAATATTATGCAGTTATATAAGCTCTGTCATTGGCGTTATTATTTGATCGGGAAAGAATTTTTGTTGTACTCCGATCATGAAGCTTTACAGCATCTGAAGATGAGCGCTAACCATGTCAAATGGAGCACATATCTACATGAATTCACAGTTGTGTTGCGTCATAAGTCAGGAAAGGAAAACAAGGTCGCAGATGCCTTAAGTCAGCGTTCTCACCTGCTCACAACAATTTCCGTCACAGTCCCAGGCTTTGAAGAGATTCATAGAGAATATCCTGATGATCATGGCTTTGGCCGCATCTACAAAGATGATCTTAATGGTGAGTTTTCTGACCATCCCAAATTCTCTATACATATGGTTATTTGTTTTGTGGAAATCAATTGTGTTTGCCAGCTACTTCTATCCGCGAGTTTGTCCTCCGAGAGTTACATGGAGGTGGATGCAGTGGACATCTAGGGCGAGATAAGACATTGACACTTGTGGAAGACCGCTTCTTTTGGGCCCGTTTGAAGACAGATGTTGCCCAAATTTGTGAACTATGCAGGGTATGCCAGCTTGCAAAGGGACAAAAGAAGAACACTGGATTGTATCAACCCCTTCCTATTCCACATGAGCCTTGGCAAGATCTAAGCATGGATTTTGTCTTGGGCTTACCAAAGACTGCAAGAAAGAGATTCTATTTTTGTTGTGGTGGACAGGTTTTCCAAAATGGCACACTTTATTCCTTGTGCAAACACAACAGATGCAAGAAAGGTTGCTACCCTTTTCTTCAAAGAGATTGTTTGTCTTCATGGCCTACCCAAGACTATAGTGTCGGACAGAGATACTAAGTTCATGAGCTTCTTCTGGAAAACTTCATGGCATAAGATGAAGACAAAGCTCCAGTATTCCAGTGCTTACCATCCTCAGACTGATGGCCAGACTGAGGTCGTCAATTGGAGCTTGGGTAATCTTCTTCAATGTCTCGTCGGAGACCACATTGCTTCATGGGATCTTGTTTTACCCATGGCGGAGCTTGCCTATAATAACTCCGTAAACAAATCAACTGGAAGATCACCATTTGAAGTTGTAATAGGGATTAAGCCGCGTCTTTTGATGGACTTGAGTCCTTTACCAGCTGAAGCCAGGCCTAGCCAAGAAGCTGAACAATTTGCCTAGCACATGAAGGACGTTCATGATGAAATCCGTCAACAGATTGCCAAAAGTAACGAGACTTACAAACAGCACGCGGACTCTCGAAGGCACCATGTTGAATTTAATGAAGGCAACATGGTCATGGTGCGAATTAAGCCATAACAGTTCCCCACAGGCACTTACAAGAAGCTCCATCCCAAAAGTGCAGGTCCGTTCAAGATTCTAAACAAAATCAGCTCAAATGCCTGTGCTCGATCTTCCACCAAACATGAATATCAGTTCTACATTCAATGTCGAAGATCTCACAATTTATCATGGGCATTATCAAGATGATTCGTTTGAAGAGCAAGATATCCGACTTCCCATAGTTCCAGCTCCTCGAGAAGAAATTGAAGATGTCTATGATGACCAACTTGTGTCAACAAAGACTAGCGGATATCACAAGTTCTGGTGAAGTGGAAAGGTAAACCTTTTATGAAGGTACATGGATCACCGCCGAGACTCAATCCGGATTTGTACGATAAGTACCAAGCTGACAACTCGCCGAAGTCGAGTTTCTCCAAGCCAAGAAGAGCTGATGCAGGCCAAACCATTGGGCCCCGTTTGAAAGTTTATTCTAGAAGGCCCAAAGCCCATAAGCCCCAACAATAAAGATTTTTTCCAAGATTTCTCTATCGGTTGTTTCTCATTTTAATAGGCTTTATAGAATTAGCAGATTTCTTAGATTTGAGTAATTATTGTGATTAGGCAGTTTCTAAGTAATCTAGATTCTTATAATTAAGGAGATTCTAAAATTTTATAGCTTGATTAATAAAATTATGTTGAGACTCTATTATATGAAGGATGTAATTCTCTTGGGATACAAAAATTGAATGAAAATTGAGCTTTCTCAAACGTGTGATTCTCTCGTCTTTGGTGTGAGACCTAGACATCCTGCCATAAGCCTTTTGGCTTGGAGCTTAGCCCGTTGGCTATCCTCCTTCTTCCCTGCGCTGCTCCATGTACCCTATCTTAATTTTGTTAAACCCATTGGATGTAAGTAAATATACTATATCAAGTTGAATCATGATGGTTCTTTGGCACGCTATAAGGCTCGATTAGTGGCACTTGACAATCGACAAGAGTATGGTATTCATAATTATCAGAATCCTACGATTCGTATCCCGAATCCCGATTCATATCCCGAATCCAAATTCGTATCCCAAATCTTAAGGAAAACAATTCGTATCTATGAATCTCATTTACAAATGAATCTTAGGATTCATATGTGAATCATATGATTTGATACTCATTTCATTGAATCTTACTATTCAAGCGATTCGACTAAGCGAGAATGGCTATAGCTAATAAGCTAATATTAATAATCTTTTACCTTTTTCTTTATTTATTCTCTCCTTTTTTTTATCACTTGTATTTTTAAAAGGTTATTTAGTAGTTAACGAAAACTCATAAGAACTTTTTATGGCTTTGATAAGGTTTTAAAGATGAAGAAAGAACATGCATTATCTTCTTCTTTCTTTTAATCTATTTTGGTTTTTTTTCTTCATGAACACTTTCTTGACTTTAAGAGATATCCTATCGTGCAAGATTGATGGTTTGGATTTTATTTTATTTTTATAATTTGATTTAAAGATAATAAAAATATATACTAATACTTTAAACTTATTCAAGTACTAACACATCATTTATTTCATATATATATATATATATATATATATATATGTCATAATGTTCTTAAGCTTGGAAGTGCAAAAAACAAGATGAGGTTTCTAAATCATCCACGAAATCTGAGTACCGTGCTATGTCTTAAGCTTGTTCGGAGATTATTTAGCTCCATGGTTTCCTCTCAAACATTGGTTTTCCTCATACCACAGCTACTCCTCTTCATGCAGATAATACAAGTACTATTTGCCTCACTAAAAATATCATTTTTCATGAACGCACCAAGCATATCGAGGGGATTGTCATTTCATTCGGGATGAACATGATCACAATGGCATAAGTCTTCCACATGTCTCCACTAACCGACAGCTTGTAGATATCTTCACCAAAAGTCTTCCTCGGCCGCGTCATGACTTCTTGGTTAGCAAATTATTGCTGGTTGACCAGCATCAATTTGAGATGGGATGTTAACACAAGCCCCTGAATTAGGCCCAGGCCCAATTGTATTTTAAATGGGTCTTGACCCATAATACCATAAGTACCCACGTGGGGTTGATATAGTCAAATGATGTGTTGCAAGAATATTTACTTTCCCCAACTGTACAGATTGTAATTATCTTCATTACAGTCTTGATTAAGGCATTTAGTGAATATAAAAAGGAGGAAGGATGGACCATCAAGCATCCAGTTTTTCCACAAAAACTACTTTCTTCATTTCTCAGCTTAATGAATGTTAGATCCAAAGTTGATTATATTAAACCGTCAAAAAATCCAAAACTATATATCTAATTTTCTGGAAGTATGTGGCCATCCAATTAATGATTCGAACCGTTCAATATTTTTGTACTTATGGTAAACATCACGGGGTAAAATTTCATATCTTAGATCTTCATGGATTTTGAGAAATTTATGAAAAAAGTCCAAAAAAAGCCAAATACCTCTAGAACCTTTGGATCTACCCATTTACTCATGCAAAAATGGTGATTTTGACCAACATAGTGATGTGTTTCACATATGTATCATTTGCATATGTAAATAGGCAAATGACCCTGAAATAGTTTAAGTGGACGTGGCTTAGATTTATTGCCCTATAGATTTTCTAAAAATCTTTTATCTTTCTTTAGAATTTTTAGGTTTTAGGGCACATGTTCTCAAGTTGCTAACCAATACAACCAAAATGCCTGGGCATTAAAGGGGCAGAAAACTAACTACTTAACACCCCCTCTCGGTACAGACACCGCCCATACTCGAAGCACACGCCTGTACAAGACGCAACATGGGGACCTTTTGCCCTGCGCGCGTGCATTCGCACACAAGCAGCAGCATGGGGCCTTTTTTGCGCTGATTCAAACCCAGGACATATTGGCTCTTATACCATCTCAAGTTGCTAATCAATACACCCAAAATCCCTAGGCATTAAAGGTGCAGAAAACTAACTACTTAACATCCCTCCTCGGAAGGGATGCCGCCCGAACTCGAAGCACACACCCGCACAAGACGCGATAATTCTCTCAAAAGATTTTTTCGTTTTCAAAGGGTCTCTTCCCTCACATGTACATATGTAACATTTGCATATGTAAAAAGGCAAAAGACCCTTAAATAGTTCAAGCGGACGTGGCTTAGATTTATAGGACATCATATAGATTTACTAAAAATCTTTAATCCTTCTTTAGAATTTTTTAGGTTTTAGGCAGGATCAATCCAGCTCGGCTGAGTCACATGCGAGTATGCGACTCGGTTGAGTTGACTCAAAATGGAGTCGAGTCACCCATTGATTCCCTTTTTTTCTAAAACCTAATATGGAACTGGTAGAGTATAGACAGAGCCATAAAATAACTCAAACAAAAAACATAAAAAGAAATTATTATTTTTCCTCTAGTCTTGACATTTGAAATGAAAGGGGCAAGTACAAATGCAGTACACAACAAAAATTCCAATCAATACGAATAACGGGGCCTGCAAAAGAAGTTGGATCTGTCTGATGATTTCAGGTATTCTTTCCATTAGATTCCCATAATTATCCAATCAGAATTAGTGATTACGGTAAGGATATGAAGATGTGTACAGGCCAATTTGAAACTCAAATGTGATAATTGAAAGGCACCAAGCTCTCTTCACTCGGTTAATATTATTGATTGCAATTTGTTATGTTAATGTTACTATGGTCTATGAGTTTTGAGTTATAAATAGTTATTACATTGCATTACTTTAGTGCTCCATATGGTAATTGTCCTCTACTTTCACTACAAGAAGTGATGAACATCATGCTAGCCTTATTAATAAAAACTAAATATCTATAAAATTTATTTAAGATACGATTAAATATTAACTTTACACAATTAAAGCATTTTCTATTGCTTGCTTTTCCTTTTCCTTTTTCTTTTTTTTTTTTCTTTTTTTTTAGATTCTTTTGTGATTTTTTAAGACCATCAAGCACGTACCGCCGTACCGGTCTAACACGGTCGACGTAAACCAGCATAAATAGCAACAACTCATCCCAGTTCTGACTAGCAGGAAGATTGGCACCAGAGTTTAAAAACATGGTGGGATGTCCTCATGTCACATATATACCATTGTGATGAAGAAAAGACAATTATATCAATCTGATGAGAGAAGGCAATTATATCAACAGTGACTTTGACAAGAGTGACTCATGTCACAATTGGAAGATGCTCGTTGTCACAACCAAAAAGTTGTGGTAGAAATCATGTTACAGATTGGGGAAATATCGATATTGACCTTTGAGACAACCAAAGCAGCTAGCGGTCGTTGATCAAATGCTTCATCTTCGTATAAACTTTCACTGCACACAGACACCAAAAAAAAAAAGAAGATTAATCACTTTGAGAACAGGCATTTCTATGCCTCGTTGTTATTATAATTTATTAAGGGGGAAAAAGTATACAAGGGATATAGGATGTAAATCAGAAGATGAAATACATGATTCTAACCAACTTTAGAAACCAGATGCATTATATATCCAAGAAGTCTAAGCATTAAAATGCATGCAACTCGACATGCATCAGATAGCAAAGACTCCACTTCCTCTTAAAGTAAAGAAAAAGATAAATAACTCATATTATAGAAGTTCAATAGAAAAATGTTTAACTTCGAGTTTTGCCAAGATCCTCAAAATAACAATGGGAAAAGAAGGGAAACAATAGAAGCCTCATTCCAAATACGACGATTGATTTGGTCTGCAGACCAACGATCATGATCACCTACTAATTCTAAAGTAGTAAATAACAGGATTTGGGACTGAAAGAAACAAACCATCATTTTATTACTACGACATTCAAAATAATAACTATGAGTTTAGTACTTCAAAGCCTGAATGCATAGATCTCATGAGCCACAACATGACATGAGGGTGGAGAAGACTTGACCACTTTGGACTGATCTCCTTATCTGTATATCATGTCTCGGTAGAAAATAAAGGATTTACTTATCTTTCAAAAACAATTACTTTAATATCCAATAAGAATATGCCACATAAGACTATTTACTTGGTTATAACTGTGACTCTATACTTTCTCATCTTCAAACCTTAAAACAGCCCCATAGAGTGTAACTAACAGCAAATAGGCTGAATGGACACCAACTAATACCAAAACACCAAAAATAAAAGGACTATTATACTCTAAGGCGTTATGCATGGCTGAAAACTAAAACCCAAGGTTTGTGCAATATGTGGGACCCAGTTGGAAGACTTTTGGTGATGTATTCCCAATTAGCAAAATCAGACTACTGGGTGAGCCCAAACAGATATAACCCGATCAACTCAGAAAAAACCCAAAATGGATCAAACTCAATCCGAATCTGATGGAATAACCTGATTGATTCAGAAAAAACCCAAAAATAGATCAAACTCAATCCGGATCTACAATTAAATATGCAATCACAAGGATAAAAGTGAAAATAGCTTGCCCCAAATTGCTAATCCTTTACTTGGTTGATCTTTAATCCTTGGGAGACACTCTCAATTCAACGGAGAAGAGAACAAAGGAGCAAAACATGCATCACTTTCTTAAAGAAACATATTCGCCCAAGCATAGGGTTGGAAGTTGCCTATGGTGCTTTCAAATGTTACTTTAAACAAAGAAACCTAATGGTATTAGAACTAATCCAAACCATCCATCTAATCCCTAGATAACTAAGGAAAATATTAATTAAATAATTACATAACCCCAAAAATTGCTTATAAAGTAAATAAGAAAGAAATTGGAAATGCAAAAGTCTGTAGCTTGAATCCTCCTTGGACATCCCATGAGAGAGGAATTCTCTATACTTCCATATTTAGGCCATGCTTCTGTACATGGTTTTCTGCAGAAAAGAAGTGGAAAGCGGACGAGGTTAACGAGCTATGGTGAATTTCATGTTTGGTGTAATCACTTTTCCACGAGGAAAAGCAAGAAAATAAGCTAAATTTTCTCTGATTTCTAGGAAAAGCCTTTTACTATTTTTTTTTTTTTTTTTTTTTTTTTTTTTGGTGTTTTTTCCTTGTTTGTGGGCAGGAGGGGACTTAGAAAATTATTTTTTTTCTGCAGAAATGATTCTCCACATATGTACACAAACGTGCCCTTAGGTTCCAAGCCCCTTAAATTGCTCCTTGATTTAAGGAGTCCCAATCCCACCGTGCCTCTTCTCTTTAGTTTAAAAAAATAAAATAAAATAAAAACTTCTAAAAGGTTTAGAAGTTCTTGGATGTCCCCCCACTTTGTTAAGCACAATTTTCTTGAGTCCCACCAATGGATCGTGTATTGTCTTTATGGGTCGATCCATTATGGATAAGAATTAATTTACTTCCTTTGTTTACAGATTTTTTTACTCAATTTAGGCATATTAAAATTCAAATTTGAGCCTTTATGTTTGATTGGACCCTGATTTAAGTGGATTAAAAAACCATTGGGCCAACCAAATTGATCCAAATAAATCAGGACTCAATTTATTCTTGTGCATGGCGCACCTATCAAGATTAAAGATCTTTCACTCTTTTACAGAAGCATAAGCCGAAAATATGTTACAAAAAGAGAAATCATTGTACTAAGAACAGAATATAGATCATTCAGAGTATATTGTTTATAAATAGCAGATTGTACAGACTCAACTTTGCAGAGTTAAAGAATTGTTACATGAAAGTGTAATATACACAGAACACAGAAGAGAGCAACCTGTCATAATGTGAGCATGATTCAAAACTATAAACAACCATGCTTGTATGCCTATTGCCTACATTAGGGTAAAGATGGGAGTGATTTGACAGCTATAATCTTCCAGTTGGCATGTCTTCACTAGTACACCAGTACATTCATGGTTTACAAACCACCAGTATCATCTCCAAACCTAGCTGTCAGAAGTGAAATTTTAATAATTGTGTTTTGCAAGCATTACCAGTGAAATGATAGTAATAAGCCAATCTAGATTTCATTTGGTACAGAATATGGCTTACAAAAATAATCCTAACGACACCATTACCATCGAAACAGTGTCAGCCATGATGAACAATAAGTCCCTTCTATATGGATTGATGCATGACATTAAATCAAATGGAAGAAATAGTATAGCAAATATTGCAACAAAATGGTTGATTCCTGCGCACTTATCAAGATTGAATATCTTCCAGAAGCATGCCACATGAAGAGCAACAATTGCACAAAGAACAGAATATAGATTGTTGAGTGTTATCATTTATAGATGAGAGATTGTAGTGAGCTTTTTAGAGAGAATGAATTATTATATGAAATTGTACTAATACACAAAATAGAGAAGAAAAAAGCAACTTAAATGGCGTGGGAGAAACAGAATTAGTAACTTAATAACCTACTAAAAATATAAATAGTAAGAAAAAACAGTAAAAATGACTAATATTAGTCATTCAGCTATGGAGAAACAGAATTCATGTAGCCAACCCCAACATACTCAGATAAGGATCTGATGATGATTATTCAGCTGTGACCATTCCCACCCAGACAAATTGCCTGAATGGTAAGATTCAATTAAATAAGTATCAAATCGTAAGCTTTGCACCTAAATACTAAAATTCACCTATACATGGGATTTGCTACATAGATACAAATTTTTTATCTTGAGATTCGATATAAACCATAGGACTTCAACTTGTCAGATCAAAGGACTCTAATGAGGTGAAAGTTATACGTTCTAAAAGCTATAAGGATTTATCTGCGTGCTTATTTCAACAGATTGATAGTGGCAAGCAACTCTTCTAATCCCATATCTCGGATAAATTCCCCGGTTGTGAGGCATTGGAAACACATTATCGCCTCAAAAAGACTTTTTTAGTTTTGGCAGTTTTAGTGATTAGCTACTTGTGTTTTTTACTTGTTACCGATCATTTAATCATTAAAAAAAAAAAAAAAAAAAAGGAAAGCATCTTGTCCTCTCCAAATAAATTAAGTTGGATTTTAGACAAGAAAACGCACAGCCCATTCCAAACATAGAAAAAACAATCACCACCAAACAATCCATTCAACAGCAAAACCAATAAAAAATAAAAAATAAAACCAAAACAGATGGAGCAATTACCAACAGCATGTGAAAATTGGAATGGTTGGCTAAGCAAAACTTAATACAGCATACAATTAAAAATGTCCCACAAATCACATCCCACAATAGATCAACAGACACAAATACCATTGAAAAGAACATCAGCCCATTCCTCTATAAGCACACTGCACAAGTCCTATTACATCCAATAGTTTCAAGGAACAGCCCATTAACTTTTACATCCATATTAAAACTTCACAAGTGGAAGTACAAACCTACTACTCGATCATTCTAGAAAAGAAACCCTTATTACAACAAAAACAGCCATTGAGACTTGTAGTCTCACAGCACAATTATATTTTGATATTTGCAAGTAGGACCTTCCCTTTTGAGGTCCAGTTTTACAACCCAGTTATATTGTTAATAGTTGCAGATGTAACACTAACTCCAAAATGGAGAAAACCTTAAAAGGGAAAAATGCTGGAGGTTCTCATGCCAAAAACATAAAGGAAAAATCAAAACAAATAAAGGAAAAATTTTATTAAAAAAAAAAGATATATATGGACAGAAGGATTTACTCACATGGTGGGGACGCTGGTGGAAATCTCAGGCCAAAAGTAGTCGACGAGGGCATTGAGATTGGAAAGAGCATGGAGCTTCAAGATAGGATGGTTCTCATTCAGCATTGCTAGGAGTGCACTTGCAGAGCTCACCATTGCTGTCACCATTGTACCTTCCCTTTTGAGGTTTGAGGTTTCTGCTCTATAGTTCTGGGATTTCAGCTTCTTAACAACACAAGATCAAGAGACTGTATGGGGAAGCATTAGACCAAACACCCCAGCTCAAGCCCACTGGCTTTCTGTAACAACAGGGACCTAAAATAAATATGGCCCAAGTGCTTCTTCTTTTTTTTTTAATGCTAATGTGTATTAATGTATTATTAATCATCTATGCAATGCTTTTCTTTAAATTTAAAAAAAAAAAAAAAAAAAAAAAAAAAAAAAAAAAAAAAAAAAACCTATTACAAGAATGTCATAGATTTCCATTTAATTCAAGGACAAAAGGCATTTTGTAAACATTTGTTACACGTGTTAACCTATGTGATTCCATTGGGTACTTTGTACTAGTACAAGGGCAAAGGATATCATTAAAAGAATAATAAAAGAAAAGAAAGGAAAATGGTCAAAGGATGTTAAATTTCTCTCTATCTATAATGGGAACAGAATCAAAGCCACATCAAAAGCCCAAACTCATATTAATCATATGCCATTCACATCAGTAGCTAGTTTGGAGTTAGAAAACTGCAGGCGTGAAGAGGATGGATGGATACAGGAAACACCACACACACCCACACATAGGGCAGCGCTAGAAAACGCCCAAGCCTCTTTTAGGAGAAAACGCCCCTATGAGTAGGACACACCGGGATGCATGATGATCATGGAAGTCCGTTGGATGGAAAGATCTATATGAGACCTACCTATGCTCAAAATTTAAACTCCATAAAATCATCCTAACCCTTTGATCGATGGTCCTAACTCCTAAAATTTAATGGTTTTAGAGGCATCATTTTCTTATGGTTTCAATCCAATGGTGAGGAAAAGTTGGATGAGTGTCAAATTTGGACTTGTGACTATTCATGGGTGCACAGTGTGTGAAAAGGCTAGAATGGCTCGAAGTGGGCCTCATGCAAAAAAAAAGGGGATGGAAAAGGGGACATTTTTAAAGTGAGGGTTTTTTTTTTTTTTTTTTTTTTTTTTTTTGAGAATCATCTATGTATATACATACATACATACATATATATACAAGTGCATATATGTGTATACACATATATGTGTATATATATAGAGAGAGCAAGGCTCTCCTAAGCTCAAGCTTAAGATAAAATTTCGTAAGCTCATGCTTGTGGGGCCAACCTTTGGTCCACAGACCAAACACATGACTCTCTTAAATTGCACATGTCCACCAACTTTTGGTCAGATCCAAATTTACTGGACCGTTAGATCGACTATGTATTGTTCCAAATGGATTGTTGACCATTAAACTTTTGGACCCATATGGAGATGATAAAAATTACGGCTTGGGCTGATTTTTGCAAAGAGAAAGATCCCAGGGAGTCCTTAAAATCCCCCCATCCCCATCCCCATCCCCATGTAGGTCCCCAAGTAGGCCCCACCACACACTTGAGCTTACCTTACCCTAAGCTTGAGCTTAGGAGAGCCTTGCTCTCTCTCTCTCACACACACACACACACACACATATATATACACATATGTGTGTATATATGTGTATACACACACACACACACACACACACACACACATATATATATATATACACACATATAGACACATGTGTATATATGTGTGTATATATACACATATAGACACACATATATACACATATATATAGACACATATACACATATATACACACATATAGACACATATATATAGACACATATATACACACATGTGTATATATGTCTATATATATATATATGTGTGTGTGTGTGTGTGTATAGAGGAGAATATTCATGTGCATCCATCCCTGGCCATAGGGTGAGAGACACTTAAATAATTGGAAATATTCATGTGCAAAAAAGGAAAATCCATATATGGTCATATGCAGAAAAAGAATATTCATGTGCAAAGAGGGAAAGCCATGTAAGTGTCTCTCACCCTATAGTGAGGGATGGATGCACATGAATGTCCCCCATATGTATATATGAAATAGTTGGGGTGCGAACCGGTTCTCACGGTAATGGTGGGGGTCACCTATCACTAATCCAAATTGTGCACCAAACAAGGAAAACCCCCATACCAAACAAGGAAATGGACTAGACCCTTGGATGGAAGGACGAATTTTTTTTAATCTGAAGCTGTTAAATTTGTGGGCCAAATGGGTCAACCCAACCTCTCATAGGCATAGACAAAGACTAAGGGTCTGTTTGCAAATCTGATTCATATAGATCTATTTGAAATAGATTTGCTTCAATTGGAATACTTTAAAAACAGATCATTATGTAAAACATGTAATATGCCTCATTCAAATGGATCCAATTGAAATGGCTTGATTGGTAAAAATACAAATAAGAACTTAATACAAAGGCATTTGTTGTCTTTTTTTATAAAAAAAATTCCTTTGATTATTCATCAAAGTGTTTCCTGCATAATAAAAATTTGATTTCTCACAATTAAGACCGAGATGAAGCTCATTTCTAAAAACTAACAATTCATCAAAAGCCACCATCTGTTTGTTGTTAGGCATTCATTACCCACTTCAATGAAACAGATGCAATTTAAAAAAGCAAGTTAGAATAATCCAAGGCTCCAAGCCTGAAAACCCCCAAAATTTGATCCCTCAGAAGCTTGCTCAAGAACCCAAGATTTTCCCCCTGTCTTTTCAAACAGATCTTTTCCATAGAGGAAACCAGAACATGAGAAAAAATGGTAAAGAAGAGAGACTTAAGAAACAAGGAAATAGAGAGGGGAAAGTGAAACGATCGAGATCGATATAATACCTGCAAGAACTACCGGTTCGACGCTGAAGAGATGAGCGGAGACGGACAAGATCGAAAGGGCTCCCTGGTGAAGAAGGGCTTCTTGCAGCAGGAGTAAAAGAGTGAGCTGGAAAGACGAGTGATGAAAACGTTCAAATAATAACCCCCTAGTTTTTTTTCACTTTTTTCAATAAGATACAATTAAATAATGTCCTTAATTGAAAACTTACTCGAAAACTTTGCGCCTAATTTTAATTGTGTTGAGACTTTATTTATTTTTTTTAAATAATGCAAAATATTAAGGCCTTATTTGAAATTTTTCCATTTCATGTGATGAAAATTAGGAGCTACTATATGCACATTTGCTCGTGCACATCTAAATATTTGAAGACGAACATTCCCACATGTAAAATGACGAGAATGGACATAACTAAAGGTTTTAAAGTCCTCCAATTGCTCTGTACACTACCGGTTTTCCCCCCATTTTTCTTTCTCCCTCCCTTTTCCTCTTCCATGATCGTTCCCCTCCTATCTCTTCCTCTTCCATCACTTTCGATTCTCCTCCTTCCTCTTTTCATTCCTCATTTCCCTTCTATTCCCTCTGCATTCATCTCAACATTGGTGTTTTTTCAGAGCCAAAGGCCACTCATTTTTTTTAAGCAAGTTTGGGAGTGTTTCGACCTGACCTATTCAGATGTGGGTCGAACGGTAGTATAATTGTTCCTCCCTGCATAGCCGAGCATTATTTTGACTATTTGGCCCTAAGAGGCAGGACATTACTATGACTATTCGGCCCTAGGTGGCTGAACATTAACATATTTGTTCGGTCACTCAAGACCGAATGGGTTTAATTTGGCTACAATATACTTTTGTAACAAAATAATAAGACATCCAATACACGTGATAGCAAACGACAAAATAATAAGACATCCAATATACATGTATCGCAAATAACAAAAAGTGCAACATCCAATACATGTTAAAAAAAAAGAAAAAAAAAAAAAACCTCAGTTTTGCAACAACAATAGAATGCAAGCACTACGGGCCATCAAACACCTCTTTTAAACAATAATTAAAAATTAAAAAAAAAAAAAAAAAAAAGAAGAAGACACATCATGGCTGGGACCCCCCTCGGGTGCGAGTGTGGCTGTATGTCCTCAGCTTGGTACGTGACCTTAGTTGCTGAGCTTCCTCAAGAGACATCCCTCAGCTCAATCTATCCACCTGCTCAACCGCCAAGTATAGGGCGCTCGGGTCGCAAATGCTCAAATCATGTCCCCTCTGAAGAATCGATCTCATGATGCTCTGCGAATCCGCGACAAGCATCCAGAAATTATACAAACAAACTAGTAGTGCTTGAATAAGATAATATAACTTCAATAAGATTATCCGCACCATCAACCATACCAGTTGACGGTCTATGGTGGAGCCACCCTCAGAGTCATGCACGCATGGGTCGAACGTGGACCAATTATTTAGTTCCTAGATAAGCGCGTGAGACACCCGAGCATTCCAATCCATGTAGCCAGCAACATACTCCCATGGCTGAGTCACTAGCGCACCAGGAAATTGACTGGACCACCAGGGAATGGTCCAGTGTCCTGTGCAGCATCTTCTCCAACTCTAATGTTCGCTGCATCATTGGGCTAGCCATGCTTGTCTACAACTTGAGCTTCTTCCACCGTCTCCTCCTCCACCTTAGGCTCCTCAGGCGGCGGTGTTGTTGTGACCTCATGTCTTGTCGCCCTCCGTTTCCTATGGAAAGCTATCGGCCAAATTCGAGAAGCAAGCCTATCCATGACTGCAAATAAAAGAAAAGATATAACTGTCAACCAACAAAGGAATCATAGTTTCAAATGATGGAAGGAAATATAAAAACAAAAGAAAAAATTGACTATATTCGATTATTACCTACCGAACAGTGTTCATGCCGTTTGGTTTCACATGTCCGAACAGTATGATATTGTTCGGTCTTGATAAAGGAAACTGAATGCACTTGTTCGATGGACTATGTCCGAAAGACATGGATAATGTTCGAACTTGGAAGTTCGGATAGTTGTGAAAAACAAAAATATAAATAAAAAGAAAACCCTATATGACGCCGAGATTGATCGAAGGAGGGAGTGAATGGCCACTTTAAAGATCTAAAGCTTAGTAGAATGCATCGAAAATGAATATTTAATGAAATGAGAGATGATAAATGGAGAGAAGCATTACTCAAGTTCAAATGTCAAAATGAGATAGATTTTCGATGATCGTAGAGCTTGAGAACCCGGAATGGGAGGGAAAGGGGGAAGGAGAAGAAGAAGGAGGAGAAAGGAGGAGGAGGAGGGAAGGAGGGATAGAAGGGCGTCATCTGGGCTTGGAGGGAAGAAGGGCATCGTTTGCTTGGAGGGAAGGAGGGCGTGACTGCTTCAAACGAGGGATGTGCACCGAACAATCCGAATGGACAAAATGGGAAGTTGAGGAAGTGCACGGAGCAAATATCAATGGTTGTTGGATGTGTACATAGCAGATATGTGCACTGAGCAATTATGGATGTGCATATAGCAGCTCCCTAAAAATTTAAGGGCCTACAAACATAAGTGATATTTGAAGATCTACTAAACTTGAATCATTTTACAACTCAACTAATCTTTTCACATCTTATTTCAGTTGTAGGATTTGAAATCGTATCATGAAAATAGATTTGGTTGGGAATTCATCATGGCTCCACCTTAGATTGGACTCATTTGAATCTTGAAGTTAATATTTAGAATTTTTTTAGACCTTTTAAACAAAGAGAAAATGTTTTAAAAGCTGATTAAGATTGACAATCACAAAGTATCAAATAGTATAAAGCACTAAAATATTTTATTTGAATAATGCAGCTTAAAAATAAACTTGTGAAGTGACACCTAAGTTAATTCACATCCTAATTAATTTAACCAAAGTCTTGACTATTAGGTAGGGCATTTTAGAAACTCTAATGTAATGAATAAGAACCAATTAGAGTAAAAGTCATTTCTATTCTTTAAAGGGGCAAAGGAGGGGCGGAAATGAGAATCATACCGATGCCTTCCTACTTATAAAGAAAACAAGTATAAATTATTGACTAACCTGTAGTGTGGGTTTTAGGTCCAGCCCCTCTAAGCGGATGAGAGGACTACTTCCAACTAGAACACTTGCCTACCAATAGGCCAACCTTACCTTCCCTCCCTCAAATATGAGGATATCACTGGAATACCTTATCAACCTTGCTTTCGTAAGAAAGTGTAAGCATCAATGGAACCAGAGGGGGCGTCCATGGTCCCCGAAAAATCGCATTAAACCCCTAAGATTTCTAGCAAATTCAATATTCAATACAAATTTTACATTTGAAACCCCCCCCCCTCGATTTTATTTTTACTTATCACCCCCTCCAAGGAAAGTTTTATGTGTTTGCCCTGAGAGTAGGAGAGTCCTTCCTTCCAATCCAATCACTAAAACAAGAATACCTAGGTATAGGCATGCCCCAACTGCACTCAAAACTCAACCATCAACTATTATAGCCATTAACACTACAGTGACAACTTGGCCCTTCCACTCTTGGGGCATGGATGTCATTGAGCCATACTCGGAAAACCACATGTTCATATTGGCAGCATCCGACTCTTTCTCCAATTGGGCGGAAACTATACCTCTCAAATCCATTATAAGGGCCAACAATAGCAGATTTGATATGCATCAATACATATATAGGAGCACTACAAAACGCCCTCGGCGTTTTATAAAGCAAGATGCCCATCATTTTACCTAATAAAACTCATCCGCTTTGATGAGTTGGGAGTCACGATAAATAATAGGAAAGCAAAGCAATCCATTCGGTTCCTCTTTTCTCTTAATTGAAAGGCTGACTGAGGATAAAGGAATCTACATTGCTACCAAAATCACTCCTCTCCAACCACATAGGGACGACCAACCATGGTTTAAAATCTCGATCTCGGTCGCGGTATCGGCCGGGCAGAAAAACCGATATGATATCGGTATCGGTCGCGGATATCGGTCCGTCGCGGTCGTCGTAGTGTGAATTTGTTTTTTAATCCAAGAAAATTTGCAAAAATATCCAAAAAATCTAGAATATTAGAAAATGCTAGAAAACAATATTTTTTTTCCATTAGTAACGACAATAAATCAAAATCTCGGTCACCTTAAGTTATAAGTCATGTCTGTGTTGCAGTTCGCTGTCTTCTCCAGTATAAGTATTTCATATAATGCAGCCAGCCATTATTGATACTCATGATCAATTTATTAGTGTAAAATATAAGAAAATAAATACTTAAAACTCAATCATCAAATAAGTTGTGAAATTCAAGACCATGAAGATGACATATTAAAATCAGAAACATGATAGTGAGATCGATAAATCATAAAGCACTTGGGCATCAAAAGATTCATGGTTTAGTTGAAATTAGAGGGGACTAGTACTCTAGTAGAAAGTAGAGACTAGAGAGAGATTGGTGAGTATGAGTGTATTACAGATTGACAGCCTAATATCAAGTGGAGTGTCGCCCCGGCTCGATATCATCATCATTTCTTCGGTATTGGCTACAAAGATATGCTCCATACTGTTGCGCAATAGCAGCAGCACTACTATACCCATGACCATATTCAGATTGTTCTTAATAAGATGATGAACTA
Source organism: Camphora micrantha (assembly GCA_003546025.1). Taxonomy (NCBI): domain Eukaryota; kingdom Viridiplantae; phylum Streptophyta; class Magnoliopsida; order Laurales; family Lauraceae; genus Camphora; species Camphora micrantha. The sequence continues at coordinate 30,602,002 of QPKB01000003.1, read as the reverse complement.
TCTTGATCCCCTGTGGATTGAGATTGCTGGTTGTACTCAAAATGGCATGAAATAGTGATGAGGGACATAAAAAGGTCGTTGGGAAACTGGTGGCACTAGCCTCCCTTACTCAATTAACATCTGTTCAATAGACATAAGCGTTGTTGGTGAAGGGGGTACCCAATTAGGGTCATATGAATAACCCCCATGCTGTCCATACATGGCACCTTGGCCAACATAACTCCCATGATGACCATGAGTAGCGGCGCTACTACTAACCCCTGCCTCGTTCTGTCCAACATATCTGACATAGCCACGGCGAGGATCTAACTCAGTAGCACCAGAAAAATGTTCAACTGTCTCATAAATGGCAGGCTCATCATCTCTATAATGACCCTCATCCCCGGGAGAATCAGGTGAAATTCCTGCTGATGATGAAGAAGTAGAAATACTTGACTCACTCTCCTTATCCACCTCCTTTCCCCTTGGCTATGTGATAGCTCTCCGCGCAGTCGTCGTTCCAAAGCTTCCAGCACGTACATTGTATATGTCAATCTGAAGACATTAACGTAGAAAAATAAATTAGAGAAATTACAATGTTATATACTTTTTTCCTTAATTATCCTACTTGATTAGTAGCCCAAATTGCTTCATCTGTACTCTCTGCCAGTCTTTCAATTACATTTTTTAGTCTCAAACGGATTTCATCAGATATGTGTCGATCCTTAAATTGGGGATTAAAGAAGTATCCTGTAAAACCAATGAATTTTAGTCATTGATAAATTAATATAGCGATGAGAGAATGGAGAGTTGAATACAACAATGCAAGTATTAAAGGAAATAGCCTTCACTTACCGGCGATGTGTAAATCATGTTTCAATTGTCGTCCCCATCGATCGTTGATGATCTTCCAAAACTTTTTGTAATATTTACAATCTGCTTGAATAGCCAACTTTGATCTCTCCATGACCTTATGTAAGAAGCTCATTGTTGGCTTATCATCGCCATCAACCAATCGAAGAACCTTTATTAGGGGATCAAAAACATTCAAAACACCCTTCACATGAGGCCAAAACTTGTTGGACTCAATTATTTTACATACTTCAAGAGTAATGGGACTTGGCCTCTATCTCCATTTTGAATTCATGAACTCATGTGATTTTATCAATCGGAGAAGTCCTTCTCTATAGTTGTAAACACTTTCGATAGCAATGAAGTGGGTGACAAATCTAGTGATGCCAGGCCGTAGTAATTCATGGTTGTCTGTAAACGTTTTCATCATGGAAATGAATCTATATGATTGATAAAAAAAATTGGTGATCTTCTTTATCTTACCAATCACTTGCTGCATGACTTTTCTTTTTGCAATATCTTCAAGCATTAAATCCAGGCAATGTGCTGCACATGGAGACCAGAAAATCCTTGGCCTTTGTTTCATAAACATCATCCCTACAGCCTTCATGTTTGTAGCATTATCGGTAACAACCTGAACTACACAATCTGCCCCAACTTCTTCAATCACCTCATTCAATAACTTATTAATATATTTTGCATCTTGGATGTAATCAGTTGTATCAACTGATTTGATAAACACCGTGCCCATAGACGAGTAGACAAGAAAATTCAAGAGATGACGATGTGTGATGGTCATCCACCCATCGCACATTATTGTGCAACCTCTTTCCTTCCATGCCCATTTGAAAGTTTGCACCCAATCCTGCAACTCCCCATACTCTTTTTCAACACAGACATGCCCAATCTCATAAAGGGTGGGTGCCTTTATACCGGACCATGTCCTGCAACTGCATCTAACATGGTGGTGAAATAAGGAGAAGATGCCTTGTTGGGAGGAATGCCTCCATCCAAAAAAAAACTTTCTAGTGGCTTTCACTAGATGTTCTCTTGCTTTACCAAACTTGCCCTTTAATGCTTTCATAATGCTGGGCTGCTTTGACGTTAGTTTTCTATAAACAAATGGGTCAGTTGGCCCCATATGCTGAGGTGCCTATGTAGGAGGTCTTTCAATCTCCTCAATATCTGGATCTTGACGGGGTTGTTTTTTACTAAATGCCCGACGCAAACTCGCTCCCCCCAGGTCCAGATGACCCACCATGCTCATATTGGCTACCTCTAGAGGCTGCTTCATATTGCATTCTTCTCCTCTCTTCCTCCTCCTGAAGTGACCTCACACATTCTCTCCTAGCCCTCCTCATTTTCTGGTCTTCATCGTCATCATCGGAGGAACCAAATACTTCTTCTCTGCAAACATCAAGTTCCTCAGTTCTTATTCTTTGTTGTACAGCTTTTTTTTTTTTTTTGTAGATGCATTAAGGAGCTCCTTCATTTCAGCAGTCACATTTGGTGGCACTTTATGACATTTTATCACCTGTCCTGATACATGTGCCAAATGTTGTTTTAATCGAGTAATCCCATCCTTGAGCACTTTTCCACAATAATTACATTTTACTTTACTTTTGCTTCCAACTGCTTCACCGTGGTTCCATGTCGTATTTATGTCACGCACCATCTTGTTCTTATAAAATAAGAAATTCATTTAATACTCTAACAACAATTATTTTTAGGAAAAAAAAGATTTAATAAAATTATTTTCAAAATCTTAAATATATAGATCTAGCATAAAAGTATGTAGATCAATCATTTACACACCATACCATGATCATGAATCATTAAAAGAACATATTTATGATGAAATCCCCAAAAAATGTTATATTATAATTCAAATATTAAAAAATCTGAAAATAAAATAATTAAAATAAAAATATAAATCATGTTTATGACTATGAGTAGATGTAGATCTATCATCTACACACTATTAATAAGCCATTAAGCCTTTGGTATCACAAATATTCTAACAAGTAACAACAATTATTTTTAGGAAAAAAATTTAATAAAATTATTTTCAAAATCCTAAATATATAGATAGATCTAACATAAAAGTATGTAGATCAATCATTTACACACCATACAATGATCATGAATAATTAAAAGAACATATTTAGAATGAAATCCCCAAAAAATGATATATTATAATTCAAATATTAAAAAATCCAAAAATAAAATAATTAAAATAAAAATTTAAATCATGTTTATGACTATGAGTAGATGTAGATCTATCATCTACACACTATTAATAAGCCATTAAGCCTTTGGTATCACAAATATTCTAACAAGTAACAACAATTATTTTTAGGAAAGAAATTTTAATAAAATTATTTTCAAAATCCTAAATATATAGATCTAACATAAAAGTATGTAGATCAATCATTTACACACCATACAATGATCATGAATCATTAAAAGAACATATTTAGGATGAAATCCCCAAAAAATGATATATTATAATTCAAATATTAAAAAATCTGAAAATAAAATAATTTAAATAAAAATTTAAATCATGTTTATGACTATAAGTAGATGTAAATCTATCATCTACACACTATTAATAAGTCATTAAGCCTTTGGTATCACAAATATTCTAACAAGTAACAACAATTATTTTAGGAAAAAAATTTAATAAAATTATTTTCAAAATCCTAAATATATAGATTTAACATAAAAGTATGTGGATCAATCATTTACACACCATACAATGATCATGAATTATTAAAAGAACATATTTATGATGAAATCTCCAAAAAATGATATATTATAATTCAAATATTAAAAAATTTGAAAATAAAATAATTAAAATAAAATTTTAAATCATGTTTATGACTATGAGTAGATGTAGATCTATCATCTACACACTATTAATAAGCTATTAAGCCTTTGGTATCACAAATATTCTAACAAGTAACAACAATTATTTTAAGGAAAAAAATTTAATAAAATCATTTTCAAAATCCTAAATATATAGATCTAACATAAAAGTATGTAGATCAATCATTTACACACCATACAATAATCATGAATCATTAAAAGAACATATTTATGATGAAATCCCAAAAAAAAATGATATATTATAATTTAAATATTAAAAAATTCAAAAATAAACAAAATTGTAAAAAAAGTTCAAAATCATGTGTATGAGTAGATCTAGCATGAAAGTATGTAGATCTAACTTCTAAATGAAGAAAACAACACAAGTGACAATCCCAATGATTTCTATGCTTCATCTAAAAATAAAAAAAAATAAAAACATAATAAAATGCTTTAAGTTGATTTTCTCTTACCTTAGATGATATTTCTTCAAAAAATAGAAGTGGGATTTGAAAAAATGTAAGAGGGATGTGTGATGGAGTGTGGCTACTGCTATGGGTAGTAAGGAGATGAGAAGAGAAGAGAAGAAGATGAAGATGGGGGAAAAAGATGAAAAAATTAGGGTTTTACACTTTTTGTCACATCTCGGCCAATATTTTGAAAATATCGGCTGAGATATCAATTTCGCTGATATGAAGTAAATCTCGGCCAATATAGGCCGAGATTTTGACAATATATACCGAGATCGATATCTCATTGAGATATCGACTCGGTATCGGCCGATTTTTTCATCCATGCGACCAACTAAAGACATCTTTTTTTTTTTTTTCTCATTCTTTTAACAATTGGCATGTATGGATAGACACAGAGTTTCGAAAAACTTGACTAGATTTTTTATGTGTAAATCATTCACATAGGACCCCATCAGAAGAACGGCCTTGATCGCCATGCGTAGTCCAACTGAAGTAATGAGATGAGCTCCAAAGCTTGCATATTGAAAGATAACAACAATTTTTGTAATGCATACTACCAACAAGGCTCGTGCTGAGTCTAAGCATGTAAATCTGGGCTGTGTCATGCCCAATCCTTTTGGGGTCAGCCCAGCACGGCCCAGGGCATGGCCTTGGTCGTGCCGTACTGGGCCGTGCCCTAGTCGAGCCTAGGCCGTGCGACCCGTGGGCGGCGCACGGATCCCCCTCCCCTTTTTCTTTATTATTCTTAAAAAATTTTTTAAATCGAACTTGGATGAACACGAACTTGGACTTAAACTCTTGGACCAAGTTCATTAAAATAAACAAATTAGGAGAAATAAATAAGTAGAATAACACTAATGATGTTTTGAAAAAATACATCAAATAGATTATATTTCCTTGAAATTCAAGCTATAAAAGTTCAAAAAAATTACAAGTTCAGACTTGGATCAGTATATAATGAAATTCAAACCTAATGATAAATGAAAAAAAAATTACAACTTTAAAAACTTGTGATACATTCTAAAAAATAAATTACAACTTTGAAAACCTATTATACATTCTAAAAAATAAATTATACTATGATATCATATATAACGCTAATAGCTCGTCTTCTATCTCAAATCATCCAAGAGATGTTGTGTACTATCCTCTGATTGATACCAATTTCGTAAGCACATGAAGGTCTCCGCAGGTTTTTTCTGATAGCATAGTCCTTCTGGGGTCAATAAGGCGCCCACTTATACTAAATGCCTGCTTTGATGCAACTGTAGACGCTGGAATTGTTTGTATATCATGGGCCATGGCGGAAATTACATGAAACTTAGTTTCAAATTATTTCCACCAAGCCAAAAGATCAAAAGCATCTTCTTCATCATCCGGGGTTGGAACATGATCGCTCCCCAGGTAAATTGTTAATTCATTAAGGTCGTAAGAGAATCCTCCAGAAGAAGAGGAGTCACTTCCGTGAAATTTCCTAATAATACTCCAAATGGCCTTTTTTTCCCTTTATGTACCTAGGGAGGGCCTGTTGGGATCGTGGGTGTTATGGATCTACCCAATCGGGTAGCATACTCCAAATAAAGTGTTTCTAATTGTATCTTAACTATAGACATGCCATTTATATTAGTGTTGTATTCATGTTAGAGCTTATTTCTTCAAGAAGGGTTTCTACACCTTTTAATTTTAATCTAGGGTGTAATGCAGGAGCTATTTAAAATGTTAAATGAGCTATTCACCAATATTGTGAAAACTTTGCCTCTATTTGTACACACATAAGTTGAAAAGGCTAAAAATCTCTATACTATTAAAAAGTAAGACTTATTTCATAAAAATGGGTTAAAGTTTGATTTGATGTGGGATAATATACCCCGGAAAAAAAAAGGTTGCATCATGACAAACTTCCAAAAAACCTCTTATTATCTCAAGAAGGGTCCATATATCATCACTTATATAAATATTTTAATGTGTTAAATAAAGTTGGCAATATTGATTTATTACCATTTTATAGGCACATGCTTGTTTTAACATTTTATAGGTAAAATTCCATCTATGCTTTGCATCTTGTGTGATATATATATTTTTTTTGTCATTGACCCAAATTTACACATTTCTCTCCACCATTGTTTTCACGAGGGAGAACAAAAAATGAAATCTACAACCCATTTAATGATCTCTAAATCATTTTTAATAGATTTTACCCCTACTTGTAAGATAAGATTTATGGTGTGGCATGCATCTATTGTGAAATAGAACTCCATTTAAATCAAGTTGAAGCGCAGGTTTTAGTAAATCTGCTGAGACATTGTTAATGCTTGCATTATCTAAAGTTATAGCAATTATTTTATTTTTAATATTATATTCTCTAAGTTTTCCAAGGATGGTGGACCCTATCCTAGCACCAGTGTGTGGGAACTCTAGTAACGAAAACAAATTCATTCTTTTCTGCATCACCCAATCATTATCAATATAATGTGATGTGATTGCAATGTACCTCACATTTTATTTAGAGGTCCATAAATCTGAAATTAAAGCCACGTTTCCAGGTATGTTTTGAAAAACCTGTTTTAAACTCTCTTTTTCTTTCAAAAAAGTTTTTACTACATCATTTCTAGCAGTAACTCTAGATAATGTCTGTCTTCGGCAAGTATAAATAATAATTAATGAACTATTATAAACCTTACAAGTTGATATATGGCATTATTAGGGTCATAGTGAAAAACTCCTAAACCACCAGTTGAATTTATTTGAGAAAATGGTGTTTTGATGGTCCCACTCCCGGCCCCAGCGCCAGCGGTATTCGTGTGTGTAGGCACACACGTTCTCTTGTATCTAAGAAGGTGGCCAGTGCCACTTGCTGATTTGGTACTGAGAAGATCTTTGCAATATTTACATTGTGCCTTTTCATCTACTCAGCCTCTAGGATTTGGGACCTTAACTTTAACAAAATGCTCCCATACAGGGGAAGTTTATCTTGTTTTTCTCTTTCTTTTAGTTGTAGAACCCGAACATGCAGGCCCTTCACCGCCAGTGGGCTCGGGTTCTTGGGGATTATGACAATCTATTTCTATCCCCTGATCTCGATTTAAATGAATAAATCTAGGATCTTCCTCCTTTAGAGAAAAGTCAAGGTTGAAAGGTTGTGATGGTCTAGCTACTTTTATAACAACAACATTTTTTCAAAAAAAAAAAGATAAATAAATAAGTATGTATAATGTGTTTTTTGTGATAATTTATATAAGAAAGGGGGGAAGATGAGACTTAATATATATTATTACTATGTATATTATTACTAAATAAAATCAAAAATTAAAAATTAATAAATACCTTTATGAGAGAAGGTGATCTAATGGATAAATCCTTCTTAGTGATCTCCTCCACTTTAAAGAAGTCACTCTCACTCTTCATTTCTTAGAGAAATTCTTTAGAGAGCTAATTAGACTTAGAAAGAGACTTAAGAGAGCTTAGAACCTTAGAAGGAGTGTGAGAAATGAGAGAGTAGATGAGTGTAGAGAAATGAGAGGAATGATGGCTATTTATAGAGTTCCTAAGTGATAAAATGACACAAAAATACCCCCTTATATGACTGTTTTATAGCAGTTAGGGAGGTATAATGGTAAAAAATGATTCAAAAGACAATAATACCCGTCCCCCCATTTGACTGTTTATAGGGGTGGGGGGTGGTTTCAAAAAAATCAGACCGTTGGGCCTATGAGTGCTGGGCCAGGCTGCCCACGGGCTTGGGGTGCTGGCCCATGCACCATGTCGGGCCCGTGCTGGGCTTAGACCAAAAGAAAGATATATAAAATTAAAGTAATAGTTTTATAAAAATAATAATAGTTAAAATAAAAAAAGAATTCATTATTGTTAATTTTAAAGAATTTCTAGAAGAAAATAAAATGAAAATAGAGGTTAAAAATTTATAATAAGTGAAAGATACTCGTTTAAACAAATAATATTGAACAATATTGCTATTAATATGAAATTAAAATGAGAAAATAATATAAAATTTTGAGTTTGATAAAAAAAAGTTAGAACAAAAGGCACAGAATGAAGAAAAAAAAAAAGAAAATAAACTCAAAACCTATATATTAATATTCTTAATTAAAAATGGGCTGGAAAAACCATTGGAAGAGAAAAAAATATTTTAGAAATGAAAATCCGTAAATTCTTTTATAAATGAAAAAGGAAAAGAAAGTTTATACAGAGTTAATAAAACAAGTGAGCGGGCATAAGTATAAGATATTCAAACCAATAAAAACTAAATCCCCATACTGTGAAAAAAAAAAGAAAAAGAAACATAGCATATAACAAAATCTCAAAAGATAAAAAGAAAGAACTTCACGCCCCTAAAAGTGAAACCGGGGTTATGCGTGAAATTAGGGCCAATTAAAACTTTTCTGACATTAAACAAATGCAACGTGGCCCTAATCATGTCTCATTCGGATCAAAGACCGCTGTGAAGTGTAGACATTTCCTCAATTATAAATATAATCATTAGCGGAAGCTTCATAAATGCAAGTGGTATCTTAAAGATGTATAGTTTAAGAACAAGTATTGAATACATTAACTAAATTCAAGTTGAGACTGTTAACCAAAGTATTAATTAAGGCATTAGGCCACACCAAAATTTAGGCCTAATCAAAATGGTAAAGAAACCAAAATATGAAGCTAGTCCAAAAGATGAAGGCTCTCATGTACGAGGTCACTATGGCTATACAAGGCCGTCCGTACTATAGTCTAAGAGGTCATCAGACTGATTTGCCTGAATCGCCTCCGCCGCCTCCTCTTCCTTCGAGTAGAAGGGCTCGGTACCTATGCACCAAGAATAGCATCATCAGACACAAAGTTCAGGAAGAAGATAGATATATAAATCACCAAAGATATGTAGACTAAAGAGTAAACGAGTAGACAAGATTATAAGAAATGCATAGCATTCGAATCATAAAACAGACTAACAAAACATTGTCAAATAGGCAGTTCACATAAGCTAATCACCACGGGATAGTTTCACATGACCCTCCTGGCTCAACATGAGAGCTGTGGTAGAGTAAGCAATAGGCATGGGATGAAAACCCGGCAAGCAATCAGATGATACCCTTAAAACAAAACATCAAACTTCTTTCAGAACGGGTATCTGATGGTGTACATCCATCTAAAATATAAAAAGTCGTACTCCGTAGACGTTCAATCCAAAGTCCTCACACAAATGGTGCCCCAAATGTGTCCGGCGTTAACAACTGAGTGGTGCCTGACACATGAGTCCTAAACATACAACAGTGAGGGACTAGACTTTCTTGCATAAGCAAGATTCATCAGTCAAAGAGAAACTACCTTTCCACCATCAAATCAAAAACAAATCATCAAACTTCATCAAACATCATCATCATAGGTAGTTCTCAACAAGCTTTTACAATCAAAGTCATCTAGTCTCAACACTTCAATCATACTTCGAAACAAACGGAACATCAAAGGGATCCTAAGTCCATCTTCTAAGTTCATCATGTGATCCAAAACAAATCAAAACAAACGAGGCTAAAGAACATGGACATTTCATGCGGAGAGTATCAAACGGTATAATTCAGAATCATAAGCGATAAACAATCCAATCCTGGGTCATTGTTATCCTCGGAGTCTCGTACAACCCTACTCAGTCAACGAAAGGAATTAGAGTTTCGTGATACCCGAACGGAACCTCTCCGTGCATAGATATAAAGAGGGTATCTCGTTGTCCCATTCCGTTCAAGATTGAGATGAATTGAAGCCTGAGAAAACGGAAATAACTACGAGAATTATCGGCTCAAGACATTCTTCATACATAGTCAAATGAGTCCAAAAAGGGTAGTCGAGGTTTCACTTAAGTCCATCGAAGATTGGGTGAGAAACACCGTCAGACTGGATTTTCAGATGACCCCACACATAGCGAGCCCGGTCGACCTGAGAAAGTCAGGTCGACCTCCTCCATGTGTACCCGGTCGACCTGGCCCAGGCTCGGTCGACTAGAAGTTGTAAACGAAATGGTGAACAGTGTTTTGATCAGGTTCCAGAGAACCTGACCCTGTATGGGCGGTCGACCGAGACCCCTGGCCGGTCGACCGCGTGCACTGCAGAAATAGAACCCAGGTTATGTTTCTGCTGTGAATGGATCCAAATCCATTCCTCTCTTCTTGAACCTGATATACAATGAAAAACAAGAATATAATAAGTCCATTCTAATCCCAACAATCCCTCTAATCAAATTATTAACATAAAAATCCATTTCATTAGGCTAACAACCTAATTATCATGTTTTCAAACTTCTAAAGCATCCATTGAGCAATTAACATCTAAGACATGATTTTTCCATACAAATCAAGGAAGACAAGCATATCAAGCATAAACATATTTATCTACTTGCCTTAGATGAAGAGCTTGACAAAGAAAGGAGAAATTTCAGGAAAAAGCCCTCCTTAAGCTCTAACTTGAGTAAATGGGTTCCAAACTCAAAACCTCTCTACAAATGAAATGCAAGGGGAGGGGTGAGCTCATTTAAACCATTTCTAAGCCAAAGGAAGAAGAATAGTTAGACCTAAAAGCTTAGGAAGTTTACCTTGGAATAGGTTGTGAATGAAAAGCTTAGAAAAAAGAATGGTTGTGATCTTGGAAGCTAGAAGGAGAGGATGGGAGGCTTGGTCGTCGACGCCGGAGGTCCGGTGATCGTCGGCAGGAAAGGGGCTAGGGCTTGACGAGGCACAGTGAATGAGAGAAGAGATGAATGAATGGGATGATGGTTGGGGTTATATTAGGTTAGATAAATGGGTATTTTAAGTTTAGTCCTTGGCTTACTAATGTGATTATTTGGGCCTCTTCGACGAGTCGAATCGAAACGCGACTGAAGACTAAAGTTTGTAAAATGTCGAGACCGACCCAGTGCACCCAAACTCACAAAAACTCATAATCTCATAAAAACCCCTAAAAACTTCCCAAATTGCAAACTAACCCCCTATTATACTCAAACGCACTCTGAATCACGCAAGACTTCGCACGCGAGATACACATGTCAAACCTGACTCGCTAAGACTCTAAATACAGTTACTAACTAATAAAGCAATTAATTAAAATTAATAGAAGGTTAGGATACGGGATGTTACAAAAAAGATTGTTGATTTGAAGAAGCAATACCTGAATTGGAGTCTTCCTTTTGTTGATGGGATCTTGATATGAGAGAATACAAAAGAGAGAAGATTAGATCAAAAGAAAAGAAAAGAAACAGGCTTGGGATAGTGTGGAAGAAGAGCTGTAGATATACCCAATCCAAGGATTATTTTTGAGATCGCCCTAGATCTACATCCCTGAATACAATGAAAATCGTAGCCTTAACATTGATATGAGAGTAGAAAATATAAGTTTGGAGTCATGGAAGAGGCGTTATAGATATAGTTGATCGGAGGAGCAACCATGATCTAAAGAGCAAACTCAACGACGCTATAGATCTTGACGTGCATGCTCTAGCTCTAATACACCTCCTTCACCAGCTCTACCTTTAGATATGCTACCATTTTCGATAGCCACTCTCTTTCATGTTGCAGATCGAGAGAGGGAAAGGACAGGATGAAGAAGAGAGATCAGAGTAAAATCGTATGTTTCTTAGTTGATTTCAAAGGAAATGAGAGAGATTTGATTTTGTTATTACCTTGAATATTAGAAAAGATAGTTCGTTATGTGTCAACTCCACATTGTTTTTTTAATTTTTAAAAATTATTTTGTAAAGTGGGGTCAGGTTTTATTATTTTGTAAAAAGGGTCCTTAACTTAAAAGCATCACACGTTGCAAAAAAAAAAAAAGTGGGGTCAGGTTTGAGAAATCCAGCCCTCCACACTCACTATGTAAGGAGTGACATTCAGCCAACTTAATGCTCTTATCTTATTAGTAAAACTCAGGTGAAAACTAGTTCTCATATATTATATGAGAATTTTTTTATGGGTTTCAATTGTGGGCTCCATTTGGAAATAAGACTAGAGGGGATGGAAAGATCTATGTGAGACCACCCAAAGTATCAAGTTTGACCCCAAACCCATGCCCCTAACCTCTTCATCCGTGGCCCACAAGTTTAATAGCTTCATATTCCAAAAAAATATATTCAACCCTCGATCCAACGGTTCAGTTTATTCGGATGTGTGCCAATTCTTGGGATTAGTGACCATTAGAGGATTTCTTATTGGTTGCTAGGTTTGGATGCTGGTTGGGCCCTGCAAAACAATTCTTATATAATAAGTGAGAACTAGTTCTCACTGAATATTTCCCTTACTTGATTTCCATAAGAGTGAATCTAGAGAAACACGTATATTTAAAACTATAATGTTGAGGCCCTTGTTTCAACCCACATTTTGATGTTTTAGAAGGCTCAATGCATGCCACTGCGATACAAGTATTACACATGTTCCCCTTACTGACCAGTCGAAATATTGACACTTATCAATCGAATTTAAAAACCATGCCTTTGATAGGAAGGCATTGCTTGAAAATTTGAGGAATTCTTTTCATGGTAAAGTGGGGTTGTAAAGGAAGACCAATGAGTTGAATAGTGAGGGACAAGTAGAGATGTTAATGGAGGCATCTGATTTTATTTTTTTTCCAGAATAATGGAGGCATCTGTTGATGGACCCCACATTTTATCACATATAAGTGGGGCCCCCAACCAACAGACCCCTCACATACGGGTAGAAGCCTCTTTACAGTTCTTATTTTTAAAAACCATATCCAGCTAGCCACCTCCCAAATCTCTCTTTGTCCTAGTCACCAGAGGATGAGAATTGTGATTGCAATCACATTGCTAAAATGAAGGACGGGTTAGTTTGAATAAGATCCTCTCAATTAGAGAGATTTTAGGAGCTTATCTTATCTTTGTAAGAGGATTAGAGAGATTTTAGGATTTTCTCTTATTTTTGTGTGAGAGATTTTAGAAGAGTTAAAAAGTGACATGGTACATCGATGCAAAGAATGTCTTTTTGTGTAGTTTTCTTTCGAAGGAGAACTCTGATGCTACTAATGTGGCACCCTTGAGAGGATAGCTCTCGTATTGCTGTAATATATAGAGTATTTTGTATATACCCCTAAGGTTTGTATGATTTGCAAATAGGCCCCTGTGATTTTTGTATTTGTAAATAGGCTCCTACTCTTTCATTTCAATACCTTGCATATCCCCAAAATCAATATTCCTAATGAGAATGGATAACCACTATGAAATTTGTGTTGAACCTTTATGAAAATGACAGCTTTGCCCTTACATCCATTAAATAAAAATGAGTATATTATTATTTATAAAAATACCATTATTTTATTACAAGTCCAAATTGTCTCTCTTAATAACTCTTTAATGCAAATGGAGCCTAATCATGTATTTTGAAACTTTTATCAATGTAACGGTCGATTATGCATGAATTGAATCAATATAACCAACTATAAGCACGTGCTTTTATTGTCATTATGATCGATTTAAATCTAATTAAATAGGCCGATAAAAATAGATTTATGTGCGGTTATTCTCTCCCACTAAATATAATTATTAATGTTACAAGTTTTAGAGAAAAATAAGTCCAAGCTTTAAAATTTATGCATATAGGGATAAGGAGATGGGCAAAAGTATAATTTCACTCTAAAAACCCTTTGGTGGTTGGAAGGCTACTAATTTTGAGGATACAAAAGGTATTAAATTGAAAAGGCAAGGGCCTATCTCCAAAAACCAAAACAATAGGGGCCTATTTACAAATCTTACAAACCTTAGGAGGGTATATGCAAAAAGCTCTAATATATATAATAATCTTTTCAAATCGATATGGGAGCTACTTGTTTGTATGCATGTATAAAGCATCTTGATAGCACTTAATGAGGAATATGCTAGATAAACACGGTTATGATTGAAAAATAGACTCTCTTAACAAAACAACTATGTGCATGGCCTACCAAATGTGGGTCCACTACAAACTTTATAAATTACCAAAAAGCGGGCCCGGCTTCACAGAAAGTTCCATTTCTCCTCCATATGGCTATCTAACCTCTTCTTCCTTTTTTTGGGTACCCAATCTCATCCTTAAACTAGTTAATCTACCAAGCTTTAATTAATTCTCCTTAAAACTAGTTGTATTGGAAAAGGGCTCCTATTCTTTTAATTTGCACACGTAAGGTGGCATTATTTACTTTTTATCTTCTTTCAAAAAGTGAGGTTGAAGTTTTTAGCTAAACTCTAAATAGGGATTTTGACCGTGCAGGATATAGAAGACCATGAATTCTTCAAAATGGTGTGAACAAAACTATATATATCAAATGTGGATATTGCACATGGGGCCCTAAAGTTTTTTTTCAATTCTACCCCTTTTGTGTGATATCGCACAAATTGAAGTTGAAAATGAAAGCATATTGTTTTCCCTAATATTTTCCTCTGTTCTCATCTTTTGAATGACTAAACCTCCATTGAGAACAAGAGCTAGGACTTTAATCAATTGCGCGATATCGACTGGAATACAATGAAGCTCACTGTAATTTTATTCTTTGGGGAACTAGCCAAGTGATTGTGCAATATCGTACATGAAGCAATAAATTAGACTCCCAAATTTGGAGGAGTTTTTAGTTATTTTTTCTAAGGTCTTATTCCATATTTTTCTCGTTGATAAGAAAAAAAGTTTGGCTGCTGTTGACAAGTAAATTTTCATTTCAAAATTCAAACAGTTTTCATCTCCATTAGCCGATGAAGTTAGGTGAACCTGACTTGTTAATACATGAAATTATTGACCATCGACTGCTAAAGAATATGGACTGGTGACCAATCATCGCTCAACATGCATGACCGTTAAATGCTTTCCAACGACGTAATGACCGATGTCACCGGCCTACGCTAAGAATGATTGGCCGCTGAAGCAATCCAATGACTGGCGCCATACATCTTCAATGACCGGTCATCGTTAAAGACGAATAGCCGTTGGGTGCCATTTAGATGAATTAGTGTCACGACCCGGGCCCGAGATCCGGCAAACCCGAGCCGTGATCCACATACTTACTCCCGTAAACTCCGAATTAACCGAAGTTAAAACGAGATCTACAAGGGATATCAATCTCAAGTACCTGTCAAATACAAAATCTTGCGGAAACAATATATTTGACAATGTCAATACACAATTTACATGTATACAAAAGAACGTTCTTATACATGTATCATTTCCAATATACGTTTATCAAATGCTGCATATTCAAAACATCATGCAGATGATAATTAATTACAGTCCAAAATGTTAATTACATTCCCAAAATGAATTTATAGACAATCCCTCAAAATATTTTCCCAAAATATTTCAACGTCCATTTCGCACTCGGATACCCAATTCAAATGGTATCCCGCCGGTTCCACTCTATCAGACCTCCTGGAGGAACCGGAGCGGTCTCCTCCGCTAGCACTGGGGGAGCTGCTGCACTGGCAGGGGCAATCGGGCCTGTAATGTCATCAATAACAGTAATGAACACGACGGTTCAACAATGTATACACAATTCTTGCAATAATGTATTAACACATTCATGTTGCATTAATAACAGTTTCAATGCTAGAGAAATCTAGACAATCCTACAATAATAATAAAAGACAATGACAGTCGATATACATGTACGAAATGGCCACTACCATAGCATTCATTAAATTGTATTTCATTCATTTCATTACCATCTTCCCTCAAAGGAAGGATTATTTATTTACCATCTACCCTCAAAGGGAGGATTCATCCTCCAACGGAAGGCATCAATCAATATCTAATGATACGATCGGAATTGGTGGGACTTACTAGTGTCCGGGCTAGGGACAACTAGCATCACCGCGGAGCTCCGGAACAACCCAATATCCATCTGCTGCAGCAGGATTAATCATTCATTATTCATTGAACTCATTTAGAGCTCTAATACAATAGCTAGGTAGTGCCAGACTCAATGGTCAATAACTTTCAACAAGTAATCCTTTTATGGATTTAATTCAACTCAATGATTCCTTTCATGACAAAAGAAAGGAATGACAATAATATCAATGTCATTAGATTGAATCACAATGACACAATGAGAGTATTATTAACCACAAATGGTTTTACTCAATACTATCTCAATCCTAATCAACCATTCGGGTGTAACCATTGGGTTCCAAATGTACGTGTTATTCACGATGGACATCACATTTGTACATTTAATATGTGCATTACTAGTCCCCGTAATTATCACCCATGGAGCTTAGGCAATTAACAATTACATGGTTTGTCCTAGGAACCCTTTATAGGACACCGTTAATTCTCAATAACTTAGTTTAATCCATGATTAGTCTTAAAAACTAATCGGGGAAGCATTTATGCTTACGAGTCGTATTCTAAATTCTCGTAAAAATCCAAAACCCAAAATCCACTAACTATCATCGAGCGAACATTAAGTGCGCTCGAGTGAACATAGTTCAGTGTGGGTCTGCTCGAGCGAACAGTGGGCCCGCTCGAGCGAACAACGTTCTGTCTTGGTCCACTCGAGCGAGAGCGACCTCCTCAGAATTCCTGCCAGTCCGAAATAGAACCTAGTTCGCTCGAGCGGACCTACTGTTCGCTCGAGCGAACCCTTCAAAATTTCACTCCGAAATTCTGATACACTCTCTTCTTCTACTCTATCACCATTACACTTCCACAACCTGCACAAAGATAATTGGAACCTCCTATTCCCCCTCATACATCATCCATTTACATTCATTCATATCACATTTCTAATCATTCCTTAATCACTTCATTAAGCATTCATAATAAACCCAAAACTCAAGAAAAACTACATAAAATCTATGAAAATACCATACATTTCTACAATGGTTAACACTAATTACAAGCAAGGTTTATACTTGCTTCTCTTGAGCTAATGAACTCAAAGCCCTCTTTTGCTTAGCTTGGCTTGAGATTAAAACCCCCAATTTCAAACCCTAATCATAAAAACAAACAAATGAACTCCCATGAGTCATTTGTGCTAGAAATCACTACAATGCCATCAATGAATCTTGGAAATCACAAGGGAGATCCAATACTTACTTGTGGCTCAAAGGAAAGGATTCTTGAGATCTCTCTCAAACTTTTTTCTTCAACAATGGAGGATTTGCTTGGGGAAGAAGATGAAGTTGAAGATGAACTCCTCAAAATCCCTCAAATCACTCTTAGCTTCACTCTTAATGGAGAGAAAATGGAAGAGAAAAGAGGAAATGGCTCTAGGGTTCTTGCTTGGAATGAAATAAACCCATCTCCCCTATTCTCATTCTAATAAAACACTCTGCACACCAAAACCCCCTCTTCTTAAGCTTATTTACATTTAGAGTCAAATGACTCCTCACTTGGTCCATTTGAGGTCAAATGGAATCGTGTTTATTATGAAAGTTAACATACTCTTCAAGATACACACGTTGGTACCAAGAATTTCCGTATTCGACAAAATACGTGAAAATCCATATTTACGAAAAAGTCCTTAGTTTATCTTGTTTGAGTCTAAACTCATCTTAATCAATTCAATTTCATTCAAATCCATTCCATTATGCTTAACTAGCATCATTTGAGACTAGTTTGTCTCTCTTTGGTCATTAACCTTGATTAATGCAATTATTCATGCTTAATTAGCATTAATCTCACTTAATTAGTCTCAATCACAATTAGTTCGGGTCTGGGTGTAACAAGTAGTGGCTGACGCCATGTAAATCCAATGACCGGCTGGCGCTTCCTAACAACTTTCATGACTGATTGACAGTTTCCAGCGGTTAAACCCCATGATGTCCTACGATCTTCTTCTTTGACCAAGTCCTATGGCCATCGAATGCGTGGAAGAGCAGTTACAACATTCTTTATTCCACTTCCTAAAATTGTCATCCACTCTCCCATGATCTCCATCAGTTACCATCATGAAGATTGCCCAACCACATGAGAGGTAATGATTTCCTTGGGGTTTTCTCTTCTTTCTCTAAAGTTTTGAATCAGTTCTTCCTCGCCACTTTTCTTGTTTTGCTCTAAAAATATATTTTAATTTCCTCGGTCAAAGGTGATTGTTTGGGACCGTCAATTCGCCCCTTTGACGAGGGGGCCTAGCCCGACTCTGCTCTTAAAAGCTCAAGAGCTTTTTTTTTTTCTTTCTTTCTTTCTAAAGCCTAAGGGTAAGGTAGGGCCCAATTTTGAAAAGCACACGTCCTTAAGGGTCGAGGTAGGACTTGACTTAGCTGGCTGGGATGCCAGCCTGGCCCATTGTTTATTAATATATAAAATATATAATATTTTTAATAAATAAGAAATTGAGGTTTTTATTAAAAAAATTATAAAGATCCCTTCTAATTAGCAATTAATGACAAATACTTAATATTCGATCAAACAATAATAATCAAATCTTTGGTAAATTACTTTGATAGATGTAAGATCCCGACCTCGACTAATTATGTTTAACTTTTTTCTTTAATAGAGAAAACAAAGAAAGGTGTTGAGGATCATCTTGATGACAAAGTTATAAAAAACAAACTTCACATCTGCCTCTTGTTTGAACACTCGCTGACCCCTACCTTGTGAAGAAACCACACGGATTGTAGCTCTCAACTGCCCATCATCCATTGAGTCACGTTGAGCGATCCTTGTGAGAATTCGGTCCAAGCGACACCCTTAGCCATGGGACATAACGTGTCAGCATGTTCGAACAAAAAATATCTAAATCCTAATTGTGCAAGGGAACATATATGAGCAAGGGATTGAATATGCCCTAAACTGTCAGCATTCCTTTTTCTTTTTTATGCAGAACATTCCTTTATTTTTAGAAGGCATGCCCTGTTAAACCAAATGTTTCAACTAAAACAACTGCGAGTCTAAAATCTTCAACTAAAACGGAGATCCTTTGATAAACAAATGCTCTTGAAAAATCAGAGAAGCTACTAATGGAGCAGAGGATTGGTCTATTGGCCATCGGATTTTGGACATTCATAAATTTGTTTCGTACTTTGATAAAGTTTTGTTTTAGTCATATTTCGAGGGACCTTAATGTTGTAGTCCATAAGGCTGCTGGATTCGGACGCCAGCTCCCTTCCTAGAATGGCTATCCGGAGCCATGCCCGGTGTATAGTTGTTTTGATGTCTTTTGTTCGCTTTGTTTGATTAATGAGAGTTAACTTTACCAAGAAAAGAAAAACTGCTGATGTTGACCACCTCAATTTTAATTTTATCTTAAATAATAATAATAATAATAATAATAATAATAATAATTGTATTATATAAGTGTTGGTTTTTTATTGGTGTTTCAAAAAAAATTCTTAAGGTGTTTTCTGTAAAAGGTGTTTTGTCCTTTTTTTTACTTTTGTTTTATGGGTAGTGTAGGCTTTTGGAAACAACCCATTCCATTGCTTAAGTTCAACTTTTGAGCTGAGTTTATATGTGTTTTCATTCCTTTAGTCTTTTGAAGGTTTTTGCTATGAGCCCTATGCGCGCACGGGAGCCAGGCTTGACCCGAGGCACTAGGTTCGAAAAACGTTTAATTGGGTGTGCGTCCGCGCGGCCTAATTTTAAACGTTGAGGATTAGAGAGAAACGTTTTCTTCTTCTGTTTTCCCTTCTGAGAACCTTGGACGTGCCTCGGCCAACAAAATCCACTCTGTAGCCTTTCCAACAATAAGTTCTAACTTACCTCTAATTAGGATTTTAACTCAGAACCTCTCATTTCTTTAATTCGGTAAAGGTCCACTTTAACCGTAACAACGCTATATTCTTACAACAAAACTTATAAAAATATCTACAGCAGTAATAAATGGAGCAGGGAGGATTACCAATCCCAATTGACTCTTAGTCACTCTACTGCACTATATAAGATTTTTGCATTAAAATCCAAACCTGACTCAAATAGAATTTGATGTATTGATTTGTGGGTACTTGATTGTTGGGCCCTATATCCTAAAAACCACGGTCATTGAACAATCTTAATAGGATTCGGTTTATTGATTAGGACTGTTTCTATATAACCAATGCTTGTTTACAACATATAAGGATCCCAACGATTGAGATTACTACTAAAAAGAATGGTTCAATACCCATCACTTGATTTTGTTTTGGAAGTGCTTTCGACATGGAAGAATTAATTTTGTATTTTACAAAAAAAAAAAAAAAAAAAAATCTTTTTCCATCTTCCCTTAATTCTATTTGCGTAAAAGCAAGATTATTTAATGCTCATTTTGGCAAATTCACTTTTGATTTACATTTTAAATCACTCATGGCATAAATCTTATGTATTTTAATGCAAATAAACAAACACTTGACATACATTAGTAATCATAGACATCTATTTTTAATTTCAAAAAAAGTATAAAACTCCCCATTTTTCTTTCCATCAAGTCCTCTCCATAAAAATATTTCAAAACATGACAAAAATAACCTTATATCATTTTTCAAATTTTTTTCTTTAATAAATAATTTAAGAGAAATGATCAAATTCAACTCAAACGACCTAGTGGAGTCCACTTCAGTGACCCTTTTGCATAGACAGTTTAAAAAAGAAGGGTTTACATGGATTCCAAATGCTTGAAAACTGTCAGTTTTCAAAACAAACTTCATGGAGTACTTCAATGAAAGAAATATGAAAAATTATTCAAATCGTCATGTACTACTTTGAAAATAAGAAAAAACTTTTATACTTTTTCGAAACTTTTCCTTAATTTTATTACAAGCATCCTTTTTTCCACTTTTATATTTGTGAAATCTATCTATAGCAAGAGTTGCAATTTGTTTTTCTTTTTGATTTTTTGGCACTTACAATATTTTTCCTTTTAATTCGGGCAACTTCCACCTTTAATTTGCATTAATTTCTTAACCCGATTTTGTATTTTTATTTTCTATTTTAAATATTGATGCCAATAAATCTTAAATACAATCAATTCGTAAAATTAATTGTCTTTTTAAACTTTTGACCCCTATTAATAACACTGTGACTTTTTTTGAATGCATATGCATGCCCAGTTGCTAGCAAGAACCCTACATTTCCAACCCATTAACAACTGTATTTGAAGATGTCAACTCAACCCACAATTATTGGATCACTTTAGGTCTTTTTGGGTAAATAATTATCAACCCTCATGTTTCTATGAATGCAGTCTGACAAATTAGGTAAATGTATTGAAAATAACTTATAGCCACATCTTCACAATATTTCAATTCATCACCAACAATTAATTTTAGTGCAATACTATCATGATTAAAGGCAATTAAGCCCAACATAATATTTGGTTATTTTCTTTTAAAATAGCATAGATTTCTAATACTGTGATTGTTATGTTTATGTTCAATATCTAGAAAACTATTTGTTTTCAATAATAAGAGCCTGTTTGGATGCACAAGAAAACACAAAAAAATAATATTTTATAGAGTATAATCTCTCGTTTTTTTAAAGAAGAAGTGTTTGGTAACTGAAGAAAAACTTGAAAAAAAGATACATTTCTTTCAATAAGCTCAATATTTTCTTCTACAGCTCTTCCCTGTATGAAACTTTTTATAAGATAAAAATCTTTTAAAATGACAATTACAAAGTGATAGAGTAAAGTAAAGACTTTAGTTCACAAAATCCATCATAATGTCTATGTTTACATATATGGTATAGTAAAGTAAAAGTAAATCTCACAGGATGTAAAGGTGTGGTAAAGTAAGGGTGAGATAAAGTACATGGTGAAGTAAAGTGGGAAGGAAGTAGTTTCTTTTTTTTTTTTTTTTACTTTATCACAGTTTATTGTAGTTTTATATGGTAAATAAAAAGTGACTTGTTTACGGGTGTGGTAAAGTAAAATAAAGATTGATGCAATATCATGGTAAAATGTGAGGTAAAGTAAGGTCAGATGAAGTACGTAGTAAAGCAAATTGGAAGAGAGAGTTAAAAAGTAGTTTTTGTTATCGACTTTATTTTACTATACTTTACCATGATTTTATGTGATAAAAGGAAAATAACTTATTGAAAAAACATGACAGTTAAAGTTTACTTTATTACATTTCTTTTTTATCTAGACGTGGTAAATTACACATAAATTTAAATATTTAATAAAAAAATATTCTTATAATGTAATTTACTTAAGAGGAAACTACGGGAAAAATCCCTTTAGGACCTCATAGGAACAACGAGGACCCAATAGTATGTTGAATACGGGAGGGGTCCTCAAGTTCCTTTTCGGTCTTTTTTTTTTTTATAATCATTTTACGATATGGTCGATATCGACCATTTTATAGTGTTCAGCAAATAAGACAGTTACATGTTGGAAAAAATTTGACTGACAGATTGATCGATATCGATCATTAGAAAGAAGTAGTAATGGTCGATATCGACCATTTTGTCGCGTTCAACGAATAAGACAGTTATAGGTTAGAGAAAATCTGACTGACAAATTGGTCGATATCGACCATTAAAGAAGGGTTTTGATTCCTTACTTTAGATTCTGAAGTGATTTTGATTTCTTTTCTTCTTCTTTCATGGCAGATTCAAAATGTGACAAGATCTTCTCTCTTAATAAAATTAAATAAAATAAGGTACACGCCTTCTTCTTATCTGATATCACCTTATGTATTTCATTGTATTTAATCCAAGCCCAAACCCGAACCCTAAATTTTGCATTTCTTTTGGATTGTAAAGTTAGAATTAGGGATTTTGTTGTATATTCCTCTTCTTTACATTTGCTGTTAGTGTTTTAGGCCATATCGAATATAGATAGGAATTCAATCTAGGTTTTTTGGTAATAAAATCTCTCAAAGTGGAGAATATGAATTTGGGCGCCGAGGAAGAACAGGCACCCGATATCCATCTCTTAGCTGATATTGATTGGCAGATGCTTGACAAATCCAAGTTCTTCTTCGTCAGCGCGGCCCTCTTCTCCCGTTTTTCCACCATCCATTACCCCGTTGTCATCCTCGAAACCCGCCAGCTGATTGCCCATGAACACCTCTCATCCGTCAAAACCGCCGTAAAACATTCTCCGAAACGAGGGGTTTCGCAGGCTTTATCTCGGATTCGGCACCTCCCTCATGGGGACGATCCCTGCTCGGGCGCTCTACATGAGATTAAAGGGAAGAACCACACTTCAAGAGTCTAAGGTATTTTGACCTTAAATAAATGAAAACACAACACCTCCTTTACTGAAATAAAAAGATCATCAGGAATACTACAGAATGGTCAATATCGACCAACGTACAAAAGACCACTTCCGTCTTCAACATGTTATTGGGTATCTGTTGATCCTATGAGGTCCTAAGGGGATTTATCCCGTAGTTTCCTCTTTACTTAAATTATAACACATTCCAAACAGCTCAATTTAAAATTTTAAAATCTGTAAGCCAAACAGCAAAAATATTATACTATTATAATATTACATTATTATATTATATATTATTTTATTCTTATAATATTTAAATCTATAAATATTTTATTCTGTATACATCCAAACGTGCCCTACGTAAATTATGATATTAAACGCACATATAACGGCACAGGCAAGCATTTAAATGGCCTGGGTCATTTAGAAATGAATTGAACATGTTCACGTTCAAGTTTCAACTATGAAAAATCATAGTTCAACAAGCTTGCCCAGATCATGGACCCCACTTGTACCCACATTCATGAGCTCAGGAATCACTCATGAATCACGAGTCAATGATCATATTGAAACCAAAGCCAAGTTATACCACTCAATGTCAATCCACTGATAGCTTAGTATTAATCCTTGACTGTAACACTGACGAGTGAGTGTAAGCATTCACCAGAAAAAAAAAAAAAAAAAAAAAAAAAAAAAAAAAAAAAAAAAAGAAAAAAAAAAGAGAAAGTTGCACCAATCACAGTAAAGCATTTGCCCATGATCATTGCCCATTTTCATATATTTCAATACGTTTATATTCCATTTTATTGTCTTATTTACAAGACACTGAAAGCATACTGAAGACTCAAGAAATATTCATGTTCTGAACTTTTGCAAAAAACTTCCTTGAAGAGAGGAGTACTAAAAATGAAAAACAAAGATAACAGTTGAAGAACAATCAAGTACACAAAGGTTTCACCTGAAGTTGTGTTTTAAAACCATTTAACTGGGCACACGGCATGAATTATGCATGATTGACTACAACCACCAGTGCAAAGGTCACTTAGAACCAAAAGTAATCGAAGAACATTGAGAATCACAAGGGTCAACCTTTTGAACATCCATCCAACCGACTATGCCAGTTTCACAAGTTTACATGCTGAAGAACTACATGTCCACAGCAGAGTATGATTAAGATGGGACCCAAATAATGGCTGACCCCTGCCCACTACACTCAGAGAACCCCAAAGAAGGGATTGACAATAGCAGAATTCAGCTCTGAGCCAGCTGAGTGCAGCACTGCAATGTCCACTTTGTCCCTCGGCAGGAACAGGAACTCACCACCTTCAATCTTCTCAAACCCACACAGCTCAAGAAACTCAATCCCGCCTTTTAAGCTACCAACTCTCTCCTGTTTATGAGAAGAAAAAGAGAGTAACAACCCTTGCCAAAGGAGAAAAGGAAGACTAGACAGTGTGTCGTCACTTCTTCCCCTCAAGTCATCAATGACTCTTTCCATGCATGTAACAGGTGAAAGATCTGAACCAATCACTTAGCAGGCCCCACCCTCAATGACCAAGCCCAGAAATCTCACAAGTTGGATAACCTTAAGTCCTTGCTATTCGATTGGAGGACTTTGAGACAAGGAAATGGATTGTCAGGAGAAAAAAAAAAAAAACTAATACATGAACTGTGATGGTTCGGTTCACTCATTCAGGGTCACAGGTTCACTTATTCCATCAACATAAAAAATTTGGGCTATAGGCATAAACGGTGAAGTCTTTCAAAGGAGGAAGGATCACTGAGAAAAGTAAATGGATGGCCAGGATAAAAAATACAGACTACTAATACATGAACTGTGATGGTTCAGTTGACTCATTCAGGGTCAGGTTCACTTATACTGTCAAAATAAAACCTTTAGGCAAAATGCCGAAATCTTTCTGCACCACGTATAGACATTGACTTAATGGGAAGAAAGTGATAAAATAGATGGGTTTTATCTAACAAGCACAACATGGTGCTAACATATAAATAAAGGTATTATTAGTTCTTTACCTGGAATGATGGGTTGTTGAGTCTTATCTTCCTGAACTTCTCCTCATCAGGATTCTTGGCAACATTCCCTACATAGGTTAGCAGGGTTTGGAAGGCTCTTTTCACTTTGGCATCATCATCCTAACCCATTGAACGAAATGTTACAGAATATAACTACCAACAGTGTCAGAAAACATAAAAGCCTGTTGGCTCCACGGTAAAACATTATTCTAATTCAATAATCAGCAGGAAATCAGCATTACTTCAGCTTCGATTCAAAGAAAATAAAAGAAAATAAAAAAGAAAATAAAAAAAAAGAGAAAAAAAGAGGATACCGGTTTAAGTGAAAATTTGGTTTTCATTTGGTGTCAACTAAAAGCAAAGCAGAGTATTTGAGAGTATTTGTGCCAGGAGCATGATTTAGTTAACTTGTCTAATATTCTTAACATGTTTTTATGGAGATGAAAATGTGGACAAGATAGAACGGGATCTCTCTCTCTTTTGTTTTAATTGTAAGTGTACTTCCTTTTGAATAATAATACTCCACTTCATTCTTTGTGACATAAGTCGCCACTAAATCGAGAAACAACGGTGGTAGGGAAGTATGATTTCTAACAATCATTTCAAATGAGTTTAGCAGGTTATTGTTACATCTTCTCATTTCCTTTCTCATCATCATACACAGATTTTCTCTCACCTTCTGTCAAGCTTAGGAATTAAGAACTTTTTAAGAAGAGAAACAGACAGCCAAATGGCTTGAAGTTTTATAAAGATCTGTAAAAGAAAAAAAAATGAAAAATATATGTTGTTATCAGGTGAGCTCAATGGAAAGGGATAGAGGCATACAAAAGAAGGCAATATCCTTTCCTGTCAGAAAAATTGAGGAAAGTTTGGGGCAAGCACAGTAAATTGAAAGGAAATGCACATTTTTGAAGAAAAGTTAGTGTCAGTGATAAAAATTTCACGATCTCAGCCTTCTGAAAGAAGCATTGGTGGTGTTACAGTCGGTGAAATTATGATGGAGGACATAGGGGAAAGAGATGGAAGAGTAGAAAAGGAGGGTTGCAAAGAAAATCTATTCTTTTCAGAGGGGAGGTCCACCTGAAAGAATAGAAAGCTCAGAAGGTCATTGAGATGTGCAAACTTCTGGGTGTTTCCTTTGGTTCAAAATTCAAATGAATTAGAGTAGGTGAGTCGCATTATGTAATAGACTACCAGAAGAAAGTACAAGGGCGGCAGGCAGAGTCAATTGCCTTCAAATGCTTTAAAGGTAGATTCCGTTGGGAGTTTTCTTTATATTGCTATAATGATTATCGTAAGTTGGAATATGAGGGGTTTGGGTGAAGCCAGATAAGAGAATTGAAGCAATCAACTCAGTAGAAAAGCACAACACTACCAGAAGGCAGTACAAGGGTAGCACAGGCAGAGTCAATTGGCTTATAATGCTTAAAAGGTAGATTCTGTTGGGAGTTTTCTTAATATTGCTATAATGATTATTGTCAGTTGGAATCTGAGGGTTTGGGTGAGCCAAATAAGAGAATTGCAGTGACAAAGTCGGTAGAAAAGCACAACATCAATCTTCTGCTTCTCCAGGAAACGTGTCAATGAATGCAAATTTCATCATCTACGTTCTTTGGGGATCCTGAAGTGGTCAGGAGCTATGATGCCCAGACATGGGATGGATACGATAAGGACACGCCAGGGACACAGATTTTACATGTAAAAAGTGAAGTATCGGATACGACACGACACGATACGTTGCCTATTTTTAAGTATCCGTGCATCATAGGTCAGGAGTCTTCAGAGGATGCGACAGGCGGGGTAAAAAAATATATAACAGGCTGCTTTCCATTAAATTAATTAGTGCTTCAAGGGAAGAAGAAGGAGTGGTTTTTGGTTGTGGTTATTTATTTTTTTTATTTTTTTTTATTTTTTATTTTTGAGAAGAGAGGAAGTGGGGAAGAGAATGGGTGGGGCGTGTGTGGTCGCGCATATTTCTGTTTTTCACATGAAGAAAAGGAAGAGAGGTACATCTCTTAGTATGTGCTATCCTTCTATTATCATGATTTCTCAGGTTTGCTCTGTTATGGTTTACTTTAGAAAATACCAAGAGGAGAAAATAAGAAACATAGAGAAAACTAAACTGAATTGGGGAAAGCCAATCTCATGGTTGTGGTGCCTAGGGCTGGGCGACCACACCTATATATATTTTTTAAAATAAAATAAAATAAAATAAAAATGCCTCACTTCTCCTATATTTACAACACATTCAATTTATTTTTTTTTTATATAGAATTACAGATGAGTCCAACTCTTATCTTTTCACTCCTGCTCAAGCTAGTGCTTAAATATCTACTATGCCCAGCCTGGACAGTGCATCTGATAACATTCTTCTTGGAACTGCCAAAGTGAGGAAATCTGCCAATTGCTTATCCGTATGCACATATTTTAGCTTGATCTCTTTATTTTCAAGCCTTATCCAATAAAATGGACATCAACTTCAATATGTTTTGCATGTTCATATTGCACTGGTAGCACTGGGTGGTAATGTCCTCCTCTGAAGAGGGTAATAGAGATCAAAAGAGAAACCAGAAGAAGTGAAGAATGAGAAACTGTTGTACTCTTATGGTGGGTTGATCAGAGTTTATATACATCTTGGAATTCCCAGTCAATGCTACTGTACTGGGGCTAATCAAAGCAAGTAGGATTACAATCAAATATCACCCTTCTAAGAATAGCTAAATTAACCTCTCTCTAAGACATATTACATGTGGGATTATATTCTTGCAGTAATCCCTGTTTGTTAGTATACATGTGGGGGGCACTAATTTATTTTAAATGTGTCTAGTGGTGGTCCCCATCTAGTGGTGGTCCCCATCTCTACACTTTACCTCAAATTGATGTAAAGTTTGGTGAAGCATCAATTTGGTGGTAAAAAAGTTGTGGCAATTGGTAATATAGCTTTGGTAAAGAGTTGGGACAGCTGCTTCTGCAAGGAAACGAATGGAAGATATATAGCTCTGGATGTGACATGCCGAAGAATGAAGCAGCAGTCGAATTCAATATGTTTGGTCCACTCATGAAAGACTGGATTAGTGGCAATCCTGATAGTGCTGATATTGTTAGCATAGAACAGAGTAGGACCAATAAGGAATATTAAAGTTCACGAAGTAGACATCAGAGCCAAATGACTTCAATAATCGAAGAGGACATAGAGTGGTACTCAGCTTCAACAGTGGTTTGCTTTCAACATTTCCAAGAAATAAGGGAAACACCAAAACTTTTAAAGGGTCATCAAAAACCTTGGAATCAGTGATCCAATCCATTGAAAGTAAATCTTATGCATATTTCCTTTGATGCACACCAATACCTACCTTTTTTCCGAGAGATGTCAAGACCAAGAAAATATGTCCGGTATCCTAGATCTTTTATTTTAAAAGTTAGTACGACTATTGAGGTTTTTAATGCTGCCAAAATCATACCCACTGATGATCATGTCATCAACATACAGGAGTAAAATAGTGCAGTCTCTTGATCTCCGAAGAATAAACAGAGAACTATCATTCGAACTTTGTTTCTCATCTTGGGTGCTTTTTAAGCATATAAGTAGGTCTGCTAATGGTATAGTGGATTGTTTAGCATTTTACAGGTGAAGCATTCACGTAATCTCAGTGCCTTCGTAGTGTAGGTGTGGTTGGTGGCCAGAATATATCTCTAATACTGGTACACAAAATCATGGTCTTTGTGGTTGATCTTCATAGTACTTTCTTTTCATATTAATATATTTCATAGTTGCTGATAAAAAAAAAAAAAAAAAAAAAAAAAAAAGGAAGATGCTTTGGAGTTTGTGAAACCAGCCATGAGGAGCTTGTTTATGACGGTAGAAAGATCTTCGTAGACGAAAAACATGATTTGGTGGACAAGCATGAAGAGGACGCATGTAGACTATCTCCTGCAAATCACCATGAAAAAAATGCATTCTTGGCATCCATTTGTCAAAGGGACCAGTTGCGGACAACGTTAACTCCTAATAAAGGGCAGATTGTAGCCATTTTGGCGTCGGGGGCAAAAGTATCATAGTCAACTCGTATTCCCATTCAAAGTCTTCAGCAAGTAGCAGGCTTCATATCTATCGAGGTTCCCATCAGATTTGACTTTGATAGAATAGACGCACTTCCGATAATCAGTGCATATGCAAGACTTGGAACAAGATCCCTTGTATGATCAACTACGAGAGCAACTCTTGAATTATAGCATTCCACTAAATGGTGCTTTACTAGCCTGTGAATATGAGGAAGGAATAGAAACAAAATCTAGAGGGGTAAAAAGTATAGGAAAGGTGTATCAATTAAGAGGTTTAGAGACACGAGTAGAACGTCTCACAGTTGTAGTTTAAAAAAAATCATAACCTGAAGATGAAAGAACAGGATCCGGCAATGGTGAATGACCAAGAGTAGGGGCAGTAGTACGCAACAGCTTCGGCCATTAGACATAGACCTTAGTAATGGAAGGGGATGAAATGAAGAAAAATGTGGAAGATTTACCAACAAAAAAAGAAAAAATATATTATCGAAGTGAGTAAAATGAAATATGTTCAATGTGTATGACATTTCGATAAATACGAGTACGTCAAGCTAATGGGTCATAGCACAAGAAACCTATTTGTAATCACTATATCCCAAAGACACAATTTGCTGCCAGGGGTAACAGTTTGGTTCTTTCATAAGAGGGAGGATGCATAAAACAGAGACAACAAAATACATAAATGAGAATAAGAAGGTGAATGGTCAAACATGCATTCATATGGAGAGATATTATCCAAGACATGAGTGCGTAATCGATTAAAGTAATAAACAACTGTATGAGCAGTTCGCACCAAAAGGTAGGAGTGACAAGAGACTCAACAGGTAATGCCCTAACAGTTATGAGAATATGCCTATTCATCCTTTCAAGAATCCCATTTTGTTGAGGTGGGGTGGGGACATGATCTCTGGCGGATAATCCTTTTCTCAGATAAGGAGGAAAAGTCCCCAAACATGTACTCTCTCCCAAAATCAGACCGGAGGATTTTGATGGCTTTACCAAATCAAGCATGCACTTTGAGACAACTCCGGAAACACAAAAGATTTCGAGAAGTAGTTGTGTTGGGTTAATGCTCCCAAACACTCTATTTGTAATGGAATCTCATGTACATTAATGGCAACGAGCTTATCTAAACAAATGCAATATTAACTACTTCAGTCTAAGAAAATGTATGGTACATGAGAGAGTATCAAATAATTCTATGGTTCCCAATAGATTTTGGCCAATCCCAATCTCCGCATAGATAAGTGCGTATGATAGTCTATTGCGTTGGAGCATAGGATCGTAATCAAAACCATGTAGGTTTGCATCCAGGAGGAATGAAAACTTAGAATCAAATCCAGAGATTGAAAGATGTTTACCTTGTGATTTTGCTTCAGAGATCGTAAACAGTCTCTCATACGCTCAGCCTTTGTAGCAGGCTTTACAGGCAATGAGCTCTGCAACTTGAAAGGGGTATTGAGAGTTGAGACAAATCAAAATAATAACAATAATATTAATATTAATATTAATTTATTGTTACCTATAACCGGATTAACCTATAGTATTCTTAAGAGTGGGCCATACCTTTTTTTCGTGCACAGTAGGAGTGGCAGGTTTTATGCTGGCTGCAGGGTCCTCAGGGGGCAGTCCAAGCTTCCGTCTCCTTTCTGCCTGTAAACCAGATTTTCAAAACCAATATCTAGTCACTAGATCTAAGAGAAACTAAGAGTCCACAACCAAATCTAGTTCAATGTGAGGCCTTGATTGCATTTATTTCACCTTTTAAAGAATTTCATAAATCAGGTAAAAATCATGAAAAATTGAAAAAAAAGGTGCTTAAAACTTTGAAGATTTTATCCAAAACTCTAGATCGATAAAGAAACTAAAAAAAATATGAAAAATAAACTCAAAATGCTTACCTAAAGTTACTAGGTTGCAATGAGATCTACGCAAAGCTTGAGATTTCACTCAGAAATGGTGAAAAATAAGGTTGGAAAAGATGAAATAAGGTCTCCTGCTGCTTAGACTGAGCGCGCGCACCCCCCCCCCCGCCGCCGCCCCCCCCCCCCCCCCCCGATACGGATCAAAATATCGGTTTGGTAGGTATCAGTATCGGCCAATATTTTAAACCATGGTGTTGGGATAATTTAATGAATTCTTTAGAAATCTTGAATCTTTTGTTTGTTCTTTTCATTCATAGTATGATCATCATCTTAGCCTTGTACATGCACATTGCACACGCACACTTGGATGCACCCATGCACATGCCAAGCTCGCATGCACATTCAGGCATGGACAAAAAGTACATGGGGGCCTAACGTCCCCTGCACACAAAATAATATATCATTGGCAGACTCTAACATGGATCGTTCAACAACAGACACATATAGATATATAATATCACTGGCAGACTATAATATGGATCAATCAAGGACAAATTTCTGCAAAAAGAATATAATTGCAGGAGTTACAGTGAATACCTTATCTTCTTCTAGTCTCTGACGAATTTTCTCCCTTGCTCTTTTCTCTTCCTCTTTCTCTGCTTTCCTTAAGGCTACTATGCTAGACCCAAACAAAAATGAGGATGCATCTTTTAGTAAAAATTATGGCAACTAAATTACCAAACACATTAGCAACATGATGCCATGTCATGTTATATACAAGAAAACTAATTAATAGATAATAACAAACCGTTTTCTTTCATTTTCTTCCTCAATTCGCTTTGCTTCCAGTAGTTCCTTACCTGCCCGAATTCTCTCCTATAATATAACAAGCAGGTTACAGCTTATAAAGGAACGCTTTAAAGTGCATTAAGTTCAAAAACATATGCAGTTAAGCACATTTCTAGCCAACTATTGGCTTCTTAAAGAATGTGCTCAAAAACATATGCACATTTCTAATTTTCCAGATCCAGCTACCCATGACATTCAAAAAAGGTGGTCTCCTAGAACTTAAGATGCTTTAGTCGATATAGATTGGACATGAACACATGCAAACGAACGTGCCAAAAAGTGTTTTTCCCCAGAGGCATGAAATGCCGAAGACAACTAAACGAGATATTAGAGAGAACATATTTTGCACTATCTATATTACAGGAAGAAACTGCAAAGTCAATAAAAATATAATACCATATGCTAAATAGCATCTGTTAGTAATACTGTTCTAAAGTTGTATCTCAGCTGGTAAGGGACATGGGTGTGAGAGTGTGAGTCCCCATTGTAGCCAAAAAGAAAAATGAAAAAAAGAAACATGAGTTAGTAATACTTATTACTATTATATGTACTAAGTTGATATAGTGCCATGTAGTGAAGTTATCAGACATGCGTTCAAGTTAACATATGCTGACTGAAATCAAATCTAGGGACCAGAAAGGGTTAGCATTTTGGTGCCAATGGTGATAGTATGCAAGAAGATAGCATAGTTGGACACGCAATGGCTTATTTCTAGGTGTATCATCAAACGTGTGAACTGTTCAAGCCTGTTAGGGGCCCAAACGGTCCCCAAACTTGCAGTAATTCACATTATCAGGGGGTCAAAACATAGCACTATAGGGTGTTTTGTGCAATATCAAAATTTTCAATGCAGAAAATACAGCAGGAAGGCAGGATTTTGGGCTTTTTCATAAATGGGCAAATATGGGCCCAAGTCAACAAGGAAAGCTACCATGGGGGTCGCCCATCAGTGTAGTACAAGCTGGTGGGGTGCAATCTATCAGATGGCCCACCATCTGGGCCCCATGGCAACAAGGATGGCCCTGGAGTTGGCAATTCCATTTTTTTTTTCCTTTTTCTTTATTTAATTTCAGCAAATTCCCATGGCAATTCCTTTATTTAAAGGAGTCCAGGACGACTCTATTAGTTAGAAGACTTGCTATCATAAGGTATTATAATGGGTAGTTGACATTAGAAGCAGGGTTTTAAGGTTTATTGTCAATTTATATAGAAACATGTTGGCTGGGCTTCATGCAGTTGACACTAGGGCACATTTGGTAAACTGAGAGGAATCCTCTAAATCAATCTCTTGGAACCATGATATCCTCAAAAAGAGTGTTTTTTAGGAGAGTTTCAAGTCTGGTAAAAGAAAGGATTCCTGCTATCCGTAGGATGTGTTATCCGACAGTTACAAGTTTTTTGCAAATTTCTCAAAATCCATGAAAATTCAAGACCTGAGCTTGCACCCCATAACTGTTTTTGGCTCTCTAGAGAATTTGAATGGCTCTAATTGTGCAAATGGGGCCCACAGGAATAAAAAAGAATTCCAACTTTAGGGTCTAGACTTTTTTGCAAATATCTCAAGATCTACGAGGGATCAACTACTAAGAATTTGATCCACATAGTCGTTGAGCCTTTTATTGATGATTATCGGTTCGGATCGTGATTGACGAACACAAAAAGTAGGATTCCAAACAAAAATACATTAGCCTCTATGTTACCGCCCGTGATAGCAACGTCTTCTTCCTTTCGGTCACTGGGAAATCATTAAATCAAAGGTCAAAATATTTTTCTCATGATCCATCTGGGCCCCATGGCAACAATCATGAGTGGTCTGGGACGGCTCTGCAGTTGGCAATTCCTTTTTTTTTTTTTTCTTTATTTAATTTCATCAAATTCTTTTGTAATTATGATTCTATTAATTAGAAGACTTGCTATACTAAGGTTTTGGGATAAGTGGTTGAGCTTAGGAGTAGGGTTTTAAGGTTTTAAGTCAATTTATATAGAAACATGTCGGTTGGGCACTTGGGCTTCATTTAGTCGACATTGAGTTTATTAATCAAGTCATAAGCAACTTTTCTACCCATTTTCCCTGGCACAACCTGGATCCACAATTGGGATAATAGATCAATCTCTAGAAGGATTGATCAAATCCAAGATGGATTCCTACCACTACGGCACAAGCATAACCATGAAACCATCAATGAAACTCACAATGAACTCAAGCAATTGTATTATTAACTTAAGTAGGCATGTCTACTACATTGAAGGGCTCCTCTATATATAGTGTAGTTCTAAATAAGAAAGCTGCCAATTCTAATCAAATAACAAAACAAGAAATAATTCCCTAATTAGACATAAGATATAATTAGAATGCCACGTTAGCTTCCCCGGAGGACCCTTCCCGAACTTGTTCCCGGATTCTCTCCTGTATTATCCGTCGAGTTTTTTCAAGCGGGGGAGAATTGATGAAGGCCAGATAATAGGTAGGCCAACCCATTGGATCCAGTCCATAGGCCCAACAGAACATCTATTTAGTTAGGAAGTATTATTAAGTAGTATTTAGAATGCTTATTGTCAATTAATCTTTTTAGTTATGGGAGTTTTCTATTCAGTTATGGTGTTTCTCATCATCATGAGTGTGCCCTAGTAGCTGATCCCTCGGGAGATTGTTCTATTATCCCGATCGCGGTTCCGGGCTGCGCCATTCCCTTATCTTTTTTCCTTTCTCCCTCCTATATGAGTTGATGTTAATTCATTAGGAGTGAAGATTCAAGGTGTTCTGACGTCTATAAAGCATTGCCCTTCTTGGGAAAAGGGTAGTCTTTAGCTGCTGCTGTCACAACAAATCTCAATAGTAATGGGACTATTGTCTTTGATTTTTTTTGGTACCCATGACTACGTCACATTTGAAGTTCCAAGAGCAACTTCAATGGCATAGATCTCCAACAAGATTTGTTTGTCAAAGTACAACTCATTCTTCTCCATAGTCGACGTGGCATCCCCAACTTGAGTACGAGTTCTTAAGGTTGGGGAGGATGGTGCGGATCAGTCCACGTCTGTTAATTATAATCAAGGAGATCGAGTGGTGGACCAAGCCTTCAAATTTTTGGAAACTATGATAGAGCATGTGATACTCGGACACACATCCAGGAGAGGTGCTAGGATTAAATGGGCCCCAAGGTAGCCCCTAAGTATCTATAAATTTTAACTTTTAGGGACTGGTTTTATAAAACAACCAGTAACAGGGGGTTTCCTGCAATATACTGCAATTTGCAGGTCATAATCCGACCTGAATTCAACCTGGCCTAGCCCAGAAAAATTACGGTACTGTCAGTTGGACGCCAGGCATCCAGATCCATTGAGAAACATTCTGGTTTCTAGTTCATTTTTTTTTTTTTTCATTTATTTAAACAATACCATTATTTGATTACTTCCTTACTATCTAAACAATAATAGCTGGTGTTGGAGGTGTCCTTCGCAACTTCAAAGGGTAGATCTCACTTATGTTTTCAAAGAATGTTGGCATTATAGATTCTAACGACAGAGGTGTTAGCTTTTTTTTTTTTTTTTTTTTTTTGAATGGTAGGTGTTAGGTATTTTGAAAGCTCTTCATCTCTACTATAGTTGCTCCAAGTTGATCATGGAAAGTGATTCGTTTAATGCCATTTTTTAGGTGAACTCTTCCTCTACGAGCCTGTGGAAGTTTCAGTTCTGTTCAATGAGATCAAATCATCAAAGTGCTTTCTACGCCCTTCATGCAGTGTTTTGCCATGTTACTCAGTCAGCTATGAGTTCTCCAATGAACAAGATACAAGAACCAGCAAACAGAACATAAGGTCAAGGTCAAAAAGCTCTCAAGCTTGTTCAGTAATACCTTCTCTCTTTCTCGTTCCATTCTCCTTTCTTCCTCTTCTTTCTTCTTGCGAGCTCTCTCACTATAATTAGATAACCAGACAAAGAGGTCAGAAATAAAATCGCAAATAGGCCAAAGGAAATGCCCCTACCTACAGTCATTTTCCAACAAACCTTGAAGCAGTAATTCTGTAAAAGTAGTAGTAAAGATATAATAAAGAGTAACACCAACAGTAGCAGCAGTGATGATGATGATATTTATGATGTAATAATAACAACAACAAAATAATAAACAATGATAGATACATTTCAATATTGCCAGAAAAGCCAAACTGCACTTTTGAGGCCCATTTTCCCACTTTTTATCGAAGAATACCATCCAATTGAACCCCATGAATTTTCAAGAGACATTTATTGTTGGACTAAGACAACTTTTATGACATAGTAATAATTTTAAATTCTATCGTGGGGCATCACAGAGACATGAATTTTGGCTGAGTGCAATCCAGTAGGGGTTTTATTCAATGATGGACCCACAAGTGCTGATGTGCTTGATGTCAATAGCACTGTGCGTGACGTGCTGATGTGCCCGAGCCAAATCCAGAATGTTCCAGCTGGAAGATAACTATGAATTCAAAAACAATTATACACACAGTATGGGGTGTGTGGGCCTATTTCAGTTCATGCCTAACCACTGCCCTATTTCTTCCAATGTGACATGCCATAATTTTAGGCCTTCATAGACTAAACTCTCTCCTTATTTTAATGATTAAATTAATTGGGCTTGCAGATTGGCTTGCTATTATGCCTAACCAAGCCCAAAAGTGGCCGGACAACACCTTGTGGGTCCCACATGGGCCCATTCTACTTCAGAGATTATGTAGACTAATTTTCCCTTTGCTGCATATTAATATTATTCAATAAATATAAATCAACACTAATTACAATCATTAGTGACTAATTAATCTTGGCCGTCCCATGTCATAATAATTAATTATTATTTACATAATTTATTTGCTAATTAATTCTATTCAAATCCAGATTTCTATGAATTAAACTAATTATCATTAAAACCTTATTACATAATTAAATATTATGAAAAATAGAAGTTTCAGGGTTGGGTCCTTACAAATATTACAGACAATCAATCATCATATTTCAAACCTAATTAGAGAAGGATGATTTATTCGTAGGCATTTTTGTGTATGAGCGTGTTTATATGGCTCAAGATTTGGCTTAGGATAGATCAAAATTGAGAAACAAAATTCATGTAACCGACCCCATCATAGTTGGGACAAAGTTATAATGAAGATGATGAGTTTGTTTATTTGTCTTTTTTTTTTTTTTTTTTTGCTTAAGGCATTGGTTACCCTAATCGCCCATCTTTCTTAGGGGGTTTCCTGCTTCTCTTTGTATTTAGGTAGTTAGCTTTTTTGTTTCATCCAGTCTTCGGAGAACTTTGTTCATCGACTTTCTTTTAGAACAAATAAAATCCATGGAAAGTCCAATGCATTCACATATTTAAATATTTTCTTCTGTATCAAGAAAATGAAGATTAGAGAAAGTATGAAACAATCATGTTAAGAGAGATAAGCTAGAAAATATCACAGCAAGTAAAATTGGCTTGACTGTGCAAGCTAAGCTAACCAGCAGAAAGGCAGCCTACTGAGACTGGTTCAGGCCAGGGTTTCTCTCTTAGACATTATAGGATGACTTGGCTGAGTCAGCCAACAATACAAAAATTTCAATTATAATAAAAGAGAAATGCTAGGGGATATCGGCAGTTAATGGAAAGGAGGCAGTTTCTGAGACCAACCGTAATTCTTGTGCTTTGAGCTTCACTTCTTCTGGAGTCAAAGATGGTTTGGCATCCTCAACCTTGATGTTAACTGGTACCTGAACATACTCAAACTTAGAAAGTGAATGGTTATGAAGCAATGTTCAAATCAATAAGGAGCGAAATAAACTATACATTAATAATACTTATATGTAGATTATGCAAACCAGATGCTTCAATCTGGGTGCAGAATGGTTTTTTTTTTTCTTTGCGCATTTGAGTAGAACACTATATCTACACTTTCCTTTTCCACTGGGCTTTATCTATATAGTTGTATCTATCTTTTTTTTCAATGAGTTTTATCCGATACTCATCAAAAGAAATATAGGTGGAGAACCATGTCATCTACTTTAATAATGTGTAAAGATACTCATATCATACATTTTGTTACGAATTAAGATAATACTTTGAATATGTGCTCAATGTGTTTTTTTGGGACAACATAATATCAATTCTAATATAAGATTTTCATGGGATGTTTGAAGAATATGCTCCAACAGACTTGACACGCGCCACACGCACACACGCACATACATACATGTATATATAATCGATGCTATAAACTGACCATGTTCCAAAAAATTATGATATGCTTCATCCATCTCATTCTCTTTCCCTAAACCACATCCTCCATGTACTACTCTATTGTTAACCATTCTTTCTACTCTACATGAACTGGGGGAGGTAGCTACTTCATTTTTTAATATGTTTGAAGCTTAGAAAAAGGCCGTTCGTTCAGCTAGGGTCAGAACTCTGTGGAAGGCATAGTTACCTAATTTCCCGGATTGTGTCTCAAATTCCGAATAGTTCATTTCGAATTATTCAGGATTCAATTCATTCTGTTGGGAAGTTTTTTATTTTTCAATTTGGTAGAATTCAGTAATGAATACTAAAGAGGACAGGGTAAGTTGTACTTTAATGGGGATAGTGACAATAAAAAGTGTGAGATGGTACTATGGATCACCATGTAACAGTGCAATACATTTCAATTAGACTAGATGGTGTTCTAGTGGCCTCAGCACAGAAAGTAGGGAAGATTAGATTGGTTATCTGTTAAAAAGCAGTCTTATCAAATATTACTCATCATCCGATCAAAGAGAATGAAATGGATGATGAATATAAAAGCATTGGATGGCTAAAAATCATTGCCTTTGATTGAATAAGCAGAAATGTCCGGTGAGGCCTATCTTTTTTACATGGTTAACCGATCAAGCTATCTCTAGTATGGCAAGACCATTGGGCTACTCCTCAACTGCACATGTCCACCATCTCACAATGGAAGCAAATTTCTATTAACAACTGTAGGAATGGGGGAAACCCTTTACTTAGTGAGGGACTGGTTGGATATTTGTGTATGGTTCAAAAGATGGTATTTGACCATATATTATATTCCTTGTGAATCCATATCATTTTTTCATGTCACGGAGAATATTTGGTGCTCCTTATCAATACACCAATGGGACCTCCATCTTGTATGGCCCCTATCCTTAAGTAGGTGGATCAGTGCAATTAATTAGGATTAAGGTTAGTTAATCACGGTACGAAACTTAACACGTTAGTTTTAGTGTTAAGAATAGTTTCAGTAAGCTTCATGGTCATCCAAGTAAATTTGAGGGTCGTAGGGGTATTTCGTGATTTAGGAAATTAGGAGGGGATTAGACGCAATTTCAGAAACTTAGTGTAGTTGGTTGCATCGGGCATCATGCACGTCATCTTTAATGTTGGGCTCGTCGCGATCCAGTAGCCTGAAACCCATCAAAAAGCCCATTTCCAAATTAGTCCCAAGAAGCCCCTATTTGTAATTCCATAAAACCTTCTCTACAAAGCCTGGCAACCCTTCATTTTCTGCCTTTACCTCATTTCACTCCTCTTTCTCCTCCACTCTTTACTTTCTCTCCACTTTCCTATCTCCAAGCTCAAGCTCTCAAGCATTTCCAAGCTCCCCCAATGCTCCCAAGCAAGATGAAAATAGCGGTAGCGGTGGGCCGCTACGTAGCGTAGTAGCGGTGCGATTTGAAAAAGGCGTAAAAAAATCTAAAAAATTTTATAGAAAATATAGAATATTGGAAAATGAGAGAATGTGGGTGTTTTTTTTTTTTTTTTTTTTTTTTTGCAAAAGTAACTAAGATAAGGGGGCGTAGCAGTCCCCTCTTATATGAGGTCCTATATCGCAGTATAAATAGAAAATAATAATAATGATCACTTTTTTTCACATGTATTCATGTTGCTTAGGTATGCTAACTTAGAAACTAATGAAAGGCTCATAAAAAATAAAAATAAAAATAAAAACTATGTCATGAAGTCAAGACTTAAGAATTAAGAGTACCTAGAGAAAATATTACCTCTACCAAAGGGGGTGTCTAATAGGATGTACTTAGAGAAGAATCATTGAGAAGAACTTTCTATATCGACTGTAATTCGGCGAGATCATGTACTTTTTGGTGTTCTTTTAAACATAAAAGGGTAGATGAGTTGCGTAAAAATATTATTTGGAGAGAAGAAGAAAATAAATAAGTCTTATTATGCATTTTAAAAATTTTTGAAAGTAGGAATCTGTCTCACTCCATAGCGGCCGCTACGGATGTGAACGGCGATAAATACCATTTAGCATAGCAACCTTCACCGCTACGCCCTATTTTGATCCATGCTCCCAAGTCCCAAGCTTCCCAAGGCCCACCATCTTCTTCTTCTCTACCTTCTCCTTTTTCATTTTCACTTCCTAGGTAAACTAACTCACCCCAATCTTCATTTAGATTCACTTCCACATGCTAGAACCATGCATAATAGGTTAGTAGTGTTTTTCCTTCCTTTTTCCATGTTGTTTTGAGCTCCTAAGCTCTTGGTTGTGTAGGATTTGGCTTTGAGAGGCAAGGAGCTTGAAAACTCTAGGCACCAAAAGGGGGGACTTAGTGTAAACACCAAAAGCAAGTCAATACATGTTAATAACATGACTTGTACACTTTGAATGTTTGATTCCATGCTTTTACTCATGTAGGTACCCTATTTAAAGCTCATTTATGTTGATATGGTGGTTGTTAGTGGACTTTGATGGTGGATGGGTTAATGGGCTTTAAAGTGGTGGAATGGTATGATAAATGGATGCCTTGGACTGCCCTTAGTAGGTATTAGGAACCCCATTGGATGTAGGGGAAAAGGCTCCCTCGAAATCTACCTTGAGTCCCCTTCAGGTTTGGATTTCTAAAGGTTGTGGCTACTCATGAGCTTCAAGAGAGCTAACCGTAGGTTGCACTACAGTTAGGTCTCGGCAAACCATATGTGCCATCTGGCTAGCCTTGGTGAATGATCTTTGTTTGAGTTACTATTCATTTTTTAGTGTTGTAACTGACACACCCAGACCTACGGTGACCCCATGGCTAGACGTGAGCTAACCATAGAAGTCCCACGGCTAGCCGTAGGATGGCTTACAGCTAACCATAGGCTCATTTTCCAGAATTTTGGATTTTGGAGAATTGGAACCCTTACCACTATTATCATGACCCTTAGCCTAGGTAACTAATGAATATGAGTTGGACCAATGGTAAGGGTATGGGTGAGCTTGATATTCCCTTACGAGTTATTCGGTGGTGCATGTGGAACCCGTGTTGCACTAAATGAGTGGTGAAGCGGACCTCCAAGATACCTTAAACCTTCACAGCACCAAATGTATTCCATAGGCTATCTTGGAGCCACGTAGCCACTATGTTAGACAATATGGACGTGCAGGACAGCCCCTAACCCTAGGTTGGCGAATGTATATCCTTTGACTCATGAATCATGAATTGCCGGATGGGATAGTATCTCCATATATTACATAACGTGTGCATGTATTCATTCTTCTCATCTATTAAGGATTTTGATACCCAACTTT
The DNA here is from genome assembly GCA_003546025.1 of Camphora micrantha. Classification (NCBI taxonomy): domain Eukaryota; kingdom Viridiplantae; phylum Streptophyta; class Magnoliopsida; order Laurales; family Lauraceae; genus Camphora; species Camphora micrantha. Next base: position 30,560,383 of record QPKB01000003.1, on the reverse strand, counting down.
GGTTAGCATCTCATGGGAGGTGGCTTTTTTTTAATAACATGGGAGGTGGCTTTTTTTTAATAACATGGGAGGTGGCTTATTAGTGCGTGATCCGTTAGAAGGTGTCCTCGACTAGCAGAGGAGGTAACGGGGACTGCTCAGTTAGTGATTATGATTATGTTTGGGTGAAACAAGCATGTGGAGTAGTTCCTATTCGCTTTTCCTTGCTTTGGTTTAGTTGCGATGCCCAATGAGAGTCTAGCCAGACATTGTGTTTGTGTGTTCTACGATTCTTCTAGTCAGGCACTGATTGGCTAATTCAATCTCCCACAGTCTGGGCGACACCACATGGTTAGGACTTATTTAATTGCATATACTTGCCGTCTGCAGATCCGGAGGTGGACATGTGCCATCAGGCCAGTGCGTATTATGTGAGTTAATGCGTAGCCACGCTTTTTGCATTTGCTTTAACCAGATTCACCTAGGTTGCATTATGATTACGATCGGGCTCATTCCGATGCATTAGCCTATGTGGAGTGCCCTGTTGTTAGGGCATTGTCTTTACATGATTCCAATAGTATTGTCTTTATTCATGCTTTTCTGCCTAGCCTTCCGTTTATTGTTACTCTTATGATCTTTTATCGTCATTGCTCTTTATTGATGCATATTATCCATTGTTATCAATTCTGTTCCGGTTTGGCCTTGTAGTGTCGTTTGTCAATTCCGTATGCAACTAATAAAAAAAAAAAAAATGGAGAAAGTGTCGTTTGACTGTATACAACCTAATAAAAAAAGAGAAGCTGCTGGGAAAGAGGGCTTCATTAAAAATAATTGTTTGACTGTAGCTGATAAAAAAGGAGAAGGTACTGTTTAACAATATACAACTCATAAAAGAAAGAGAAGGTGATGTACAACTAATAGAACAGACAAGTTGCTGGGAAAGAGGACTTCATTAAAAGCTTGGTTTTCCACAGTTGCCAGTAGGGAAAAAGAGAGGATCATTTAATAAGGGTTCTGGCAGGAGAGAGAGAGAGAGTAAGAAAATAAAAAAATAAAAAAACTTCTCTCTCAGCAGTAGAAAGAGAGAACAGAAAATTAACAGGAGTTAAAAGGAGAAAAAAAAAAGCAAAAAACAATAAAGTTGATGGGACAGACAGAATGGAGGTCTCAGGAGAGACAACAGCAATCAGCAGAAAGGAACAAAAAAGCAGAAAAGTTGCTTCACAGCACAGCGAGAGAGAGAAACACACAAAGAAAATTAAATAAAAAGTTGTTTGTTCTGGCTCGGGCACTGAGAGAGAGAGGGTGCTTCTAAACTCGACGAAATGTGTGAAAAATAGTGATGGCGAGAAATGGCTCTGCTTTCTGCTTCGATCGACTGCTGCTGTTGCTTCTTCACGCGACGACTGCTGCTGCTCAGCCATTTCAGGTATTCTTCTTCTTTTATTTTTTTTCTTCTGCTCCAATCAAGTGGCTGTGAAGAAGAGTGGCTGTACCATCTCCGGCTGGAAACAATCTTTTCTCGGTCGTTCCAACCGGAACAGCCTTAATCCGGCCGGAACCAGCTGGAATTTTAACCGGAATGTTTGTATGGGGTATTCTGTTCCGCCCCAAGCCAAATTCGGGATGATCCGGCCAGAATTGGCCAAAACGGAACAGAATTGACAACTATGATATTATTTGTTTATTTACATTTATTTACATGCCAAATTATTGTAATATGATGATGCTACATTTAGTGCTTAGGTACCGGAGCCCCCACTGAGCAGGAGGTTGATGCGGTCTCAAAGGATCTGCCAGCTATGGATGTAAATGGGTCCACGATTCTCTAATTACCCAAAGGTTCCGACCTGTTAATAACCGGATTTGGGTCCTTAATTAGGTCCCGATAAGTAACAGGTCCGGGTCTAGGTCCTTTTTTGGACCAATGACCTAAACAGGTCCAGGCCCGATTCCACCTTTGTTCCAGTCCGTAGACCCAAGACCAGATATATTACCTCAATTTTCAAGAATTTCTCCTAAAAGCTAATTTTTTCCCCATATCATTCTCTACCCTGACCCAGACCCATACCATATACGGAACCGGTTCCGGTTCCATCTTCTCATTAACAGTTCCGTTTCAGGGTACACCATGGACCCAGACCGGAACAGACCTGTTTCCATCCCTACCACCAGTGGAGGGAACTTATGAGTGGAGTACAGACGACATAGTGTGCCATCATCGGGACCAGCACTTGAGTGAACTTTTTGACATCTTTCATTTTGATTTTTATAGATGCATCTTTGTATGTCATTGTCTTGTTATTGGCCTTGTACTTAAAACTTTAATTCACTTTGATAACTAAACTTGAAGTAAATGCATTTCTGTTACTTGTACTAGCTCTGTTATTATGGTGTTATGTTGATTGACCATTTGCTAAGATTGCATGAATTGATGATTCTGCGATTTGATTATGGTGACTAATCATCACTCATGACCTCATCACAGACTTTGATCAACCCGGAATTGGGGTCTCAAATGCATTTCCAAGGAAAAAAATTTAATTGGCCTTGATTCTCGTGTCCCGGGGATGTGGTTAGGATCCGATTGGATCTCGGGGGTGTGACACAACTAAAATCCAAATCGCTCAAATCTAATGGTTTCAGAAGTCATAATGCTTTTTGGATTTTAATATAAATGCAAGTAATGGTTGGATAAGTTACAAAGTTGGGCTTATGGCAATTTAGAGGGAGTAGTGTGTGTGAAGGGGATAACTTGATCATAAGTCGACCCAGTGGCCACAAAAATAGGATGGACCACATTCAAGAAACGCGAGGGTGGTCCTCCTCTTAATATTTCTGTGTATGCATGTTATATATTAGACCTATGAATCATTGCCAAATACATCGAGTTACAAAATCAAATTAGTGCAGAACTTGTCAAACTCGAATCTCGAATTAAAAAATGAACTAAATTAGGCTACCCTATCGAATTTTCGAATTTGATTAAGTGCCAAGCTGCGAACTGCAAACTCAAATGCAAATTCACGAAACTAGGAATCAGGTAACCATGGTGGAAGATCTCTTGGATATTAATTGGTGATTTGGGTGGAGCGCAGCAAGTGCTCTTTTGAAGGAAAGGCCTCTTTTGGTGACCATATGGAGGAAATGGTGAAATTCTACATGGCTTTGAGGGTGTCTATCCTCCCCTAGTTTTGTTCTTACTGCCTAACTCACCTTCACCTCCTCTTCTATTTTCTCATCTGAATTGCGATGAAGTGTTCTTGGTACTCGGGGACCTCTTGGTATTGGCAATTTGGCAGACTTCACCTCCTCTTCTCTTTTCTCATCTGAGTTTCGATGAGGTGTTCTTGGGAGTTGGGGACCTCTGTCATTGGCAGAGTTGTTAGTGATAGTGCATCTGAGTTTATCTTATCCTTTTCCAGGAACAGCAGGTTGTTCAGTCAATGAAGCCAAAATGTTGGTATTGACAACTGGCCTTCGTTAAGTCAATCATCTGAATCTACGAAACATAAATAGTGGAAGCCAACTCTTTTTGTGAGATTAGGTGGGCTTTGGGCACCCTATTAGCCCCATGGAGACTAGCTAGTCAACTTGATACTTCCTTTTTCCATACCAAGCGAAGCACTGACTCTTTGGCAAAGAAAGATGTAAGGAGGTAGTCTCCGATGATTTCTCAAGACAGGTATTTACTTTGTTACTTATATATATATATATATTTTTTTAGGGGGGGGGGGGGGGGTTTAGCTTGCGGTTTGTTGCTTAGCTTGCGGTTTGTTGTTAACAGTATATATCTGTTACACTGTTTTCTCCATTAATAAGTTTAAAAAATAAATAAACTGCACAAAACTCAGAGGAAACACCTGGAGGCCCCAGAGACAAGCCTTCAGTGGCACTAATTAAGTTGGGGGGGATGGTGGGGTGGTGGGGTGGGGTGCTTAGCTTGCGGTTTGTTGTTAACAGTATATATCTGTTACACTGTTTTCTCCATTAATAAGTTTAAAAAATAAATAAACTGCACAAAACTCAGAGGAAACACCTGGAGGCCCCAGAGACAAGCCTTCAGTGGCACTAATTAAGTAATTTCTAATGCGCCTGTGTTACATGCATAGCTACAAAACTTCTCAACCAGTTAACTGAGTGACAAACCTATAACCTTTTGTAGTTCTCAGCCAAAATAAAAATAATAATCATAATAATAAGAAGAAAATCAAAATCAAACGTCTGTGCTTCTCATCAATTTGTCAGAATTTAAATTAACATTGGCAGATGAAAAACTAAATAGGGCTGGTGACGGCCCACTAGATCATCGACTTCCAAACCTGATCCATTGCAGGCCACGCTAGGAATAAAATCAAGCCCACAGGTTGAGCCTGGCCCTTAATACCACACATGGTTAATAAAGGGACCAGTCTGGTGCTCAACAATTCAGAACAGCTTAAGCCAAGGTCCAGGCCCATTTATGATTTTATGGACCAAGTCCATGACAGATTTCATAGCCCAAAAGAAAAAGGCTTTTCACAGCCCAGCCAATTGCAAACCCTGAAAGGAACAGGCCAAATAGACCCCCAAAACTGGGTAATTTCTAAGAAATAATAAATGTGCTTAGAACTATTTACTTTGAAGATTAGAAAGCTAGAGTCAGGAGAACAGGAAATCATACCATGGGCATTTGATCAATGTCTGGATCACTCTCATGGTCAACAACCCAATTGACAGCAGCCTCAAGGCTCGTGTTACCTGAGCAAAGAAAAAAAAAAACACTGAAATCCCCTTGCACAAACTAAACCCAGTGGGAACATTTATTGTCATCTTCCAGACTTTTTATCCCCACTGGAGTCACACCCATCATTTTATTGAACCACCCTCTTTACTGGCTAGATCATTTGAACCATAAATCAATAGCTATTCTATCATAGTTAGATTGCAATAGTTTGAGTCAATGACAGCCACATGCAGTCCCCCAAAGATCCTGCTTTTTCTTTCTAATTTGGATACCTAAGATCTTCACATCACACTTCTTGGCATGCAGCAGCCCAACTGGTTCCACAAAAATGCTCACGAGGTAAAACCTTGTGGTACAGGATCATATACATAATACACGATATAGCTTAGAGCAAATGAATATACAAAAAAACAGATGCTGTTAACCTTGTAAAGGCCATCCCATAGAGCAAGAAGTAGCACATGTAAATTTCCACTAATTAAACTGCTTGAAAGTACAACATGATAATGTGGCAATGAAATTACATTGACAGTGAATTTAATGAGAAAAACATGACAAATGGGAGACTTCGCTGTTTTAAATAGGAGTCCATGTTAAAACGGGTATCAATTAGGCACATAATAAACTGTGTATGCCAGATCCTCAGAAACTACACTTAAAAAGGGATAAACGGTGCACCGAGGATATTTTGTAACTTGTGGGTATGATAACGTTAAAAGTTTCCAAGCAATGTTCACACATTAGGCTTTTAAAATTATATCAAGAGTTCAAAACAAACAGGACTGCAAAATCACAAACTTTTTTGAGGGTCCCTTTCTTTGTAGGCATGCAACTATCAATGAGCCAAGGCCAAACCCATATTGCCTGTCGCGAAAAGGCCGGAATTGGGCTTGGCATTTTTGGGCTGGCCCTCAAGTTCAGTTAAACCCCAAGTAAAATTCAGGGAGGGGGCTTGTAACTCAAGTATGAGGCCTGGCCCGAGTTCATTACATTATGAAATAATGTGTAACCAAGTGTATTTTACGACTCAACTTTGCCAAATAAGATAAAATTCTCGAAACCCCAGAGACCTCAAATTTTCGGTACTATTTCTTTGCCAAAAAGGATTTCCGATTCTGAACCACCCCCTCCCCCTCCTCCTTCTGCTTTCCCTCTCTTCTCTTTTCCCTCTTCTAAAAAAAATGAAATTTAAAAAAAAAAAAAACTCCGCCTCTCTCGTACTATATTTCCGCGGAAGAGGATCCTCTTCCGCGGAATTACACAAACAACCCCTGAGGATTTCTTGGTTTGATTTTTAAAGTTCATGCAAGTAAGAACCTAAAATTATAGGGGTTATTTAGTAATGTTACAATCAATTAAATCATAAGGAGTTGTAATGAAACATCTCAGTAGAGTTACATGCTTGATTAGCAGCCTAGATTTTTTCTGGGGCTGTATCTTCATTCAAAACATGCATGAGCAATAACAAACCTGTTGGCCAGTATCTTATTGCTGAATTTCTTCTTTAAAACTGGTGTCAACCCCTATTGGGCATGAATCGATGGTTGAGGTTGGGACATGCACATCTAATGTATTCAGTCGAAGTTTCCTGAAGTTAACGTTGACTGCCGGTTGGGTTGCTATATTAGTCGGCTGGATTTATTAAGATTCAGATCTAGCCCTCTTCATTCTGTAGGATGTAGCCAGCGTCACATATGATATACCACTGTTTACTGAAGGATGTCAAACTAAGCTAGTCAGCCAGCATAGCATTCAAGCAAAAGGGAGTCAATTAAGTCATTTGATATAAACTGAGTACAGCTTTTGAAATTTAAAACCCACAAGTTCAAAGAAATCTGCTAAATATCATAAAGATTAAAATTGAAGCACATGCTAGCAATAAATAATGCTCTTTTTCCCCTAATGATAACTGAAACAGTAATGCTGTAGGACAAGAATGCCAAATAGTCTTTAACGAAGTTTAATAGTGGTCTAGGCCATGCAGAAACAATAAGAAATAAATAAATAAATAAATTCGGGGCAAGAAACAAAGCCTGTTGGTGAGGTAAATGATGGTAACTTTGTGATATAAAGGAATGAAGTACGCATCTTTTGAAAGGTCAAAGGAATAGAGTAGTTATAACACCAAACAAGGTAAAAAAAAAAAAAGTTACAAAAGAGAGGTAATGTGATCAATTGCCTCACCAGAATAATGAAGTGCTCGTGTAGCTCGAGCTGTAGGAAAACCCATTGATTCGAGTTCAGCAAGTAATTTCTTATCAACTTCAGGAACAGCCATGTCTAGATTAAGAGAGAGAGAAAAAAAAACCATATTCAGCAATATACAAAATAAACAAATGAGTTAATAAAAGGAAAAAAATCTAAAACAAATAAGTGAAAGCATACAATTTATCCACTAACACCATTTACAATAATGAAAAAAGTAGAATTCATCTTTGAACTCTCCTAGAATCAATTCAACTAATCAAGTAAATTTAAATAAGGTCATCACCCCAGTGTGGTCCCACCGAAGCAGGGCCATGGGAGGGTCAGACTGGAGACAGATTTAACTTTTGGCATATCTGCACAAACTGGCTGCTTGCAGGTCTCAAACCTACATTATCACGCATGGCACCCAAGACTTTTACCATTGCACCAAAGCAACGACCCTTAATCAAGTACTGCATTTAAATTTAATTTAATCAAGTAAATCCAAATGCAATACTAAAAACTAACGGGTCTTTTCCAAACTCTATACCACATAAATTTAACAAATCACTTAGGGTGCCTAACCAAATAACTATAATCAATCAATATTGAGAACTCACCTCTCAATTACAACCCCACCCACAAACACAAACGTATATGCATGTGCAAGAGAAATAACCACAATTAGCCAGCGATCCAGAAAATTTTCATGTATCCTAAGAAATCTACAGTGAGACCAACTTCGCTAAATCCAAACGGTTGAACCTCTTGCTCCCGCATGAATTGGCAAAGGCCAAGATATCACTGATGGATTCAATACATGTATCAATGTGCAATTAACTCCCACTCGAGTGAGTTGTTAATGCATTTTACACAATGTAACGTCAATTGGAGTGAATAGGAGCAAATAATGTGCTTTTGCATGTACCCTATGGATGGGCGAATATCAGTCCAATTGAAGTGAATGGTTTACTTTGATGAAAGGCACATCCTATAATTGATATTTCAATGGGCTCTCTCTCTCTCTCTCTCTCTCTCTCAAAGTGAGAGAGGGAGTTTCCGGTGAGCACGAGCTCAAATAGCCTATTTACACATAATCAATGTGGGCCATCCAATTACTCTTGAGATGAGATGAGAATGGGAGAAAAAGATAAGGTGACCTTCAGTCTTCCCTTTCTCAAACTCAAACCAAACGCTCTCTGAAAAACTATAAGATCATGACCCTAATTAATTGTGTTTTATGTTAATTAATTGTGACTGGTCTTACATAGGTGGTGATTAATTTTTAATTAACTGGGTTTCTGTGTTAGATTAGTTATTTAGGTGTTTTGATAGCTTTTGGACCTACTATGGTAGATAGAAGGACCTACTTATAATTTTGAGAGATTGTGACGGATTGGCCGCAATTTTCAAAATATAGCAGTATAAGGTTTATCGGGTAGAGATAATTACTTCGGGAGACTTTTTTTATGGGAGCAAACTCTTTTAAAACCCAGAAATGCCCCTATTACGTCCTACTTGAGCCTATTAAGTGGGGCATTGTGGTTATTTTGCAACACTTTCCCTTTAAGAAATAAAACCAACAAGCAACTCTCATTTCCTATCCTCCTTTCCTAATTCTCTCACTCTCTCATTTACCTTCGTCTCTGTTTCTCCTCTCCTTCCTCACTTCAAGCAACGATCAAGGTCCTCATTCTTCCTTGGCACTGCCGCCGGTGAGATTCCCATCTCCATCATCTCTATTTGGATCTACTTTCCTTTTTCCCCAACTGAGAAAAAATTCTCACCAGCTTTCCCATAGGTGTCCCAAAGCTCACCTCAATACTAGTGTACCTCAGGTCAATTCTACTCCCTACCATGGTCACACCGCCGCAACCGTGAAGCCGGGACAATTTAGCGACGTGGTTCGCCATTTTGCTTAAGAGTTATTTTGTATGGATTTGTTTGTGAAGATTCATTTAATTAATGCTATACTTGCATAATCTGCCTAGCTATACCCCTCTCTGTAAATCTGTAAATACTAGCTTGATGCAACAAGTTAATGCAATTCATATTGTCTAATTGCTTAGACTTTCGTAGTCTATTACTACACTTGGTATTGTAAGTAACGACCCCATTACCTCTGAGCTAGAGGTTGCAACGTTCCAAGAGGAATTGCAAGCATGGTTCAAAATAGCGGCCGCATAGTAGCATAGCAGCCGTATTATTGGCCGTGGCGGGTAAGGCCGCTACGCTATTTTGAAAATAGTGGAGCTATAATCTAGAATTTAGTAGAGCAAAGCAATTTTAATTCAAAGCATTGTTTTTCCTATTTCTTCTCTTCAATAGCCTTTCTTAAAGTTGTCTCTACTCTTATATGTTTCTAAATCACTAAAAAAACACAAGATTGGTTACTGCAGAAGATTTGAGTTTTTTTACCACTTAAAAAATTCACATTGCTACGCCATTATGTATTGATGCAACTGCTACGTATCACACACTATGTAGCGTTTTGGCCATTGACCACTACGCCGGCCGCAACCGCTATTTTGGGATATTTTACAACACATTTTGGGATAGAGCATAGACTGTAGGGCATTGTTGAATGGAGCGCAGACGATGTAGTCTAGAGCATCATGCTGGAGCAAAAGTGGATGTCACATCTTTTGGGATATTTCACAACACATTTTGAGATAGAGCATCTTTTGTATTTTTTATTTTATGGCCCACGCTTTTCGTGGCCTTGGGATGTAACTAATACTTTATAACTGCTCAACTTTAATGTTTTTAATGCATATTAGAAATGTTGTGTATTATTTTGATATTCTATCTCATTTCATATTTAAATGTCTATTAATTGTTTGCACAAGCTTCCACTAAATGTCTGTATCTTTGAGGAATTTGACTAAGCATTGCATCACAAAATCCTGTGGGAAACACACATAGGTAGAAGAAGGAGAGGGGCGGGGGTGGTTCCTTTTCCCTCCGTCCGCGCCCCAAGACACGGATTATCGAGGTGGTCCAATCTGGGGGCGTGACAGAATGGGGGCGGTTCGGCTATCATGGTTTGAGGGTTTAGGACAAGCAACCACTGATTTGGATGTATATGGCTTGTGTATCGTTTCTAGGAATGAAAGACAAAAATGTTGATGGAAGTTAGATCTGGGATTTGAGCTCAGGTGCCGATTTTGAAAGGGTTTAGGGTTTTCAAGGGTTTGGCAGATAATGGGTTCTGCCGAGGTAGGATGACGATCCTTTTTTCTTTTGTTTTTCTTTTTTGAATAAAGAATGAAACAAATATTAGGAAAATGTGTAACTGAGAACCGATCATTTGACTACAGGTGAATCGATCTTCGGCTCTAATACCAAAGTGACGTGGAATGGTGTACTATGCAGGGCGGCTAGGATAGAGATGAAAAAAATTGGGGATAGGTCAAACCTCACACCTAAACTGAATAGGCATTGAGCCCACTGGCCTCATGCCATACCCTTTCACGGGTAGAGAGCAAAATCACTTAAATATAATCTCAACCCTTTAAACACATCGATGGTCAAGATCAAAACATCTAAACTAAAACAATTTAAAACATAAAAGATAAATATAAAGTCTAAACAAAATAAAATAGATGGGTTGGGCCGAAAGGCTTGGTCAACCCATGGATCATGGGTTTGTCCTGCTTCACAAATTTAATATATCCAACCAACTTGGAAGTCACAAAAACCAAATTAATACAATTGGTAGAGAATTAAAATTGTCAACATCATGGTCGTGTGCTCATATCGCATTAATCTAGGTCATCGGCTGATTAAAAAACTATAATGAATGTCTTAAATCATTCATTAAATTCAACAAGTTACAAGGCCTCAAAATCACAACACCCCCCCCCCCCCCCCCCCCTCCCTAAAAAAAAAAAAAAAAAAAGGGCACGGATCCCATGGAGTTTGTATTGATCCGAATGGACTAGACAGTTGGATCTGGTCTTTAAAAAAATTATTTAAAACCATTAAACTAGTGGGTCACATATCATGGGGTTAAGATAACTGGATTGACTTGAAGATTCACATCTGGGTGGTGGTAACACCTGGGTGGTGGTAACACCTGCATCTTTCTTTCATCTCTCCCATGGTCTGTGGGGCCCGCCCCAGCAATTGTCTGGCATGGGAATGTCTCACATGGGACCACTCCTCATTTGAAATTACTCATCGCAAAAGAAAACATATGAAGTTGCCTGGCAACTCAACTCTCAAAAACACACACCAAACAACACAATCAACAACTATGAAAAATATATAAATAAGTAAATAAATACATAAATAAAACCCCTTCATTCAGGATTAAATTTACACTCATGGACCAAAATATGGAATCCAACAAGGTAAGTATTTGAGCTGCACTAGAAAGAAACCTTGGGCCTCGTTGCTCCCACTGGTGCCACCTTCCTCTGAATTAGCAGCTGGTGCCTTTGGAGTTTCTAAATCGATTGGTTTCGCTTCCTCCTCAGTCCGATCAACAAAATCAGTATGCCCAGTTCTCTTGGTATGCAAATCGGTTTCCTTCACAAGGAATACACAGATCAGAACAATCAGAAGCACTCCAAGTTCTAGTAACAAATCAAGACAACATACAATGTTGGAGATGCATCATTCAAAAAACAAAAGAGAAAACCCAGATGCCCAACAATCAGAAACACCCAAATTCGGCTCAAGAACCAAACATCTATCCACATTTTAGACATTTCAGGAGCCGCCACCAAAAACCCATATCCCCAACAATCACATGAGTGGGTGGGTGAGGAATAAACTCCAGCTTTCTCCATGGACAACCCAAATCTGACCGAAATACAAAATTTTGAGCATCTTAATTAAAAGGAAAAAACAAACCCAGAAATTCCAAACAACCCAAATTCCACCTAGAATACCCAAATCAAAATGACACACATAATATCAGAATATCAGCAGGAAAACCCAGAAATGAAATATATATGTGTGTGTGTTTGTGTGAATAAAGAGAAAGATTAATGATATACTATATGTATTCTGAATTCCATACACTCCAACACAAATCACAAAATACTAAGTCTTACGCGCCTCAATCAAAGTAAAAAAAAAAATAAAAAATCCACTAACTCCAAACACTGCAAATTCCACCCAACATATGCGAAATCAAAATAAAACCCGCAATTTCAGAATGCCAAGAAGAAAACCCAGAAAGGAAATACTATATAAAACAAGAAAGCGAGATTCTTTATACTGTTTTGGATCTGCAGGGCTTGCCACAGGTGCCGCAGACGAGATTGAGAACGGCCTCTGTGGATTCAGAGAAGTTGGAGTGGGACGTGAGCTCCGCGTGCTCTTGGGCTTCTTCTACTGATCTGAGGTGGGCCCCACAATCTCCGCATTTCAGAGACAGGCCCGCCATTGGAGAGCTTTAGAGATCGATCGCTATCGAGAGAGAGATGAGATTCCACAGAACAAAACCCTTTCGGCTTTTGTTCTTTCTTCTTCTGCCCTCTGCTTTTGGGATTCCGATATTTTTGCTATTTGGCCGGTGATGCTTGCTTGTAAGCGAGGACTCGGAGCCTTTTTTTTATAATTTCCTTTAATGAATTTTATTTTAGTCCCTGTCTTGTCTTTTAATTTCAGAAAGCTCCTACTAAACGGTATATTCCTACAATTGTCCTTGGGAGTATTTTAGGATTTGTAATAAATACCCTTTGGCCTTTCTCATGAAAAGATACATAGAAGGTTTTCTTTTTCACGGCGCTATCTTGCCCGGAGTGATGCCTTAAACTCAAAGATATACCAATTGATCCCTAAACGCTTGTATAGTTTTCTATACTCTCTATATTATGTTGCATTTGGTGCTACGTCAAATGGGTCGTTTGCCTCTCATGCATCATATCATACGTTACATATGTAAATGTGGCAAATATAAAAGTTACAAATGTGAAATACATTACCATATTTGTAAAAATTATTATTTTTAAATGAATAAATGAATACATTCAACAATGTTAGATGCATTTGGATTTTTTCGAATTTTTGCCGAGATTTCTCAAAATCCATTAAATTTTAGGATAGAAATCAAAATCCATGGGATTTAGTGATGAGTTTTACATTTGATGCACATAAACTTCGTAGTGATAATTTAAAGCATGATACTTTTTAGAAATATGATCCCATGTTGCCGTAAGAATGGTCCCGCAATAGTGAAAATCATGATTTATCACAGGGGCGAGTTTGATAACTCTACTACTAGAGTCAAGTGAAGTAAAGTTGATTTTGAATAAATAATAAAATATAAGTGGATTATGATGGTATTTTATTTTTAGTTGTTTGTTAGGAAATCTTTTTGACTTTTTCTATGGAAAAGTTGAGTTTTTTTTTTTTTTTTTTTTTTTGTATCTTAGTGGATAAAGGCGTAGTTGCTTTTTTACCTAAAAAGATAGATGGAGTTTTAAATTAAAGTATTTTTGATGTGACATATTGTCTGAAAAATGGAGGCTTTACTTGACTTTTACTATGCTAGTAAAGTGCCAAACTAGCCAGTGTGAAGAAACTTGATCACTTGATCATTGCACATGGATAAATCTCTGTGGAAACTAGTCTGTGTTTTTATCAATAGTTGAATTCATCAGATGTGGTTATGCTTACTCCACACCATTATCTATATACCTTTATCTAAAAGTGAAGAAGCGACACCTGCTTACCATCTACACATGAAAACGCTACACACTCTGGGTTTCCTTGAATGACACATGGAAAGTGAACAAAACTCCCTCTTCCGTTCTTCCCTCCCTTTCTCCTCAATGAAATTTTCTCTCCTTTTCTTCTCTCCATTTCTCCTCGCCCTTTCTCTGCTGCTTGAAGGTTTTAGGGTTTTGCCTCTCATCTTCTACTCCGGCTTATCCAGGTAAATCATTTCTCTAACTGGAATTTTTTTTCTCCTCAATGAAATTTCCTCTCCTTTTCTTCCCTCCATTTCTCCTCATTCTACCATTTTTCTACTGCTTGAAGGTTTTAGGGTTTTGCCTCTCATCTTCTTCTGCAGCTTATCCAGGTAAATCCTTTCTCTAATTGGATTTTTTTTTATAATGCTTTTCCTCTGTCCCTGATTTCTAGTGCTCGCTCTAAAACAAAATATCAGTTTGTTTTCTCTGTTTACAGGAATTACAATTTTCTATTGTCACAGAGTTGGAGTCTCTTTTTTTTCTTTCTTCGATATGTTGTAAATTATGTTCCTTCTTTGCATTCTATGGATTGGGGTTTATTTCCACATATGTGTTGTTTACACATTTGGATTTACAACAATTATGGTTCTGGAATGTCACAAAGATGGAGCCTTTTGATTTCCTTTCTTCAATTTGTTTTAAATTTGAGTTTTGGTTTTCATTCCAATTTACTGCAGTTGAAGAGTGCCCATTTGGGTTTCATGTTATCTTTTTCTCTCATTTAGTTTTTGATGAGGATTGCTACATCTTTATGTGCTCATTTGATTTTTGTTGTTGTAAATGAGGATCGCTACATCTGTATGTGGAAAGTGATAAGTGGAAACATTGAAATTAACATTTTGCATCCCTTTTTTGGTTCTCACAGTGATGGGAATAGAAAGAAGAAACAACATTTTTTTTTTCTTTTTTTTTTTTTTGGGTGGGGGGTGGTTTTTTGTTAGAAAAATCTCAGAGTACAGTGATGGAAATAGAAAGAAGTGGGGGGGGGGGGGGGGGGGGTGGGTTTCTTTGTTAGAAAAATCTCAGAGAACAGTGATGGGAATAGAAAGAAGAAACAACATCATTGGTGGGATATGAGAGACAAAATAAGGATTCAAACAAAACAAGTTTTTCCCATTCACATACTGATAAATCTTAGTTCATTCTTTGAATATATTTTTGTTTTTACATATCGCATCTTGCAGTAAGAGGAAGAAGACCCAAAACAGTGCCTGAAGGCATAAGGGCCAAAAATAAACCAAAATCCCAATCCACTGATATAATGACTGCTTTGAAACTATGTTTTAAAACCATGGCTCTGATACTAAGTTTCCCAATAAAGATGTGATGGAAATAAATCCGCCCTGCTTGAGTTTGGGACTTCCACTTGTAACCTTTTATTATCATTTCACCATTTACCTCTTTAGAAGAACATAAGGAAATTAAAAATGTTAGAACCATTTTGCAGCAGAGTCATTAGAAGCAAGCTTCAAGGACAAAGAGGAATAGAAGATGACAACTTACAAGTTAATTAAATTCTGTAAATTAGTGTGTGTGTGTGTGTGTGTGTGTGTTTTTTTAATGAAAATCAAAAGCTTCAAATCCCTTCTTCTGTAAGTAAAGCATGGATTCTTCCTTTTTCCTTTGATGGGTCTCTCCTCTGGTGTTGCAATCTAGAATTCGAAAGTTTAGGCATATTGATAGTCAATGAGAGTTCCACAGGAGTTTTCACACTTCCCACTTGAAAGTTGCAGTTTTTTCCACAAGTACAATAGCCATTAGGGGTTGTTTGTTTGTATTGATTGGTGTATATAAATGATGCACACAGGTAACAATTACATGTTACTAAATTTGTCCACTCCAAAGTTATAGTTTTGTTTCCAAGTGCAATGGCCATTAGGGAGTGTTTGTTTGCACTCATTGGTATATGTATAGAGGCAACAATTAAATGTTACCAAATCTATCTAATAAAGGACCAAGGACTAGAGAGAATATGGTTTCACCAGGAGAGATAGAAAAAATTAGGAAGACTTGTACACAGTGTAGTGCTGGTTGATAGTGAAAATACTGACATTTAAAGTAACAATGATATTCATATAAATGAAACTTACCAGGAGAGTGAGACACAATTAGGAACACTTCTACACATTGTTGTGCAAGTTGATGGTGAAAATTCTGACATTTAAAGTAGCAATGACATTCATATAATTGAACTATTATATGATATTCATAAAATTTTATCATAGATGTTATTGCTTTATTAGTGATTTCTAAATTGTCATTTGCTCATTCTCCATTATCAAGATGTTCTTCCTATACTCTAAATTTTGATCCAAAGTTGGCTATTATGTTTCCTTATGCACTTTCTCATCAATCTACTCAAAATAACCAAATTGCACTTATAGGTGCCTAAAAACATAGAGATAAAAACTACTATAATCCGAGCCTCGTTTGGGTTGGATGATTTTGATTTAGAATGAAAATAAGTATTGTGCTTTCCATTTAACTTGACAAATGAATTGGAAAACATCTCTTAATGCAAAATTTCTGTTACCTAAAAATTAAAAGTGGAGCAATGGCAATAGGCATGTAGCTTTGCTTGTCAATCCAAAAGTGTATCTCCTTATCCCCTTAACATTTAATTTATATTCTAATCTGACCTACTCAGCTACTCAAATGAAGTTGTTAAATTTTTCCCCTTTACACATGAAAGCAGGGCTTGTAAGAGGTTATCAAAAGGTTAAAATTGGCAAAAGTAAGATCCAATTTTCCTACTTTTGATGGATTCCGTATCATCAAAAATACATTATGTCACATTTGGGAAAACTCTATGGTCTTTACTTATGCCATACTCTACCATAAAAAATACATTCAATCACATTCGGAGATATTCTATGGTCTAAAAAAAAAAAAAACAATAATACAATTGGAATCTCAATACCACCAAGAGGTTTAAGTGAACATAGGAAGTGACAACAACTTATTTTTAATCAAAAAGAAAGTTAAAGGACTTCTAATTGAGGCCAAAATCCAAACCAAAATCTAGATAGTAGCTCCCAAACCAATATCAAACAAACCCCACCAGGTTAATCCCAATTGCATGATGAATCTCATGAGATGAAGAAAGCTAAACAATGCAAGGCCATATAAATCAAAAAAAAATTCAAAGCCATCATACCACAGGCTAAACTAAATCTAGACTCAAAATAAAATGTGGTTGTGGATTTCTGTTTAGATATTATGATTAATCTAACATATAATTTAATATAGCTATTTCCTACTAGCGACAATATATATTTCTGGTATGAAAATATCTTATTTCCATTTCAATATTCATATTTCTTAATTGTAATTGTTTTATATTTTGTGAACAAATATGATTAATCAAGTTTCTACTGGGTGACAAATGCTTACATATTTTTAATTTATATATGCATGTTATTTTGTTATTAGGTGTAACCAACTATGCATTTGCTAATTATTTGTTAAAGATTCTTATTGTCTCTTTGTCATTATCTTTTAGCTAATTTAAAAATGCACTTATTTTTTTCCTTTACTTTTGCTGCAGCAAGCAACAACGAATTCATGCAAAACTTTAAATTCTCTGTACTACCAGCGACAATATATATATATATATATAATTGTGGTGTGAAAAGATCTTATTTTCATTTCAATATTAATATTTCTTAATTATGTTTTTTTATATTTTGTGAAAAAATGTGATTAATGAAGCATCTGCTGATTGACAAGTATTTACATATTTTTTTATTTATATACATGCTATTCTGTTATTAGGTGTAACCAACTACGCATTTGCTAATTAATTGTTACAGATTATTATTGTCTCTTTCTCATTATCTTTTAGATATATATTGACTATATTACATGCATAGTTCCTACTATGTATTTTTTTAACAATTGTTTTTCTCTATATGCCAAATGATATCATATGTTAGAAGAAATAATGCTTAAGAATTACTTTATTATTGAACCCTACTGATTAGCAAATATAAAATTGGGCCAAAATAAAGATAGAAGAGAATATTTCAAAAGCTATTATAAAAACATTAGTGATGATAAGAAAAAAGAACTCCGAAGAGGCATACCAAAAAAAAAAAAAAGAAAAGAAATTAGCAAATGTTGCTTGTTGCACATGCGCCATCTTCAACAAAGATTATTTTTTAAGAAGGTATGTTCATAACAATATGAAAATATAGTTTCTACATTTTTTTGGAGTTAATAATAATATTTTAAATAAAGAAAAAGCATGCTAATATTCTCTATTGAAATTGATGTAGGATCTACATCAAATGACCGTTCTTGCATTTTATCTGGTCAAACAAACAATTGAAGATGGTACATATAAAAATGACTTCAAGCAAACACATTCCCAAAAATATTATGCTACTTGCATTGAGTGAAGAGAAGAAATAAGTACTACGAAAAAAGAATAGAATTGCATACAAAAAGAAAAAATTATGCAATACGACTAGCAAAGAAGCAAGACCTTCAATCGATACCATTCCAAAACAACAAGGTAACTACTTACTGACTAATCCTTACTAAAAGAAATTTAACAATATGAAATAAATTTCATTATTCTTAATAAATCATTAACAACAACAATCATTTTTTGAATAAAAAATATATCAATCACTGAATTCTCTTATAAATGACTAACAATTTTCCTGTTTATATTGCACTCACTAAGTGAATGAGGTTCAACAAATTCCATCAAGAACATCAAATAAGGGGAAAGAGCAAATTGAATTCTATAGTACATATGAAGTTGGTAAGACTTGAAACTTCTCTAAATACCTTTATATAAAATAATCATTAAATAAAAAAAAGCCATATGGTAATACTATCAAAACTTAATCTAATAGGTTCAATATCAAAGGCTGGTCATCATTCTCATTCATCAAAACGGCATAATAAAGATTCCAAAGGTGATGAGACATTCCGATTGTTACTTGACCATCTTTGAAATTTAGTAATATCATTTATTATAAATAAAGTCAATGCATCTGGTAATGTTGTCAAAACTTATTCCAATAGGGCCATTGTCAAATGCTAGTAATTGTTCTGCTTCATCAAAAAGACAAAATCAAGATCTCATATGTGAAAAAAAATTACAGTTCTTACTCAATCCTTTTTGAAATTTGATAATAACATTAATTCTATTACAAAATTTACAATGGCAGAAACCATCCAATCATTTAGCTCAAAAACACCTAAAAAAAGAATAACAGATACAATTATCCAAAGTCCACAAATTTACACTTTCATAATAATAGTTTATATTTGATAATTTTCTTATTGTAGACAAAATCCCCTCTAGCTCCATATCCATCGATGTGTTTCCTCAAAAAATACCTTGAAACCATCTGTTCTTACATCTTGTCCAAAATGTGAACATTGCGATGCAAAGCGATTTTTCCGTGAACCTGTAGGCTTTTGTTGTTCTTTTGGACAAATATCATTGGCCTCAAATGATGTCCCTGAAGAACTCTATATACTCTTCACGTCCAAGTTGAAAGATGCTAGTGAATTCAGAAAATATGTTCGTACATACAACAATACTTTTGCATTTACATCATTCGGTGTAAAATATGATAAAGAGCTTTGCAAAAGAGAAAATGGTATATATACATTCAAGGTACAAGGTCAAGTATACCACTATATCAATGACTTGATACCTGCAGATGGACATCCTTCCTGCTTGCAACTATAGTTTTTATGATATAGATCATGAAGTGGAGAACCGAATGCAAGGATCACAAAAGATTAATTCAGACATCGTTCAAAAACTCATAAATATTTTATCAATTAACTCATATTGCTCATTCTTTCGGAGTCTTCGGCATGTACCTACTCTGGAGAGTCATCAAATTGTAATCAAGTGCAATGTCGAGCTAGATTTGAGAGTTTATAATTCTCCATCAGAATTGCAAGTTGCTAGAATATGGATAGAAAATGATGATTCCGGAATTACTATTGAATGTCATATAATTATCCAGAGTCATACAGGCCATAGTCACAAAATGCATTATAATATTTTGGATGCTATGATCCATTGCAATATCCATTGTTATTTCCTTATGGTGATACCGATGGCAATAAGGCATTCAAAGATTGAATTCAACAATTGCGACAACATACTTCAAGGGACAAATACCTCTTAATCCTTCCCAAATCCAATCAATAGATGAACTTCTTGAAAAAGAAAAAAAAGGTATTGGTGACATTATTTATTCAAATAATATGATGAGTACTAAATAATAATATCTTTTTCAAAATTTTTCCAGTGATGCAGAAGAAACAGAACAAGAGGAAGCTTGTATCATGTCGGGAGTATTATTGCTATAAATTGCAAATACGACCAAATACTACTTCATTACTAATACACTCTGGTCGTCTGTTGCAGCAATATGTTGTTGATTTGTATATCAAGCTGGAAAGCTCCCAATTAGACTACTTCCGTTATAGACAAGATGAAATAAGAGCTGACTTATATCAAGGACTTAGCAATAGCATTGTAGTTGGAGAGACTCGTGATACCAAAATTGGACATAGAATTGTCTTACCAGCATCATTTATTGGAGGGCCAAGGGACATGTGGCGTTGTTACATAGATGCAATGGCATTGGTTCAACGCTTTAGAAAGCCTAATATCTTTTTAACAATGACATGTAATCCTTCTTAGTTTGAGATTAAGGAACAATTACAATCATATGAAGAATCACATAATAGGCCAGATTTGATTACATGAGTATTCAGAGCAAAACTCGAAGAGCTAAAAGCTGACTTGTTAAAAAAAAAAAAAAATTGGACCAATTGCTGCGTATGTCTATGTTATTGAATTTCAAAAAAGAGAACTTCTACATGCTCATTTCTTGCTCATTATAAAGCCAGGCTATAAAATCATCATGCCAGATGCATATGACAGATTTGTCTGTGCTGAATTGCCTGACAAAGATAAAACTCCACACTTATATGCAGTAGTTCTAAAGCATATGATGCATGGACCTTATGATAACTTGAATCCAAAAAATGTGTGCATGAGAAAAGATGGTTGTTGCAAAAACCGTTATCCTAAAGAGTTTTGTTCGTCAACAACTCAAGGAAAGAACTCATATCTAGTATACAAAAGGCGTAACAACAATGAACAAGTAAAGGTACGTGGTGCATATTTGGATAATCGATGGTTATACCATATAATCCATACTTGTTAGCAAAGTTTGATTGCCACATGAATGTTGAAATTTGTTCAACAATTAAAGCAATCAAATATTTATACAAGTACATTTATAAGGGCAACGATCATGTTGCTTTTTATATTGTTGGTGATGAAAATTGCTACGATGTTGATGAAATAGAACAATTCCAAACAGGAAGATGGATTTCACCTCCAGAAGCTGCACGGAGAATTTATAAATTCTCATTGAACGAAATTTATCCATCCGTGAGAAGCTTATAGTTGCATCTAGAAGACAAACAAGTTGTAACATTTAAGAAACAAGATGATCTTCTTCATATAGTCTCTAATGATCGTGCCTCAAGGACAATGTTGACTGAGTTTTTTCAAATGAACAAAATTAATGTAGAAGCACATAAATACCTTTATAAAGAATTCCCAGATCACTTTGTATGACATGATGATAAAAAATACTGGAGCGTGAGGAAGGAAGAAAATGTTATTGGAAGGATGATCATTACAAATCCATTTGAAGGAGAAAGATATTATCTGCGGTTATTGTTGAATCATGTGAAAGGCTCGACATCATTTCAAGATTTACAATATCTAAATGCAATCGAAACATCATCATTCCGTGAGGCTACATTGCTACGAGGCTTGCTAGAATCAGATAATAGTTTTGAAGAATACTTATAAGAGGCAACATTGAAGATATCAAAAGTTGCAATGTAAGCAAACAAGGAAGTGTTGCGCAGCTAATTCAAATGGCAAAACTTATTATATGGGATGAAGTATCGATGGCAAAACGAGAAGCAATTGAACTATTCAATCAAATGTTACAAGATATAACAGATTCTCAGCTGCCGTTTGGAGGTAAAGTTGTTGTCTTTGGAGGAGATTTTCGGCAGGTCCCTCCTGTCGTCCCCAAGAACAAATAGGCATGAGGTAATCAAAGCAAGTTTGGTTACATCAAAATTGTGGCCAACATTATAGAAAATCAAATTGACTGAGAATATGAGAGCAAAATTTGATCCATCATTTAGTGAGTTCTTGTTACGGGTTGGAAATATAACAGAAGAAACTATCTAGAATGATAAAATC
This sequence comes from Camphora micrantha, assembly GCA_003546025.1. Classification (NCBI taxonomy): domain Eukaryota; kingdom Viridiplantae; phylum Streptophyta; class Magnoliopsida; order Laurales; family Lauraceae; genus Camphora; species Camphora micrantha. The sequence continues at coordinate 30,538,503 of QPKB01000003.1, read as the reverse complement.
AGGATTCCAAAGCCATGCTTCTTCCTTACAAAGATGATGTGACATCTAGAGCTGATTTGATAGAGGCAACATTTTTAAATTTACAAAAGGAAGCATACAATTTAGATTTCTTGGCGGCTCGTGCAATATTAACTCCAACAAATGATTTTGTTGAAGAACTCAATGATTTGCAAATAAATCATTTTTCCGGTGACTCTGTGAAATATTATAACTTTGATTCAACAATAGATGATACAGAGCAAATTTAGCAAGAAGAATTTCTAAATAGCTTAACACCAAATGGATTTCTTCATAATGAGTTAATACTAAAACCAAATTGTCCAATAATATTGCTTTGGAATATTGATTCACCCACATGATTATGCAATGGAACACGATTAGTATGTTAAAGATTTACAACAAATCTCATTGATGTAGAAATAATTGTTGGCCACTATCGTGGAAGAAGAGTATTCTTGCCAAGAATCCCACTTCAGCCAGCTAAAAATGATAAGTATCCATTCATGTTCAAAAGGAAACAATTTCCAGTTCGTTTGAGTCTTGTAATGACAATCAACAAAGCACAAGGATAAATATTAGATCATGTTGGTATATATCTTCCACATCCTGTCTTTTTACATGGTTAACTCTATGTTGCCTTATCCAGAGCAAAATTAGCTGTTCGTGTAAAAGTTCTTATTCAATCAGGCATAGATGATACATTAGAAAATACATGCAGTACTTCAAATGTTATATACCAAGAAGTATTAACATTAGCCAATTGTCTTTAGCATATAATGTTGTCACAGGTAATTTTAACAGCAACGCTTCTTATCAATTTGATTTATTTTCTTATTACATAAATCCTTTCTTTTCACAAAATATACATAAATAACTTAAACATAAATCCTTTCTTTTTACAAATATACATAAATAACTTAATATTTTAACAATGTTTACTGAATGTTTCACTTAATATTTTAACATTATTTAATGAGACTTTCAATTGTTCTCTCCAAAAGTAATTCTAATAACATAACTTTTTATTAATATGCTTTATTTACTAAGTAAATAAATCATTCCTTTTGACAAATATATATAAATAACTTAATTTTTTAACCTTGTCTAATGTTATTTCAATAATTCCCACTACATGCTCAAAAAAAATGGCTAAAAATTGCAAGAAGATCATAGATATAACAAACCATACAACAAATTAGATAGCAAAAATAACAGTAAGTGAAAAAAGCAATGCTCCTTAGTCACGAAGTGGGACTAAAAGATATCATAATCTTATATTTAGTGATTCTGAGGTAAATATACAACTATATATATATATATATATATCTTATATTATTTCATGATCTTCATGTATTATGGATAGTTTCATCATCAAAGTAGTTTTCTTTCTTATAAGTTTAAATTACAAATGTACTTCCCTTTCAGCAGTTTAAATTTCAATTCTTTGAAATACAAGTTATTGAAAAGTAAATAAATTTCAACTTTATGCAGGGAAAAAGAGTACGAGCCACCATCTTTGATACTGATATTGATTTATCTGAAAACACATTGACTATGTTGAAGAGTTACTATGTATCAAACGTGTCTGTCCGCACAAAGCTCATCCATCTTATCATTTTGGAGATACCGAATATCAATGGTTTATAAATAATCAATCTCATATATTGAAGAAGTAAAAGAAGAAGAAGACGACATCAAAAGAAGCTTTTACAACTTCATTCCATTATCTAATATCAAAAATTCTTATTCAAATGCAGAAATAGGCAAATAGTTTTTCCACTCAAATATTATTTCTCTGATGTCATCATCTATATAATAAAATAAATATATGTCAATTTTATTCATTAAGATCACATTCTTCAAAAATTTTTTTATAAAAATTCTCACTTTGCATCATACAATATTGTAGACATAATCCCTGTAGTTTTGAAAATCCTACCCCCAAAGGTAGTGAAATCACAAAGTCTCCCACTTTAACAAGTAGTGCTAACAGATTCAAAGTATGCAGTCTACCTTTTTACTAACTGTCTTTACTGTAACCTAATAACTTCTTCTATTAATATTTTGCTTTGACAATTCTTAGTTTAACGAGGATTGTTCTATCTAGTTAGAACGACATCATATCGACGGAGATTGAAGCTCTTTCAAAACTAATGAATACAAAACCCATCATCATTGTCACGCGTACAAAGTTATTATCCTATGATGGTATGTAAATTAACAAAAATTTATTTATTCTAATATTTATATAGTAATATCTTAACATATTTCTATTCTTTTCTCAGGAGTAGCAGGATTAAATACAAGGGCTTCTTCAACAATTATCATAGACCCTCAAATACTACAAGCTACTTTGCTACGCACTTAGTACTTATAAATCATTTCATCATAATAATATGAAATAATAATATAATCAATTATTACTATGATTTATTTTCTTCTAGGTGTTCAAATCATCATGATGAGCTTAATCAATTGCAAAAAAATAAGCATCATACAATGACTGCAAACACATCAGAAACAACAACCCTAGACATCCATGAAATTCTTACTTCAGAAAAAACGGTACTTAATTGCCCAACTTAAAATCCTTTCAAATGAACTAAATTTCCTCACCCATATCTCTTATTTCTAACCACTATTTATTAACATATATTCTCATATGTAGGATGCTATATTTTTCATAAAAGTAAAAATTTTGATAGATGATCTGCAACAAAAGTTTTGGTATATGGGTTGTAGCAATTGTAAGAAGAAAACAACGGCAAAGCATAACAATAGAATCTCATGTTCATGTCCTAACAAGGAGACTACTGCACAGCCATGGTATAACAATTTTAAAATACAAATAACTATCTTTAATTAATTTCAATTACTAATTACTGCCTTCAATTTTTCAAGTTTAGAATTTGTAGCAAATCTATCTGACTCCACAGGAACCATCTCAGCCATGTTATTTTCAAATGAGATGAAGAAACTGTCATTAGGTACACCAACACAAATGATGGAGTTTTTAGAAGATGTATAATTACTATCAAATTCACATTCACGTAAGTACCCACATATCTTATAAGTAGAAAACATTAAACTTACACTTTTATTTTAATCCTAGGGACACACAAATCAAATCGAAGATGTTGTCAATAATTTCAACGGGCGAGAATTCATCTTTCAGTTGAAGGCTTATCAGTACGGCTCGGGATTTAATTTCACAATTCTATCAATTAATGACATTCATACATAGAACCAAATATAAAGAATGTGTCAAATACTATGTTCTTGTAAATATTCACCTTTGTTACCATTTCCACTACAGTTCTACATACTATGTAAAAAAAAAAACGGAGAGCTATTGTAAGTAACAAGCTCATTGTCTAATATGCTTAACCGTTGTAAATAAAAATATCAGTGCCCTGTTTTTTTGCCACTGATACCTGCCACAATGTTTAAGTTTTCTTCTTATTGTATTTGATTACTTTTCATAACTTTTGTTTCTTTTAATAAACTCAACTTCAATGTCAGCATGTATTATTAACATGGGTCAACTTCAAAATTACTAAAGTTCACTCTCAAAATATACCATTAAATAACATCCAGATTCATAATTGAAACAACAATCTTCATACATCACTTGTTAAAAATGCAATCAGGCATACAAACGCACACACCCCATTACATTATATTTGTATAAAAATACTGGTTATAATTATATCTTGTAAGTGAAGATAGTTTCAAAAACGCTGATGAAAATGCTATTTGTATGGATTTTGTTACTACAAAATTGATTCAGATAAAACTTTAATTGTATGAGAATTCCTCTTACACCCCATCCCAAGTTAATCAAGATTAAAATAGATTAAGCATGATTAATCAATTTAAATGTGATTAATGATCAAAATGAATCAAGTTAGTCTTAAGAGAATGAATTAAGTATAATGAAATGGTTTTAGAAGAGATTAAATTGACTTAGTTGATTTTAGACTCAAATTGATTAAAATAAGGACTTTCCCGTAAATACAGATTTACGCGTATTTCGTTGGATACGGTGAAACTTGATACCATCGTGTGTATTTCGACGAATACATCAACTTTCATAATATACTCATTTTCATTTTACTTAAAATGAGTTAAATGAGTATCGAATTGACTCAATTTAGAAATATTTTGAATAAGAGGGCTTATATGCAAAATCTGGATTTATAAGGTTTTGAATGAACCAAATGTTCATTCATTCGAATCTTCCAGCAACAGCAAGACTATGAGCTCAGTCTAGGGTTTTTGGCTTTCTTCTTCTTCGTTTCTTCTTCCTTGAGTGTTTGAAGTGAGGCTAAGTTAGAGATTTGAGAAGGAAAAACTGGTTCCTTCATCTTCTTCAATTTGCTTGGAGTTAAAGTTGACAAGAAGCTCATATTTCTCTTTATAAGGTTTCAAGTAAGTGTCTTAAACTCTTTTATAGGATTTCAGATTCTATGTATTAGGAGTTTGAGATTGTTTATTAGCACAAATAACTTATAGAAGATTCGTTTTGAATTGTTTATATGTTAGGATTTGGAATTTGGTGGTTTTGTGTCAAGTTAAGCTTGAAAGAAAAATGGGTTTTGTGTGAAATTGAATCAAAGGCAACTATAAATAGTACTCATGATTTAATGCTAATTGATATGGGTTTTCTTGTGATTTTGTCATTGAATATGATTTCATTCTATTTGTATGGAATTGATTTGGTTTGTAGATCAATTAAGTGGTATTTGAATTGAATGAATGAAGAATTAGAAGTGTTGTTTCTTATATGAGATGGTATTTTAGAAGGGAACAGGAGGTTCCATGTATCTGCAGGTTGAGAATGAATGGGAGTGAAAATCTCTTCAGAAAATAGCATCAAGCTGCTGTTTCGGAAGCCAAACAGCAAAGTGTCTCGCTATAGCGAGCTGGCACAGTGGGCTCAGCAATGGTAACTTCAAAATGCCATAACTTTTGAACCGTAGGTCGGATTTTAGCTTCCACATATCGTTGAAAAGTTTTTGGAACGTAGAATCCAATGGTCTATATATCCTTGTTATTGGAAGACTCAAAGTTGGATCCAAACAAAGATGATTCTAATTGAATCAAAAACTCATTTGATGTGCGTAAATAGGTCTATAAATCAGTCTAAAGACTATTTATAGTGTAATTGAGGTTTATGAACTATAGAAGAAGGAGTATTGATGAGTCTGAATTTGTAGTCAGTGATTAAGGTCTTTTCAATCCAATTAAAAAGGTGAATTATCTTTCTTAACTTAAGAAATTCCAAGATTTGTGGTATATAATTGAATTTATATTCAGTTAGCCAAATGACGAGGTTTGGCTGACCAAGTGGTTAATCAAATATATTTGAAGTCTACTTGAAATTTCCATTAAATTAGTATCCATAGATTTGGAACTAAGATAGATCGAGTGTTAACCGAAGGGTTAACTGAATTTGAATAATTGGATTTCAATAATAATATTAGCTTCTAAAGCTAATCGATAGGACATTGATTAGTTAACCGAAACTAATAAAATTCCAGAATTAATTTATGAGTTTAAAAGGAAAGAGCTGATTGATGATATTAAGGTTATTAATACTGTTTAGACATCCATAGATGTTGATTAAGGGGACTTTAATGTACAAAATTCATATAAATTGTAGTGTCCATCGAAGAATAACACGTACATTAAATAAATGAGGATTACACCTGAATGATTGATATTATTTAATTGAATTTGTACACTGAATTGTATCCGAAATAAATTATAACTTGAATTGAATTCTAAAGGAATTGTTATTGAATTGAATCCGTTAATTGTAATTGAACGGGAATTAAAAATTTTATATTGTTTCTTGAATCTGACACTACATAGTGATTTCACTAATGCTCATTAGAGCTTTTCCTGCTGCAACAAATGATTTGGGAGTGTTCCCGGAGGTCCGTGGTGATGTCAATAGTCCCTGGCCCAGGCACTGATAAATCTCACAATACATGTTATTTGTGATTCCTTCCTTTTTAGGAAGATGTGATTTGATATGAAATGCTATTGTAGTTTGCCAATTTTGAATAAGATTCGTTGATTCTGAATTGTATTTGTATTGGTCTAACATTGAATTAGACAGATTAAGTATGTAACTAGCACGTTCAATCATGTAATTAACATGTCAAATTCACAGTGTTATCAATGCCATGACAGGCCTAGCTACCCATGCCCGCCCTGCAAAGGCCGCAGCACCAGCGGAGGCGATCGCTTCGATTCCTCCATGAGGATTAGCTGAGTGGAGGTGATTCGATATCATATTAGTAGGGCTGTCAAAGGGCCGAGCCTGGGCCGGGGTAAGCCCTTACCCTACCCTCATATATGTTGGCCAGGCTTAGGTCAAGTCAAAGCCCTCGGAGCCCATGGCGGGCCTACAATATCGAAGCCCTTATCCTACAATCAAGGGTCAGGGCCGGGCTAGGGTTGGGCTAGGGCCGAAAGAAATGATTATTTTTTAAATATTATCATATATAATTATTCTTCTATACCATAATGCTAACCCACTTTTATTCGAGGGGCAATGTAAAAGTCAATCTTTTTTTAACACTTCTAAAAGAATGCAGAAAACAAGTTACTTCATCATTTTATAAAGATGTTAGTTAAAATTAAATGAAATAAGGTAATGTGATAGTATTGTGACATGAAACTAGGAAATACACTTTTAAAAACCTTAACACACTAGCATTAGTAACATAGTTTAAATAATGTGCTCGGTTTTGTTTGTTTTCAGGCTATTATTAAGATTGCCGCAGTTGAAGTTTTGCTAGTTGCTGCATTCTTTACTAGTTCTCATAGTAAATCGCAGTTGAAGTCTATATATTTTTATAAAGCAATAATGTGAACCATGAGAACATGTTTGGCAAGTCGTGTCTGATTCAATTAGATTACTTCAAATAGGCATTAGACTTATTCCAAATAAATTATTTGTATATGTGGTTCAAATAAACAGTAGACCACTCTTGAGTTGGCATTAACCCTAACTTGTAATTCTTCAAAAGATCACCATTGGATTTTATAACAAAACAAGTAAACTTTGAATACCGAAGATGAATGACAAAGATGATTTAATTCATGAGTCACAAACTTTTAACTTCGGATGTGGGGTTCACATGAATGAAACAACAACAATCATAAAAGTAAGGGTATAGAAAGAAATTGGCATCGATCAATAGTTAGTGGTTGAAACTCAACCTCACTTAATGATAATATTAATGATCTTTTATTTAAACTCTCAACCTTCAATAGTTTACATTGGTGAAAATCAGTATGATAAATAACAACTTGAATTCCCTTTTCATTGAAGAATATGTCCGTGTTAGCAAACATAGAATCAAATATATCATTCACATGATAACATAGAATTAAATATAGAGTGGCAATATTGTGATCTATGGGGATATCCATTAAAATTCTTTCTAAGCCTTGGTTATTATTGTTTGACAAAATATTTAGTCTCTATCATTAATTGCTAATTAGAGGAGTTCTTTATATATTTTTTAAAAATCTCTCTCTCTCTCTCTCTCTCTATATATATATATATATTATATTATACATATCATTTGTTTTATATATTAATGGACAAAGGGCCCGGCTGGGCCCCCTCGGGCTAGCTAAGTCAAGCCCTAGCTTGGCCCTCAAGGTTGAGGGCTTTTCAAAATTGGGCCCTACCCTACCCTACCCTCTGGCTGTAGGACAAAAAGAAAAGCCCTCGCTTTGAGGGCTTTTGTGGGCCGAGCTAGGTCGGGCCCCCTCGTCAAAGGGCCGGATTGACAGCCCTACATATTAGTATGATAATGAAAATGAAAACAGTAGAGGAACCTTTTGAAATGGGAATTTGTGTTGGCAACGTTTCACTTTTTATCCTTGCATTGTATTAAATATGCAAATGAATGGTTTTGTACATAATGTAAATAAAATTTTGTATTGTACAGAGAACATTGTATATTTGTGAATATTCCCGCATAATGTATATTTGATATCCTTTGTGAATTTTATTTGATTGAAGTTCACGGGAGTAAGTATGGGAGGCGACTCGAGGTTAACTCGGATTAAATCATAATCTCGGGCTCAGGTCGTGTCAATTCCATTGGATGATCCCCTACATCAACACCATTTTCACATGCTTCTCTTTCGTTTTGTTCAAATCTTTCCTTGAAGCCCAAATAGACTCAAAAGCTTATTTAGCTTATACAAATTAAAAAAAAAATAATTAATGCCAACTGCAAAATCAATTCTCTACTCCTCTCCTCATCGGATTAAGAATAAAGCATGAAACAACTCCAATCTCATTTAGGTAAGAATATCTTGCTTATATTTTCTTCTTTCTTTATTTCCTCTTCTCCCACACACCAAATCCTCGCTCAAACTCTCTTTTTTTTTTTTTTATCATATTCTTGATTAGCCCATCCTTAACTCGCAATGATTGAAAGACTTCTCATGTACGAATTCCATAGAATGTCCATGAAAAATTCAACTTCCAACTTTCATAAATATATTGATGTATATCCCACAACTATATCAAATATTGTTACCGTTAGCTTTCAGGCCACTTATTTTACAAACTGCTTACTCCTTTTGATATCACAAACCCACTTCTTCTAATCTTGTCAAGAAACAGCTGTAGGTATTTATTATTCACCTACACAAAGAAACCTAGAGGAACACTGTCACTACAATGTATGTTTATTATCCTCATTGCCTAAATCTTCAAGTCAAATTACCAAGTAGTATCTTATAAAAAATGTTTGTCTTTCTTCATTATTTTGTGTTTCTTCAATTTTCACATTTATAACTTGGTATCATAATGCCTTCCTTAAAATGCTTTGAATTCGGTCTTCATGCTATAATTTTTATGGTTATTTATGCCTTTGTGCTGTAATTATTATCATGATTGTAGAATTACTGCTTATAATGCTAAATTAAATTAAGTAATATATATTTAGCTTTGTAAATATTTTCAAAAAACAAACTAAAACTTCTCCCTCTCTTACGTTTCAACATATTTTCATGATCTTCAATTTAAGAAAATATCCAATTGAACGTCCGTTGTATATGGATGCAAGTGCCTTGCACGTGCAGCGCACCGCCATTATATTAGAGAAACGATGCATTCTCACAATTGCAAAACAAAGATGGACCCCAATTGAATGCCAAAACAAAGATGGACCCCAATTGAATGCCAATTCAGACCTTCAATGCTCGATTTTGACTTTTCCCATAAGTGTTGATAGTTCTTTTATTTAAAGTTCTAACCCTCGCAAATTTATTCTCCTTAAAGGAGAATTTTCTTGTAGAGGAAACTGCCTATTGCTTATATACAATGGAACTCATAGGGTACCACTTAAATCCACATCTATCAATCAGAGGAGAGGAGGACATATGGAAAGGTTTCCTTTTGGACGAGGGTGACCAAAAAAATTTGCTCCAGATAATGTAAGCCCTTGTTTTTAAAACCTTAAAGTTTGATAATGTCTTATAACCATAATTTGTTTTGAGATTCAATTCAACAATGGGAGGAGATTCATTGAGTGCAGAATTAGACCTGATGCTAGATGATTGGATGACAGTATTATCAAAGGGGTTGCACTAATTAAAATAGGCCCAAGTGGGCCTTATAGATGGTGGCAGAACCAGGATATCTTCCTCAGGGGTAGGAGTGTAAACGGACTGGTTCCGGTCCAAGCCCATAGTGGACCTAGAACCGGAACTTTTTTTGAAAATGTGGAACCAGAACCGGAACCGTTGATGAGAAGATGGAACTGGAATCGAACCATATGGGACGAGTCCAAGTCTGGGTCCGAGTAGAAAATGATATGAAAAAAAGCCTAGCTTTTAGGAGAAATTCTCAAAAATTAAGGTAATATGTCAGGTCTCGAGTCCATGGGTTGGAACCAAGGTGAAACCGGACCCACTTAAGTCACAGATCCAAAAAAAAAGAACCGGACCCGTTTACTTATCAGGGCCTAAATGAGGACCCAAATCCAGTTATTAATGGGTCAAAACCTCCAGATAATCAAAGAAACGAGGACCCATTTACATCCCTACTTGGGGGCCATTATGTTTAAAGCTCCCTCAAGGGCATATGTAAAATATGCATTAAATTTCAAAGAAACAAGAAATTCTTTGAAAATTTGGGTGGGGTGCAACCCCCTGGCTCTATCCTTGCCGAGAGTGGACTGCACTCATATGGGAACATTTTTCCTCATTTTAACCTTTAATTGAGGCATTCTTTGAATAATCTTCTTCTCCCTATTTTTTCTAATGTAATTGGTGAAAGTCATTAGATCATGAAGTCATTGCATTCGGGGCGGAAGGTCAAAAGGCCGATACATCAGTGTTGGGGCGAAATCTATCTAAAAAGAGCATCCTATTTGTTCAAATTTTTTTCTTACATTTATTTTAATTTATTAGTAATTTCTGCAAAATTATTTTCATCTTTACTTAATTTTTTACAAATTAAACTCTTTTTTTTTCCGCAATCAGATAAGTATTATCAAACCCACTAGCAGGTAAATAAACTCTAAACTATAAAATAAAGCTTGTTTCTAAAGTTCCCCAGCCAAGCAGGCCCATGCCCCAAAATAAGTTCTTGCCGAGCCCAAATTCGAACCACCTTTATACTCCCCTTCTCATTCATAGTACTGTCGACGACACTTCCAGAAGCCGTTAGAAACACTGGAGAGAGAAATGAACAGCGACAAGTGAAGGACAGAAGACTCTCATGCTCATGCTCATGCTCATGCTCTTGCCTTTCCTCCTCTCCCTTGTACTTAGTCCTTTTTCCTACTTCTATGTCTTCTCCTTCTTCATCATCTTGCTGTGGCAGAAGCAGAACGATAAAGCTCTTCTGCCCAGCTCTTTCAAAGCTGGTACCGTTCGTGGCTTTGGAAGACCATGGGCTTGACATGGGCACCATAGCTCGGAACTTTGGGCTCGACCCATCCACTCTAAGACTCAACGGCCATTTCCTCAGCAGAGGCGCCAATCTCATCTCCTCCGTCACCTGGAACTCCCTCCTCTCCTTCTTCGCCGCCCGTGGCTTCTCCACCGGCAGCAGCGACGGAGATGCCGTCGTCGTCGACGGAAAGCCCTGCGCTCAAGACCCAGGTGAGTAATTTCAAAATAGTTGTGGGTTTGATTAAGTAATTTGGGACCTTATGGAGATTATTGGGATTGGATATCTTGTTATTGGTTTCTTTATGTTTATGTGTGTTTGTATTTGTATATGGTTATGACCCAGGTGAGCAGATTTCCGAATGGTTGGGGTTTGATCAAGGAGTTTATAGTTTGAATATGACCCAGGTGAGGTGAGGAGATGTTGGAATATTTGGAGTTAGATTGTGGAGAGTGGAGTTTGAAGGAGGCATGGGTGGTGGTTGGATGTGTGTAAATTAGGTGTTTGATGAAATTAGGTGTTTGAGAAGGAATTGGGAAGGTGGTTTTGGCTGTCAAATGGCATTTGGTTGCAATTTCTAATCCAGGAAAAAAATAATGCTTTTTTAGGTGATTTTTACTGCCTTCTTTGGCTTTGTGGAATGGTGGATAATTTTCCTTTCTTCACATATGAGTCCTGCTTGGTTCGTTACGAGTTGGTCGCTCTGCACTCTGTGTACCTTCAAATCTAAACTACCTGTGATTCTGTTTACATGTAATTGGTAGTGGCAAAGAGCAACTACTGTAACTTACATATATCTTATGTTATCCACATACATAAATCTTATTTATAAAGAGACAAAATTACCAACATTTAGGGCCTGTTTGATTGCATTAAAATATGTATGAATTGAATACATCGGTTTCATATCATTAGCAGTTAACAATGAAGATATAAAAGAGAGCATCTAATAACCTTTCCTTTGGGAAATAGAATCAAAAGAGGACGAGAAATGAACTACTAGGGTGATGGCTGGTTTATTCGTTTCCATATTCTTTCGATTCTATTTCCCTAAAAGGAAAGGAAAGGAGGTTTGGTGCTCATTTTTAAAAAATTCACAGTTGATCTTCATTTTTAACCACTTATGGTATGAATCCTAAGTATTATAATGTAAACAAATAGGCCTTTAGTTTCCACTAACATCCAAATAGGCTCTTAGGATTGTCATACATGCTTAGAAATAAGGTCTCTTAACTGCTCAATAGAGCACAGTAGTTCTGCCTGTTAAGATATTTCTGTTTGGTTGTTGGCTTCATCTTTAGACTACCGTTTCGCTTTTCTAAGAAACTGCCCACTGCATGTGATCAATCCCTTGTCTGCATCATGGAATTAAATAGGTTGTACTCTATTAACATGATGAATGATTCTACATGTAGGATGGCATGACTCTTTCAGTAATGCAAATACAAAAACCAGAACAATTGAGGATGACAGCGTTGGTATCAAGAGAAAGCGACGGTTGGAAGATGCCAACTTGCTCAAGAAGCAAAAGAGAGAGAATTCCAAAACAGGTACTGATCTACATTTTGCATTCTCAAGTGAATAGATCCACTTCGCCTTTTTGAGCCAACAAATTTAACTGAGTCATTGGTCATTTATTAAACATGTGAATAAAGTACTAGGAAAAACCCAATTGTGTCATTGCGGTCAAACCAACAGTGGGCCAAGTCTTATTGGAGTGGAATTGGTCTTTGCCAACTGTCCATCTATAGTTATTAGATGGACAGGAAGCACAATTTTTTTTTGGGGACTGTCCAACTAATGATATTTGATCATGGAAACATTAATGAACCTGATTCTTACAAGTCTAGATCCTGAAATCGCATTGCAAATAGGCAATGATTCTATTCTTATGGCATGGCCAATTTGTTGATAGGCCCAACTCCGATTGGAGTGAATCTTTTCACAAAACTAATATAAATAGTGATAATTATTTTGAGTGGTTTGAATTTTAGATATGGACTACATTGATGGATTTGTGAATTATAAGGATGGGGCAAAATATCGAACACTAAAACTTAAACATATTTAACAGTCAAAGATTGAACAGTAATATCGGATGTTATGACTTAGAGGGACTGATATTTTGGTTTTGTAGTGTGTACTAATGGAAAAAAAGAGAGGGTTTTCTAGCATTTTTTTAATATTGTGAAAACTTTGGATATTTTTTTCAAAAATTTTTGAGGTAAAAAAAATTTGCTTGCAACCACGGCAGATTTTGATGCGACATTGTGTCTAATTTTTTTCGGGGTTGGTTGCGACTGCAACAAGAAAGTAAGGACGTGCTTGTCCTAAGCAGAAGTAAACTAGGAGGGTTTGTTTGATTGATCAGCTAAACAAACTTGCCACCTTTAAGAAGTGAACTCTACTTTGGGAATTAGTGGAAAAGTAGAACTTACTAAACCAACTCCAAATCGATGATAAATAGATTGAACTCCACTAACACGATGAATGATTCTGCATGTAGGATGTAATGCCTCTGTAAATACTGGAAATACAAATCCCAGAACGGTTGAAGATGATGGCATTATCAAGCAAAAGTCAGGGTCAGATGATTTCAACTTGCTCAGGAAGAGAAGGATGGATCAATGCGAATCAGGTGATGGTCTACATTTTCTACTTTTGAGCCAACAGATTCAACTTTAGCCTTATAGCACTTGCAAAATTATCCAAAGTTGATGTTCCACATGTAGTTTGAAAGCTTGGTATTGCAGATCATCTAACAGCTCATAGAATAATTCTACTAGACATTTGTGTTTTATTTACCCGTCTCCTTAGATTGATCTGATATAAGTACCTTTTTTTTTTCCTCCAAATGGTATCCGACTTGAATCGGCAACATTGTGGTTACAACAGTGGGCACCTTCCAGCTGTGCGATAGGCTCTTGCCATCTACTATAAGTACTTTTGACCTTTAAAAAATGATTTTTCCTTTAAGAATGGATGGAAAAGTAGAATTTCCTGAACCAACCACAAATAGATGGGAAGAGAGATTCAATGATGATGATTATAACATTTAGAGCAATAAATAAATAAGTAATGTATATATGTAAGTATGCGAGTGATATATGATCATTTCATTCAAAATTTTCATATATACTTTTGTAGGCCTCATCTTTTTAACTTTATAAAGGGGTGTTATTAAAAAAACCCGTTGACATTTGTCAACAATGTGTAAGAACCCTTCGATGTTCCATCTTTTGTAACCCCTCCTTTTTCTATGTGGTTATTAAGTTTTTTGTAAAAAGGCCCTTAAACTGGGTTCTTGTTTATGATCGTGAATCGTGACAAACATATAAATCATGACTACCAGCTACGACAAATTGGTACAATTCAACTGGAAATAATAAAAAAATACATCTATTGTTTTGCCATTAAGGACTATATATCCTAGTCTTTTTTTCTAGAACCCAAATACACCCCACCAGAAAAAGAAAAGAATATTATGATACCGGAACATCAAACTTCTTTTTTTGCCTTTAAAACTATTCTATCCCTCTTCTTCCTTTTCTCTGATTGATAGTGTAAGCTTCACTAAAGAATTAATGGATAAATTAGAAAGAAACAAAAGAGATATTTGAGACTAGAAGAAAATGAAGAATGCCAGAGAGAGAAAAGTTTCTCTCTTTCTGACTCCTTTGGTCTCTCAGCATTGAAAGCTTGAATTTCCTGACTACCAGTTGATGTTTCTAGCTTCAGAACTCTTGACTCTCTTGTGGATTTCAAGTCTTGAAAGATTCTCCCAAATTTTAGGGCACGGTAACATACTCCAAATTTGGGTTACCGTGCCCTAAAATTTGGGATAATCTTTCATGACTTCCAAACTGTGTCGAAGTTCTATTGCGCTTCTTCCAAAATCCACATTTTATAAGAAGTGGGGTTAGGCACTAAATGATTTTCCCTCTTTTCCATGAAGTAGGCTGTTTATTTACCCATCAAGAAATCATGACCAGATGAACTCAAAAGTCAAGTGTATTGGGACTTAAAGGAAGAAAGTCTCCCCCTTCAAGCAGTGTACTAGAGGAAGATCCATATGAATCACTGTCTTCCTACTTATGCAAGAAACACATGGAGATGGAGATGGTTTGCTGTTAAGATTCTGTTGGAAATAATTAAATCTAAACCTGAACCTTTATATACCGGTGAAGAGGGGAATTTGATTAGAATATAATGCAAGTATATATGTGTGTGTGTAGGGAAATATTCAAGTGAGAACTAGTTCTCACCTATTATATAACATTATAGATATACATATATGTGATTATATATGGGGATTATCCCCTATGCCCCACGCGTCCATGAAGATCCCCATGTGCCCCACTTTTTGGGGCCCAACAGGGGATGGGACCTAGGGGGGATTGGAAGATCTGGGTTGGCCTTATCGATGTACGGAATTAGGGGCTCATGTGATCATCCTAACCCATTGATCAATGACCCACAAGTTTCACCCCTTAAAAAGGGCACATAATCAATCCAACACCCCAATCCATTCAAATGGGTGCATTCCCAAAGATCTGGTGTAGTTTAGGGGCGGTTCTTTTGTGTGGTCCATTCAGATGGACCATTAGGTGGGCCCAACAATTAGTTGTGCACCAAATCACCCAAGGAAAAGGTGTGCATCTGATAACTATTTCCATCCCCACGCGCGCACGTGTGTGTGTGTGGGTGTGTGTGTGTGTGTGTGTGAGAGAGAGAGAGAGAGAGAGAGAGAGAGAGAGAGAGAGAGAGAGAGAGAGAGAGAGAGAGAGAGTTATTTTGGTGGGAACTTTCTGTAGCACATAAGACTGTGTACGATCCTGTGGAGCCTACCTGGGGAGAGGTGGAAGAAAGGGCTCGGTGTGGATTTAGGAGTCTTTGTGCGATTTGAATGCATCTATACATATATCTATGCCAAACACAGTAGAGGGTGGGGACTGGGAATGGAAAGATCTCAATTAGACTTAGAGGTATGCAAAATATCAAAAAAATGGGCTCAACTGCATGTAAGAACCATTCAGAGATGGTTCTCATCTGAATATTTCTCTGTTCGAGAGTCTTTTTCTTAAACAACCCCTCATTTGGGCCCTACTTGGATACATGCTAATCAAGGGTTGATTTTTGTGCATAGGCGCATGTTGGTGGTTGGGGGGAGCTGGAAGTAGATTAGTGGAGAGCACAATGGTAGTCCCTCCTAGAACTTTTCAAAAAATAGAAAAAGGGACAATCAATTTGATCAAATGATCATAGTCCTCAATTATCGGGCCTCAAAGTGCATTGTCATGCTCAATGGCAGCATGCTTCTGTTTTCCTGCTAGTTCATCTAGCTTATGGCTAACGTTTTGTAAATCCAACGTAATCATCCAGGCCTCATTTCATTGTTACATTCATTGGTGGAGATCATTAATTATTTGACCAGCTGAGAGTTGTTAGTGCCATAGTTAAATTTGTACTTTCCTTGTGCTGTCAATTCCATGACGAGTCCGTGATCTTGCCTCTAAAAGCTTCATCAAGGTAGTTCAAGATCCGGTTTAGAAGCTCAAGTCATGGAAGGCGAAGCTTATAGTCCAATTTGTGCCACCTAATTAGGTACATTAGACCATAGGCAAACTAAGAATAAGCCCTTAGATCCCTTAACCAAATTAGCAAACCTGATAGGGTTAAATTGGCTGGACTGAGCAACAGAGTTGCTTTAAGTTCTAGGCTCATCGGCTAACCGATACAGGGGATTGGCAAACTGATGAAGACCTTCAACTAACCTACCTTGTTCATCGGTTGCTTTATCCGAGAGCTATTTTCCAGTTAAATTTTGCTTTGGTAAGTTGTCAGTTAACTGAGACCCAGCTTTGGCTGACTGATGAACAGTTTTGTTAAACTTTTCTGAGAGTCGAATTGGCTGTTGCAATGTCAAATGTGCCCATTGGGGACCATCGGCTAACCGAACCGTCTCCGGCTAATCGATGGACTAGTTGTTTGAAGAAAATCTATATAAGTGATGCTCATTTCAAAGGCCCTAACTAATGAGATTTTTAAAAGAACTTTCCAAGCATGAACCAACCTTCAGTTAAAACTCTATACAAGCCTTCTTAGATCTCTTCCACAATCACTCTAAGGTCTTGATAGTAAGATCCAAGCACATTCAAAGTTCTATTTAAGTGTGATTCGTGGATACACCTTTTCTAGGGCAAGGTTTAGATCGCCAAGTAATACCTTAACCCACCTTAGTCCATCTTCTCCTACTTCTATTGGTTGTGCACTTATTGGAGCATCTTAATCACCAAGGAGTCTAAGCTACGAGTCAAGCTTGGAGTTGCAATTGCAAGCTACAAGAACACATCAAGTTAGATTCGTCTACAAGGGGTAAGTGTTCTCTTGTTGTTCTTTAGTTTCAAAAATCATATTGTAAAGTGGATTAGGACTGAGTGACCGAACCACTATAAAAAATAGTGTTGGGGTAGACCTGCGTGATCGACCCACTATATCAAAAAATCATAGGTGTATAAGGTTGGAGGTGAGCCTATTGGAAACCTCACATAGTGAATTCTGAAGACTCGAGGATAGGTTGTTTTGGGAGTGGACGTGGGCCGTGTTGACCGAATCACTATAAATTGAGTGTGCCTCTTATCTCTTTTGCGTTGATTTTGTTTTTATATGTTATATCATGCATGTGTGAGATTGGCATGTGTTGATTGCTTTGAATGTGCATTATTTCCTTGAGCTTTCTATTGGCACATATTTATTGAATTATTTTGGATTCCACATGGATTGGGACTATTTGAGCTTGCCTTAGTTTAAATTTTTTAGCTAGTCCTATTCACCCCCACCTCTAGGACTTGCATTTGTCTCTAGTTTACACTTTCCAGGGTCACCCTCAAGGGAGGCCAAAAACTCCCAAAAACTTAGGTACCCCTAGAAAAATGGTGTTGGTTGTGGTGGCGAGGGTTCATTGACCCACCGTAGAATGGGAACTGCAAGGCTTTTCATTATTATTGGTCAGATTGGACTGAGAAAGGTCAGCTGTGAGTGTTGTCTGGTCTTTCTTCTCTCACAGTCTCATGATCATATTTGCCGAAGTTTCTTGATTGCCAATGGGTAGTAATGGGGTGGGGTCCTGGTGAACATTTAGACTTCACCCTCAAGGGTGTGATTGACAATCAAGAGTGGGCAGATGATGAGATGCTCTGCAATAAGATAGGCACTACTTTTGGGAGGTTGAAGGACTGTGCTTAACAAGGATTCAACAAACCAAAGAAACATGGCTATGAGGAGAGAGCATAATCTTGAGAGCCACATGGTAGTTAGTCATACTGATACGGAAGATCATCTAATTGATGAAGGCCCAATCTGTGGCCTGGAGGTGATGGTGAACACCACAAAGCCTTAACGATCTAGGTGTGGAGGGAGCAAAGCAGCTCGGGGGAGAGTTCCATGGAGCAGTGTGAGCAGTGGGAGTGTGAGACCTCCTTAGATTTTCCTTCTTGTATTTGTGGCTACCTTGTGGTGAGGAATCATAACTATTTTGACCAATGGAGCTGTGGCTTGACCAACAAGGTGAACGGAGGGAGCTTAATTTTGCATCATGTGGGCTGGGTGATGGGTAACCATTTGCGGGATTAGGGAAGGATTAGCACCAGGCGAGAGTTGCACAAGAAGTCACCCAAAGGCTTTGTCCTAACTGATGAAAACCGATGGGCATCATGGTGGAACTGATATTACTGTTCATGCAATAAGAGGGGTGATTCAAGTAATTAAGTCCATTGACATGACACAATGTTTGGTGGCACTTGTTTCGTCATATAGAAAGCCAGGAAGTGGGAGAATTAAGAAATAGAAAGAACACCAAAAGCAAACAAAAATCAACAAAGAGAAGTTAGTCTGCTACTGCTCACTATATATTTATAAATACAACATTACAGTGAGGACTAAGGTAAGTAAGGGAATTACAGTGGTCAAGGTTAAGCTTTCATATTCTTTTTTCTCAATTTTGAGTCGCTTGCCAGTTCTTCTGGATAGTTACTATTCAAGCCACTCCAGGGATTCATCAGTTTGATGTCAAGCAATAGCTCATGTCTCTTTAAAATTTATTTTCCCTACAAGCATGGTGGTACCGTGGTAGGGATGCCGTCTCCGATAGGATATGCCTGGGTTCATCCACTGCTCACCCTGTTGATAAACAGTTTACCAACCAGTGTGGCAGGTTTCAAAAAAAGGTCAGTTTTGGGGTAAGGTCTATACAATTATATGAACTGCGTGGGACTCGCCATGCCAACACTGGAGAAGACTCAACATCATCACTACATGAAGAGAACTGGAGTTCTACTGCAACAATAATTTTACTATTCATTGCAGTTCATGTATGC
Organism: Camphora micrantha; assembly: GCA_003546025.1. Lineage (NCBI taxonomy): Eukaryota > Viridiplantae > Streptophyta > Magnoliopsida > Laurales > Lauraceae > Camphora > Camphora micrantha. The sequence continues at coordinate 30,519,189 of QPKB01000003.1, read as the reverse complement.
TTTTTCCCCGTCTTCCTTTTTCCTCCTGGCAGGCAGCCAGTGGCTGGCACAGTTCATATATGCTCTGTATCCTAATTAAAATTTGTATCGTCTGTAATTGTATTCTCTCTGGCCTATTCGATGTGGTCTGATTGTTTTTGCATATTCACAAAAGCTTTATGGGATCAACTATTCCTTGGACGTCTTGTTTACCAGTGTTTTTAGGGACCTCCAACCACAGAAGTAACCTGTGGTTCTTTCACTCTCTAAATTTTGATATTGCATGATTCTTTTGATCTTTGGATCAATTTATTTTGTACTATGCAGTCTTGGTTGATGCTGTAGCCCTTCTCTATGCTTGTAACAAAGCTTTTTTGACCATTATGTTGCTTTCAGGGAAACTAGTTAACCTTTCCATTGTTGTTCCAACCATCACCCAGTTGACATGCAGCGGCATCAGTAGGAATTTAAAACGCCCAAGAGAAGACGAGTTGGTTTTATCTGCTGCTACTCCCAAAAGAAGGTGGTTTTGACTTTTCCTTCCAACAGCTTCATTCTCAAATATGTTAATAGCAAAACATGATTTTGGATTTACATGCTTCCAAGCTATTCATGTATTCTTGCAAGAATATATGTTTTGATTTGATGCATAACATTTTGGAAGTGTTGCTTATGTTGTATGATATATTCCAAGTGAGCGCTTTCTCTCTCTCATTCATTTGCCATGGGGTGCTTTTCGGCATGTGCTTGTCCCAAGCCTAGAAAAAATGAAGAAGGTTGATTGCCAAATCAAATCTCGAGTCTACTTTTGTATGAAAGACATACTTGCTTGACTTAGCCTGGATTGCGAGATAATGGTTTAAAGCTGATGGGATTCTATTGTTGACGAAGGTGGGTGCATTGATGGATAGGTACACAGTATTCACCATGTATTTGCTAGTGCATTGGGTCAAATGCTAAACACAAGCCGATTAAGATAGCAACTCAGTTTGATTTCCAAAAGCTCGATTCATAGTGAGAATTGCCTGATTTGCAGGATTTAGGGTCCAAGATTTCGGTTACGTTCACTCTGGAATTAAACTGTCAAAACACATTCTGACCTGAAAACTCGTATGAAGGTGGTCCTGAATCTCAGAAAGCCTAAAAAAATAAAATGAAGTTGGATGGAAGACTTTATGGGCCTGTTTGATTGGGAGAATTTAGAAACTCCATGTTGAGAGAGTTTTACCCCTCTAGATGCTTCTCTCAAATTCTCCACCTGTTGTCCCCTACTGGGTCCTGATTCCCCCATTACCTCTGTAAGAGAGAACCGGAAGCTATTTAAATTCTTTATTTTAGACCTTTTAAAAAGAAGGGACCATCAGGAAGTAACACCTTGAATTTCTCTTGGCCTGTTTGTTTGGTAAAGTGGATCAACAAGAATGAAGGGTTGAAGATGTAGGGCACCAAGAGTTTTTCAAATAATGGGGAAATATCAAATAAGGCCTAAAATTTTTTTCCCCTTATTTCAAAAAGGATACAAGTTCGAGAAACTTTCAAATTAGGTCCTAAGTTTTATAGAATTTTGTTTTCAATTAAGGACATCCGACCTTTTAAAAGTAATTTTTTGACAATTTTTTTTCTTATGTTTTAAATATCTAAATTTCTTTTCATTTAAACAAAACCCTTATTCACTTCCTTTTATCTTCCCTTCTTTTTCTTTATAGACTACCTCATGGTGTTCGACGACAATTGACATCTTCACTTTGATAGGTGGCATGTAGTCGGCATGCCACAGATTTAAATGAATGATAATTTGGGTATTTTAAAAGAATCGAGGGAAAAAGTCACCAGATAGTACCTTTAAATGGTCAGATGTCTTTACATGAAAACTTAATGGAAAACTTGACCTTAATGTGAAAAAGTTCTGAAACTTGTGTCCTTTTCTGAAATGAGATAATAATTTAAGGACTTATTTGAAAACTTCCATTCAAATAACTGAAAATGACTATTTGGACATATCTAGTAATAAGTTATATCCTAAGAGTGATGGTAAATCATGTTTCGATTTTATCAGTAAGAAAAAAAATTGGTTTTGCCCATCATCTGGCTAAAATAGGTCAAAAGTGTTACATGGACCTTGCTTGGCTTGTTCATTTTCCAGGGTGGTGGTTGGAGTTGGATGGGTCTTTGTAAGTGTCTTTTGCTCTATTTTATTTTATTCACTGAAATGTTCTTTTTACCAAAAACCAACAATAAAATTTCTGTAATATATTGGTCACGTTCCATAGTTTTATCCGGTGCATGTGGATAGGAGGATTTGTATGTGTCCATGGGGATTAGTTCTTGGCGGTCCAAAATCGAGTGTCCCTTGCCGGGGCGGATCCTAGAATTCTTCCTTTAGGGGGGCCACTATATAGAAAAAAAAAATTTGAGAGGCCACATATAAAAAATGAATGTAGTTTTCAAAAAATATAAGGGCCTTTTTTTTAAAATTTTAGGGGGGCCATATGTGAAATATTATAAACTTTTTGAAAAGCTAAAGGTTTTTTTTTTTTTTTTTTTATATTAAATTTTGGGGGAGCCATAGCCCCTGCCAGCCCTTCTCTGTTTCGTCAGTGGTCCCTCGGGCTCCCGGCCAAAAGCTCGTGGACTGGGTGTGAGATACCTGGATTATGAAAAAAAAAAGACTTTGTAACATATAGAGCCAAGTAGTCATAACGTTTCAAAATTAAAATGAAACTCAAGGTTTAAAACCTAGGGACGTCTGCAGTAATAACTAATTAATGGTGAGAATCAGATGAAAGAAAGCTGTTCTTTCTTCGAATCCAAATCCAAAGATGTGTTTTGGTCACTGCCATTATAATGCTATTTTATGACTTTTATTACTACATTTGGGGAAGTGGGATTCCAAGTAACCACGGCCACTGACACTATAAAAATGTTACTCTACTACATTCATCAAAGTCAAAGTTCCAACAACCCGATATGGAAGGCTTAAACCCGATTACATGCAAGATAATGCATTCTCCACCACTCTTCTTTACATATATGTTAGCATTTGGTAATAGAGCCAACCTCTACGTCTCGGGATTGAGTCACGGAAAGTGCCACTTAGAGTATAGTGAGAGCTATTTAAAAAAAAATAGAGAAAATAACTACCTACTGTCAAAGTGAAAGCTGTTTTGATGTATTGATTAGGTAAAATCTTAATAAAAAATTGTCATTAGGATGAATATCATCTGCAAATATAACGATGCTTAATAGCCATTATGATACAAAAGTGCTCTTCCAATTTGGGAGACAGGTTTGAGTGATTCTCATTTGCACAAATAGGCTCGTTTTGTTCCATTGTAGAGAGAGGATCAAATGAAAGCAATGAATCTTCTTTTCTTGTTTTATAGTTTACAAAGTTGAATCCTATCGTTGTGCTAATTGGAAAATGAAAAATCGCCTTCTGTTGGGATCGAACCCCACGCGCTCTACCACTGACCTAAGAAGGCATGTTGTGCAGTTTTGGTCTGAATGTTTTTAGTTCATATCACATCGATTTCAAAACCTCCCTCAGTGAAGTACTTGCAGCAGAAAATCTGTACAGGGATTGGTATTTTCACTTCCCCATACCTGCCCCGACCGTAGGGCTGTCAAAGGGCCGAGCCCGGGCCGGGCCGGAGAAAGCCCTTACCCTATCCTCAAATATGCGGGCCGGGCTTAAGTCAAGTCAAAGCCCTCAGAGCCCATGACGGGTCTACAATATCAAAGCCCTTATCCTACCTCAAGGGTTAGGGCCGGGTCAGGGCCGAAAGAAATGATTATTTTTTTAATATTATCATATATAATTATTCTTCTATACCATAATGCTAACCCACCTTTATTCGAGGGGCAATATAAAAGTCAATCTTTTTATAACACTTCTAAGAAAATGCACAAAACAAGTTACTTCATCATTTTATAAAGATATTAGTTATGACTAAATGAAATAAGGTAATGTGATAGTATTGTGATATGAAACTAGGAAATACACTTTTAAATACCTTAACACACTAGCAGTACTATTTACATAATTTAAATAATGTGCTCGGTTTTATTTGTTTTCAGGCTATTATTAAGATTGTCGCAGTTGAAGTTTTGCTAGTTGTTGTATTTTTTACTAGTTCATGTTCTATATATTTTTATAAAGCAATAATGTGAACCATGAGAACGTGTTTGGCAAGTCGTATCTGATTCAATTAGATTTACTTCAAACAAGCATTAGACTTATTCCAAATAAATTATTTGTATATGTGGTTCAAATAAATATTAGACCACTCTTGAGTTAGCATTAACCCTAACTTGTAATTCTTCGAAAAATCACCCTTGTATATTATAACAAAACAATTAAACTTTGAATACCTAAGATGAATGACAAAGATGATTTGATTCATGAGTCACAAACTTTTAACTCTGGATGTGAGGTCCACATGAATAAAACAACAATAGTAATAAAAGTAAGGGTATAGAAAGAAATTTGCATCGATCAATAGTTAGTGGTTGAAACTCAACCTCATTTAATGATAATGTTAATGATCATCTATCTAAACTCTCAACCTTCAATAGTTTACATTGGTGAAAATCAATATGATGAATGTCAACTTGAATTCCCTTTTCATTGAAGAATATGTCTGTGTTGGGCAAACATAGAATCAAATATATCATTCAAATAATAACATATAATTAAATATAGGTGGCAATATTGTGATCTATGGGGATATCCATTAAAATTCTTTCTATGCCTTGGTTATTATTGTTTGACAAAATATTGAGTCTCTATCATTAATTGCTAATTAGAGGAGTTCTTTATATAATTTTTAAAACTCTCTCTCTCTCTCTCTCTCTATATATATATATATATATATATTCTATATTATACATATTATTTGTTTTATATATTAATAGACAAAGGGCCGAGCCGGGCCCCCTCGGGCTGGCTAAGTTAAGCCCTAGCTCGGCCCTCAAGGTTACGAGCTTTTCAAAATTAGGCCCAACCCTACCCTCGGACTTTAGGACAAAAAGAAAAGCCCTCGCTTTGAGGGCCGAGCCGGGCCCCCTCGTCAAAGGGCCCGATTGACAGCCCTACCGACCCGTGGCGGGTTTTATGGTTGTCATACCAAACCTACGCCATGACTGTCACGGGTTGGGTGGGGCTTGTTAGTAATTGGTATATTAAAAAAAAAAAAACATGAAAAGTAAACATATTACGTTAGATTTGAAATCATGACTTCTAAAAAAAGTAATCATTCCTTACCAACACCTGAAACCCAAAACTCAAACTTGACTAGGGTTAGTGTATGAAAAACTATACTCGATCCAAACCCTACCAACACACTACCAAACCCGCCCCTATTAGGAGCGGGATGCTGTGAGTCCCTGTTTAAACCTGATCCATTGCCACCCGTACCATGGACGATATCTCTCCTCCAAGCTTCCGAAACAATCCACGTATCGGAAATCCTCTAATGGCAACAACTATGGTTGGCAAACGGATTGGGTTGAACAGGGTTTTATAGGGGTTGAACCTCAACTCGTATCTAAATCGTTTTTAAATTAGGTCACATAATCTCAAACCACACTTGATACAGGTCAACCTAACCCGATCTGCATAACTTGCATCCAATGTGGTCAACCTATTCAATCCAACTAACCTGTATAAGCTTGGCCCATACCCATTCGATTTCAAAGAATAACTCATATTTGAGTTTGGCTGCGCAACACAAGCTTATATTTGAATTTAGATATAGAATAAGCTATTCTGAGTACCAAAATGTTTGAATTTAGATATATTGGCTGACCTTAGCTCGACCCATTTATGGAGGTTATGTGAGCCAAATTCGAATCTAATACAAGTGGGGGTCCAATCTCATGCTACTGCAGAACTATCCCACAGAGAATATCAATCACATCTTGTATGCGTTTGACAAGTCGGATATTAGAGCATTATACTTGCAACCGTGATTGATTTGTGTTTTGGATTCTTCAATACATAAAATTGTTATATTTGATTTTCTTTCGCGTTAAAAAAACTTTAACTAGATATAGAAAGGTTCATTCAAAGAGAAAATGCACCCCAAAAATGGATATAAGAGCATCATACCAAGATGGGAGATGCTCCTATGAGAGACATCTTTCACCTTAAATGAGAGATTGTGTGGGGGCCCTCACATCCATATCCAATGCCAACAAGTTAAATGTGAGGGCCCCTACCCATATATCTCATATAAGGTGAAAGATATCTCTCATAAGAGCATCTCCCTACCAAGATATCCTGCCCTCTATGTAGCTAAAAAATAAAACAACCCAACAATCTGTTAGAAAAGAGAGAGACTAAGAGAAAGATGATTAGAGGGAGAAGAGAGAGCTCTTCTATTATCTCATTATCTATGTGTGTATAAAATACAAAGGTAGAGAGGCCTATTTATAGGCAAAGTAACCCCATAGAAAAGGAAACCTAAATCTAACCCTAACTCATCTCAAGTGGGCATCCACCCAAAATCCATATCTTATAACACTCCCCCTTGGATGACCATCATTTAATAACAGTTGTCTCATTAAAAACCTTGCTAAGGAAAAACCCAGTGGGAAAAAAACCAAAGCGAAGGGAAAAAGAGTACAACATTTTTCAAGATCATTGAATTGGTGTTGGACGTGCATAATGCTGCCTCGTTAAAACCTCAACTAGGAAAACCCAGTGGGAAAAAACCCAGAGAAAGAAAAAGAGTACAGCGCACAAATGTCCATAGGTAGCATACTTCAGGATGCTCCTTGATAAACCACTCCCCCTGATGATAACAACCATTTACATAGTTTGATTATGAACTCTGCGCATGTCAATTTCATATACAAACTTCTGGAATATTGATTTTGGTAAAGATTTGGTAAACAGGTCAGCCAGATTGGTACTCGAACGAACTTGTTTGGCTTCAATTTCATTGTTCTTATGAAGTTCATCAGTGAAGAAGAACTTCGGTGCTATATGTTTAGTCTTATTTCCTTTAATGAAACCTTCTCGAATCTGTCTTATGCATGCTTCATTATCTTCATAGGTAATGTTTCGGATATCTACAATAGAAGGTAATTGACAAGAACTACGAACATGCTGAATCAAAGATTTTAGCCATACACATTCTCTACTGGCTTCATATAAAGTGCCAAAATCTCAGCATGGTTGGAGGAAGTAGCTACCAAAGTCTGTTTAGTATGCCAAGAAATGGCGGCATTACAGTTTAGAAACACATAACCTGTTTGTGATCGACCCTTATGAGGATCAGAGAGATAACCTGAATCTGCATATCCTACAAAACTGAAATCTTTATGATCGTAAGCATAAAATATTTCCAAATTAGTTGTTCCACGCAAATATCGAATAATTGAAGGAGAGTCATAACCTACATATATTCCCAATCTACCTTGTGGTCCTATCTTAGTGCGCTTAGAAGGTGGTATTGGGACTTGAACTGTACCGCCAAACTTGCGCAAGTGAGAAATATTGGGTTGATGTCCTGATATAAGTTGTGCAGGTGAATATTGATGATAGGCCGTGGGTCGAAATTGAATTAACATTGTTGCATGCAACACAGCATGTCCCCAAGCACTAACTGGTAATTTGGACTGCATCAGCAGAGTCCTAGAAATAAGTTAGATGCGCTTGATCATGGATTCAGCTAAGCCATTCTGGGTATGGACATGGGGGACAGGATGTTCGACTACAATTCCTATAGACAAACAAAAATCATCAAAAACTTATGATGTAAATTCACCTGCATTATCAAGTCTTATAGACTTAATGTGATAATCAGGGAAGTGAGCCTTCAGTTTAATTATTTGAGTTAATAAGCGGCAAATGCTACGTTTCTAGTTGAAAGTAGGCAAACATCCGACCAATGGGTGGAGGCATCGATCAAAACCATAAAATACTTAAAAGGTCCACTAAGGGGATTGATGGGTCCACAAATATCACCTTGTATCTTTTGTGAAAGGATGGGGATTCGGATACAACTTTAGTAAGAGAGGGTCGGGTGATCAATTTCCCTTGTGAACATGGGGTACATAAGGACCCACTAGGTATGGTCAATTGATGGTTCTCTAAAGAATGCCCAAAAGAGTTATTGATGATTTTTCTTAACATGTAGCTCCAGGGTGACCTAACCTATCATGCCAAAGCTGTAAAGCCTTAGGATCACCGAGCTTCGGGCTCGACTTTGTTGTTTTGCTCATAACAGAATGTGATTCAACATTAGAAATTGTCGTGTAATATAACCCTCAGGAGAGTGCATTTAGTTTTTCTAGTATTTGCTTCTGGGTTCCAATACTAGTAACGATGCATAAGTATTCTTTATTAGCTTCACTTACAGTCTCAATGTGGTATCCATTCATTCTGATGTCTTTGAAAATAATCAAGTTTCTTCGGAAACTTTTTGAGAACAAAGCATCTTTAATGAATAGATGAGTACAATTAGGTAACATCATATGGGCTCTTCCGGAGCCTTCAATTATCTGCACAGGTCCAGCTATGGTTGAAACTTTTCTTGGAATGAACATCAATTCTAAAAAAAAATTTCTGATTTTTCAGAATGGTGTGCGTTGTGGCACTATCTACCAAACATAGATTGTCCTCAGTTCCATGATCCATACCTTAAACAAAAATAATAAAACATCATAACTATGCAATCACATGATTAAAATTGAAAAAAATGAAACCTTAACATCAGAAGTAATTAAGGAAGGAATTTAAATATGACAAAATAAATTGGCCAATAAAAAGTTAGAACATCAAGTTCACAACTTTGAGAATCAGAACTGCTGGTTCTGTCAAGACATCAGGCTTGATTAAGAACTTCAGGTTCATAATACATGAAATTAGAACTGCAAGTTCTGCCAAATCTTCAGGTTTGAAGTAGAACTTCATGTTCCTGTCAAATTATCAGAACTTCTGGTTCTGTCAAATCTTCAGGTTTGAAGTGGAACTTCAGGTTCTGTCAAATTATTAGAACTTCTAATTCTGTCAAATTTTTAGGTTTGAAGTCTGTCAAATCTTCAGGTTTAAAGTAGAACTTCAGGTTCTGTCAAATTATCAAAACTTCTGGTTCTGTCAAATCTTCAGGTTTGAAGTAGAATTTCAGGTTCTATCAAATTATTAGAACTTCTGGTTCTGTTAAATTATCAAAACTTCTGGTTCTGTCAAATCTTCAGATTTGGAGTAGCACTTTAGGTTCTGTCAAATTATCAAAACTTCTGGTTCTGTCAAATCTTCAGGTTTGAAGTAGAACTTCTGGTTCTGTCAAATGGTCATATTTAATTTCATGGCCGTATAATTTATTTGGATTTGAATAAAAAAAGAAACTCCAAGTTTTGATTTATGGATATGAATCTACGGGTTCATATCAGTATTCCAACTTCTAGAACTACTGGTTTATAGATCTGTGAACTTCATGTTCAGTTTTAGAACTTCTAGTTCTATTTTGTGATCCATTCACATAAATAGTATCCAAAAAATAAAACAAACAAGATAATGAATAGTACAAAAGTATCATGATTATTGTAAATAAGCATTATAAACCAGTTACATGCATTCTAATAAATTGGATTTTGAGGATGGCTCAGATACTACTTACTGTATATGAAGAAAAATATTACCCTTTTCTGAAATCTGCACTGGGAAGGATTCCGCGATGGAAATCCACGCTGGGAAGGAATCCGCGCAGGGAATCCGCGATGAAAATCCGCGCTGAGAAGGAATCTGCGATGGAAATCCGTGCGGATTTTGTGATGGAAATCCGTGCATGGAAGGATTTCGCCATGAAAATTCGTACAAGGATTTCTCCTCTTTGGGTAAAACGACTCCTTCTCTCTTTAAGTAAGAAGACTGAGTTTTCTTTCATTCTCTTAGAGTTTCCTGCTGATAACATGTTAGAAAAGAGAGAGATTAAGAGAAAGAGGATTAGAGGGAAAAGAGAGAGCTTTTCTATTATCTCATTATCTATGTGTGTATAAAATACAAAGGTAAAGAGGCCTATTTATAGGCAAAGTAACCCCATAGAAAAGGAAACCTAAATCTAACCCTAACTCATCTCAAGTGGGCATCCACCCAAGATCCATATCTTATAACACAAACATAGTTTTTAATTTCGTTTTGGCCGCCATTTCGATTTGGCCTTCAAGATTAAATATGTTGGTATTTCAGAATTTTGGTGATACTTTTCAGAGTAACATCTTAGAATAATAAAAATTAATATATATATAACAGAAAAACAAAAAAAAAAAATATAAATGATGCACACTTCTTGAAATGGATATCGAGAACAAAAATAAAAAAGCTGGTGGAAATAGTGTTTGCCGACTATAGGACTATTGAGAATACAATACTACAAATCGAAATAGACTAGAATAGACACCTGAATTGGACCAAAATGGGCTGGAATTCAAACTGAAAAACTTTGAACCCCATTCTGTTTCAGCTAAATGACCAAAATGGAGAGTTTGGTGAAGTGAAAAAAGGAGAAATAGTATCAATCCTTTGCTTCGCGAAAGTATCCATTGAGTTCTAAGTCCTCATGCCACCCAACCCACCATTACATGTGTCACGTCCCCCGAACCCGATTAGAGAATAAACCGGATCCGGGGAGTGAAATTTAGGGCTAATTAAAATTTTTGCCCTTTAGGTCCAAGGATCGTAAGTCCGCTGTGAAGATATTGTATTTCAAACCTCAAGTAATATAAAATTGCGGAATTCATACAATTCGAGGCATATCTAAATACCAAACAATGGATAATAAATCTCAATTGATATTTAAAGTTGCAACAGGAATAAATAAAGCTAACCAAGAAATTAATGTATTAACAATGACCATCCCAATGACCAAGGCCATTAAACAACATCAAGTCAATGAAATGAAAGTTCCAACGAGGAATAATAAATGAATAAATGAAAGTCTAATGAAGTGCCCTTGTGAGTCTCTCATGTGCCTGGTAATGATGACGCTACTCTACGTCATCGGCACTCCACTCCCGTGCCTCCTCTGCTGGTTGGAGATCCTCTAGGATCTCCTCACTGACCTGCTCCTCATAGTAATACTCACCTGAGGAGTCTGCACACCAAGGAACAGAGTCAACGACATGTTGAGCAATAGATAAGCAAGATATAATTAAAACATAATATGCATCAAATGTAAGAGTAATAACAGGACATAATCAGGCGAATACAAGGAACAGAACTAGGCATAAAGCATGAGTAAAAAAAAAACCAACAGAATCAATAACAATAATCCTAGCAATACTAACAATCACCACTACCAAATGTCATGCAATGCACAAGAGGGAGACTCCGTGGATGTCCAAGCCACCTCACGGGGTACCAGTAACAATCCTATCCGGACTACTGATACTATAGTCCGGCTCCAGGGGGATCCAAGCTCCCAGTCCTAGGAATAGTAGCACGGTCCAAGCCCGCTCACAACTATTCAACGCCATGGACGCTGTCCAAAGCTGACTGCCCACCCCGATGTCCGAGTAACCGGCTCATCAATAAAACCCCAAACTGTAGCTGGTTATGATATACAATAATAATAATAATAATAATAATAATAATAATAAAGTGGTGTTGACACAAGGAAAACCAAGACAAGCAAATCTGGCTAATTCAATAAACAAGACATGTTCATATGGATTATCTCATTCAAACCAATACAAGACAAGTCCAAACCCATGATAATCCCTTCAGTCTAGCCAGTCATGTTTATCAATTACATGACACAGGGTCCTATGGTACACTCTAAGTCAGGTCCTTATCCTAATTCTACAAGAGTTTATGTTTCATAATTAATTAGGTGTTTTATGCCGAGAGAGTGTACAAAGAAACGAAACCAATGGATACGATTAACAAATCAAGGAGAGATTACAATCCAATCCTAGGCAAGTGTTGTTATCCCTGTACCATATATGTTTTAAAGGAGTGTGTGGGAAATTCGAATCAACGATGCTTATAAAGAAATTCCTGGGTACAATCATGTTGAACATCGATTGGATTCAATTCCTTACGCATTCGGTTAAACCATACACCATACACGAATACCTAAACAACCCATCGAAGCACACCAAGCCACGTGCTACGATTTCAAAACCCCATTAATGGTCACGTGAGACTAGGTTCATATTTGCCAATATCTAAGGTCCAAACCTATGTTAACACGTCTCATTTCCAATAAAACATGGATTGAATCATTAATCTGAGTAATTTTCCCACTTCCCGATCTTTGATCGTTATAAAACTAGAACCATTGGATTCTACATCTCAAGAGCTTTCCAACGGTATATTATACGTAAAATTTTGATGAACGGATTAAACGTTATGGCCTTTAGAAATTCCCTTTTTATATATATACATTATTTAATGCGTGACGGACCGTACGTACATCTGATTCATCGTATGGACGTTTCCAGCAGCATCAAAGTCAAAATTCACTTGCATAAAACTGAGCCACCGTGCTCCCCCAATAATTCATTTCATCCATCATCATTTCCACTTACATTAATTAACAATAGTAAAAAAAAAAAGATTACCCAAAACTATTTTAACATATTAACCCCAAATTAATTAACAGAATAGGCTTGGGATTTAGGGTAATCTAACAAGATAAGATTGGAATTGGGGAAATCTGAGGAGAAGCCCTACTACTGCGAAAACCTCGATCTACCCAGACCAAACGCAACCTAACAAGCAAAGGAGAAGAAAAGAAAGGAAAAGATTGAGATCTAACCTAAATCTAAACCAAAGGGAAATGATTGAAAAGATGAAAGTGAGGGAAACGTTACCAAACTGATGTCAATGGAAAGAGGAGATCGCGAGGAAGAAGATGAGCGGCTCGGATCTTCGAGATGGTCTTTTTGGGAAAGGGTTCTGGAGCCTTGGGAAATGAGGAAGAAGAAGAGGGCAGCTGGAGTTCTCGTTCGTTGTAGAGAAAGAAAAGAGATTAGGGTTAATCTCTTGTTTAAGAAGAAGGGAGAAGGAAAAGACTAAGTTGCCCCTAAGTGGGTTCGGAGAATAAATGAATTATTAGAAGGCTTTCTGGTCGCCGGATCGCAACGAGCCAGAAGACAAAATTGATCAACGCGACGAGACCTTTCCAACGAAACCAAAATCACAGCGATAGGAATTTTTCCAGAAAACACTCAATTTTTCCCTAATTTGCAAACTACCCCCTACTAGGGTCAAACGAACTCGGAATCGCACGAAACTTCGCAAGCACTATTCTAATGTTAAAAGAAACTCGCTCAATCTAAACCCACTTAAATATCTAATAAAACAATAATTATAATAATATCAAAATAAATGGGTCAACGGGTCGGTTATTGGGCCCAACTGACCCAGTAAGGTCGCGGACCTTACAACACGATCCCTCACACGACTCAAGAAATGCTATGGTAACTGATGTGATTCGTGGGGATGTTAGTATGCGAAGAAATTTACATCTACATATTCTATTGGGAGTCTTATTTGTGAGGATGGATCAAGTCTTATTCTAAAGATGATGGAGGGGAGCAGTTGCGCCCCCCACCCCCAAATATGAAAAATAAAAAAAATAGTAAGATGGGCCCGTTATATATATATATATTATATTAATGGGGATTTAACGGAAAAAACCCTCGTAGACAGCCTATTAATTAATTTGGCCCTAATAAAAAAGGGCAGACAGAATGAGCCCTCAATTGACATTTCTCTTTTTTTTTTTTTTTTTTTTGTCTTTTAGCACTATAGTCGATATCGACCCTCAAACAAAACGTTGCCCGAAACTTTATTCATCTCTTCTTCTCTCTCTTGTTCTCTGTTGTTTTCTGCAACCGATCTCAAACCAATCTCACAACAAAGGAGGAAGAAGGAAAGAGAAAGATGGGTTATTTTATGATTTGGTGAGAGGGAGAGATATATGTGGAAGTCAAGAGAGAAGCAAGGAGGCCCTGCCGAGAGTGGAGGTGACACGACGATGGGGATGATGATGGAAGGGTATCCAGTAAGCGCGAGAGATAGTAGATGGGTGTGAGATGGGTTCGGAGAGGTATTTGATGAACGAGGGTCCGACTGTGAGAGAGAAACAGAGAGGGCATGCCAGTGCTGGTCATGGTGGACATGCGAACGAATGTTGCCTTTGGGCTGCCGCGAATGGGAGACATAGAAGGCGAGAGAGGTGAGACAGCGATCCGGGACGCGTGCAGAATGGTGACTGGGGTTATAATGAATGAGTTTTAATTCGAGGTGATGAAGATGGGTGTGAGGTCTCTTGTTCCAGAGTCCGGGCAGAAGGGTGACTGGGGTTATAATGGCCCCTACGTAAAAGCGAAGAAGATCGCCCGAGGATGATGGGTGGGAGAGGTGCCAAGGACAGGGTGATATGCAGGCGTGGTGCAGGGATGGATGGAGGTTGTATCATAAGACCAGTGTTTTTGGATAGTTGATATTGGGGTAGTTTCCATGAAGGTGTTTGATGAAATGACGAAGAGAAATGAGAATGAGATTTCACGCTCATTTCTCTTATTTTTATCATGGGAAAGAACTCAGCTGCTGTTGTGGGGTTTGTCATTCCTTGATTTTGTTCACTATGAGATATTGGAGGAGAGGAATTAGAGAACATGGTTGGGTTTTCATTTCTTGATTTTTGTAATTTTCAAACAGATTTCATGTATATATTTTTTGAAATGTAAGGTCAAGACACAGTGAACTTGTAATGTTGTGAATGGTTTCCCCCTATCTGAGATGTTTGAAATATGTTTGAGGTGTTTGAAATGTCCGAACTCTTGAGCTTTTGAAATGTTTGAGTGAATGGCCGAAACCTTCCCCACCAAAACTCTATACTATGACGTCAAAGGATGAAATTGGTATTGGTTGAATCGGTTAAAGCATTTTTTGGAAGGGTGATGCAAGAGTCAATGTGAACTCCTTTTTGGTTGGTGTTAATATTTTGAGTTAATGTGATAGAAGATGCAGCCGTTCTGGACAGTGTACAATCTACTGAAGTATTTTTTGGAAAGGTGATGCAAGAGTCTATGTGAACTCATTTTTTATTGGTGTTAATATTTGGTGTTAATGTGATAGAAGATACAACCATTCTGGACAGTGTACAGTCTATTGAAGCATTTTTTGGAAGGGGGATGCAAGAGTTAATGTGAATTCCTCTTTAGTTGGTGTTAATGTGATAGAAGATGCAGTCGTCTTGACACTGTAATCTCCACATGGAAGAGATTTTTTGGAAGGGGGATGCACGTGTTAATGTCATCATGTCCATTTTGATTGGTGTTGATATTTAGTGTTAATGTGATTGATAGAAGATGTAGCCGTGATGGGCTTGCACCTTTTGTTGAAGCATTTTTTGGAAGAGCACAAGTGTTAAACATACTTTTTATTTTTGTAAGGATCGCCCTTTTTTGGGGTTATATGTTGTTGAGAACTTATCTATGATAATATAATGGTTGTTTGTATTTTCCCGTTATTGATGTTTTTATTTTTTCCACTATTGAAAATGATTAGCTAACCCCATCTAAAGTTACACTTAGTAAGTTGTAGTATTATAACATAGTCGATATCGACTATGACTGTTTTTTTTTATGTTTCAGGTAAATAGTTGATATCGACTATGATAATGGTCGATATCGACTATGACTGTGTTTTTTATGTTTCAGCTAAATAGTCGATATCGACTATGACTGTGTTTTTTATGATTAAGCTAAATGGTCGATATCGACTATAATAATGGTTGATATCGACTGTGACTGTGTTTTTTATGTTTTAACTAAATAGTCGATATCGACTATGACTGTGTTTTTTAGGTTTCAGCTAAATAGTCGATATCGACTATAACTGTGTTTTTTAGGCTTCAGCTAAATAATTGATATCGATTGTTGGTCATGTTAAACAAACCAGACAATGGTACAATCCATTATATTAAACATTGTTCTAAATACATTGGTACATTCCATACACACATTCAATTAACAACCATTAACAAACCATTTAATTTCAAATAATGGTATATGAAGTTCCACAACATAAATCCAACTGCCCAAAACCATAGAAGTTCCACAACCACTGCCCAAAAGTTCCCTTGTCCAGTGCTTTATTTAAATCGTTATTGGATACCATGGTATAAATATTGGCTAGTTCATCCTCTCTTCTATCACATTAACACTGAATATTAACACCAACCAAATAGGAGTTTACATTAACTCTTGCATCCCCTTTCCAAAAAATGCTTCAATAGACCGTACACTGTCTGGAACGGCTGTATCTTCTATCACATTAACACTAAATATTAATACCAATAAAAAAGGAATTCACATTGACTCTTGCATCCCCTTTCCAAAAAATGTTTCGGTAGATTGTACACTGTTCAGAACGGCTGCATCTTCTATCACAATAACTCAAAATATTAACACCAACCAAAAAGGAGTTCACATTGACTCTTGCATCACCCTTCCAAAAAATGCTTTAACCGATTCAACCAATACCAATTTCATCCTTTAATGTCATAGTATAGAGTTTTGGTGGGGAAGGTTTCGGCCATTCACCCAAACATATTAAAAGCTCAAGAGTTCGAACATTTCAAACACCTCAAACATATTTCAAACATCTCAGATAGGGGGAAACCATTCACAACATTACAAGTTCACTGTGTCTTGACCTTACATTTCAAAAAATATATACATGAAATCTGTTTGAAAATTACAAAAATCAAGAAATGAAAACCCAACCATGTTCTCTAATTCCTCTCCTCCAATATCTCATAGTGAACAAAATCAAGGAATGACAAACCCCACAACAGCAGCTGAGTTCTTTCCCATGATAAAAATAAGAGAAATGAGCGTGAAATCTCATTCTCATTTCTCTTCGTCATTTCATCAAACACCTTCATGGAAACTACCCCAATATCAACTATCCAAAAACACTGGTCTTATGATACAACCTCTATCCATCCCTGCACCACGCCTGCATATCACCCTCTCCTTGGCACCTCTCCCACCCATCATCCTCGGGCGATCTTCTTCGCTTTTACGTAGGGGCCATTATAACCCCAGTCACCCTTCTGCCCGGACTCTGGAACAAGAGACCTCACACCCATCTTCATCACCTCGAATTAAAACTCATTCATTATAACCCCAGTCACCATTCTGCACGCGTCCCGGATCGCTGTCTCACCTCTCTCGCCTTCTATGTCTCCCATTCGCGGCAGCCCAAAGGCGGCATTCGTTCGCACGTCCACCATGACCAGCACCGGCATGCCCCCTCTGTTTCTCTCTCACAGCCGGACCCTCGTTCATCAAATACCTCTCCGAACCCATCTCACACCCATCTACTATCTCTCGCGCTTGCTGGATACCCCTCCATCATCATCCCCATCGTCGTGTCGCCTCCACTCTCGGTAGGGCCTCCTTGTTTCTCTCTCGACTTCCACATATATCTCTCCCTCTCACCAAATCATAAAATAACCCATCTTTGTCATGTCATGGAAGAACTCTGGCTCGGCCACGGCCACTGGCCTTTAGCTGTACCATCCACGTTAAAATTTAGAGCAACATTCGGTGGAGGAGACCAACTAAGCATTTATTGTTGTAAATGTTTGATGCGTAAGCTTATCCTCTCACTCTTACTTTTCATCATCAATATCTTACAATCTCTTATTGAAACAGTGTCTCAACTTCATTTGACTCTCATTGGAATTACCCATAAACACTGGGCTAAGAAGCTAACTTTGGGTAGGTATTCAATCCAAAGTTTGACCCTGGTCTATTTGTGATCCAGTTGATTCTTAATAATTCAACAAGCAAGCTTTCTTATTGATACATTCACTTGCCTTCTCTTTTCACCATTTTCTTCCACTGTTAGCTGTGGAGCATTTTAAGATTCACTTTGGTTATTACCAACTACTTAATTCAACGTTTGTCCTGTGACAGTTGGGCCACAATTTCTAACATGTAGAAGCACAAGGTTGAAGCATGACTAAACACTATCATGAGAAATGATCCTTTGCTAATGATTACTTGGAAGTTCTAATGTAGAACAGAAGTATCTGGGCCTTGATATGGGTGGCCTAGTCCATCCCTTCATTTGAGGAATTGGGTGGATTCATGCCTCAAATTCAAATTCAGAAACTACATAGCTTGGGCTAAAAAGTCTCAGTTACTAATTCAGGTTTGGTCCGCATACTATGCGCACAATCTGAACTCGACCCATTTTCATTCCTAATCACAGACCATCATCAAGACCCACATATAAGAGAAGTTTGCCTCTGACAGCAAACTAGCAGAATCAAAATGCCACAATTATATGCTCCAACATCTCCCCTACCAATAACCCTAGTCATCTTACTAAGAGAAGGTGGTACAAGCAAAGGTCCACATTCTATCAATGGGACCCAAACAGACAGTTGTGAGTCACCAGATGGGGAAGAACTTTAGGTATCTCAGTAGCCATTACTCTAAAGTCAAGGAGACTGAATGAAACAGTTCCATAGCACTGTAATAGCAACTGCTTGAGAAAAATTGTACATCTTTGGTGGCAATCCTTGATAACCATGTTATTTGCAGATGCCAATAGAGAAATTGAGTGCTTGCAGAACATTGCTTATTGCAAAAACTTTCAAGAGAGAGAGAAGAGAAGACATGCATTAGCTTCTTAAATAAACTGTTTGTTGGTACCATCTGGATGCACAATTAAATCATCGCATGCCAGACCTAGAGACTGATTTCAGTGCATTTGAGATGTTTTCAGCTGTTATCCTGTCTGTATAAGCAACAAGCGGGCTTTCCCTTGGAACAATGTCATCCCTCTGGTAGCTCCCTGAGGTTCTCATCAACTCTTCTGAACCTTTTTCCACCACTCCTTTTATGATCACTGTCTTGTGGCTCCAGATATCAGTTCTTCGTAATCAGCATCACCCGTTTCACCGACAATTACAAACATGTTGGCGACATTCAGACCCCAGCGAACAAACAGGTACCTAAGAATTGTCAGCCAAAGAAAAAGAAACCCAAATCAGTGATTTTGTTTTTTTATCGGTAACCGAAACTTTCATTAAGAGAAGGAGAGAATACAACACAACAAACAACAATGAGGCAAGAACACAGGAAAAGAAAGTGAAATGAAAATAATAACCCAAATCAGTGATGATGCTACAAGTGAACCTCGACTCAGATTCCGATGAGCTTCTACAATCTCCTGATCATTTTGTCTTGCTTACGTTTCTTTTGGTTCTTCGATCTTAGTGTTTTGAAATGTCTTTTGTTTTTAAATCCTTAGTTTGTGTGTGTGTGTGTGTTTTCTTTTTGGCCCTTGTTTGGTTTCGTACATGCCTTTTTTTCACTTTTTTTTGGTAGAAGGCCTTTTGGTCTCTTGGTGATGCATTCTACAATCTAGATCTAGATCTAGATCCATGAACTACATCTAGCCCAACCTTGAGGCATTGGATTTGGAGGCCCATGTGCCAACCTGAATGGGTTTCCTTGGAAAGTATGGGGACCCAAGAGGTCCTTGTTGTCGCGCGAGTCCAGTTTGGAAGATTATATTTTCTTAAGACTTGTTAGATGGAGGGTGTAAGAATCACTTTTAAAAAGACTTTCTTATTTGTGGAAACATTTATTTAAGAGAACTTTTGTATTGAATGAGATATGTTGTTTGGAATGAATTTTGAGGATTCATCTCACTGGGGGAGCTTTGCTTCTTGAAAAAGGTCTTAGACCTTGGAGTGTGAGCATTACTCACTCCAAGAGACTTTGTAAGAACCTCGGTCTTGTTGGGTAAGTTTTCCAAGAACCTTGGTCTCACAAATACATGACATGCATTTTGGGAGGTGTAGTATAGCCTTGTGTTTATCCCTTGTATCCAGCCTTATCAAATTGATTTGCATTTGATCAAATAAATAAATAAATAAAGGCTGTCATCAGGGGTCTTTCCTAAATAGAGGCAAAAAATTATGGAAAATATTAACTCTTGTGATTGCTTGGTACTCAAGGAAAAAAAGGGGAACCAGTAAGGGCAGAAGTTTCTTACAAATATACTAGGATAGACCTAATTTATGTTTGTGGTTCCTAAGGTCTTGTTCATTCATGCGAGATTGAATTCATAGGAATTTGAAGACTTCTATTTCTAAAAGTGGTCAAAATTGAAGAAAGAGAGGTGAATATTCAAAAATGGCAACAAATTATTTCCCCCTTTAACAGAAATTTAATCAAGAGGATATGGGAATGGATACCCAATCATCATCCTACTAATTCAATCCGAGGAAAGTCGAGCTCTCATCTACATCCTTCAGCAATCACCACTCTTCATTGGAGCCATTAGACTTTAAATTCCTATGTATTCAATTCCATGAAAACAAATAGGTCCTAAAAGATAAGAGGTTTAAGGGAATCTTCCGACTGCAGTTAGAAAGACAAAGGAATGTAGCAATTAAATGATAGTCAAAATCTCAGAGAAGGGAACCTTCCAAAAATCTCATTCAGTAATATATAAAGTGCAGACCAACAGGGCAGGGCAGGTCAGGTGCAGCACCCTGAACTGACTCAGGTCAGAGTCTGGAAAACCGCACTCAACCTGGACTCACCAACACACAACCAAACCCACAGCTAATAGGAGTAGGTCAGTTCCCCGTTTAAACCCGACCCATTTTCCGTCCCACTACAATGGGGATCCATTGTCTGATCACTTATGCCCCGAGTCTCTGTGCAGTTTTGCTAGAAAAAATATTCACTGTGGTAATAGGGATCAGAATCATATTGAATGAAACCATTATTGTAACTGCTCCATTATAAGAAAATATCGAGAATGGTGCTAATGGTTGTGTGGTAAAAGAAGTGTCCAAACTATTATTTTGATTCCAGTTACAACTCAAGCTTCAGTGTGAAACAAGTCACCAACGTTCACTGCCATAGGATGCACTTCCTAAATGATAAAACACTCAATGCAACTTCAACAACAGAACATTTATCTCAGAACAAGAATGTGCATACCTAAGTGCCTGTGATCGAGATGCAAGGAGAGGAATAAGTTGCAATCTTGTAGAGTTTCGGCAATACATCGGATGGCACCGGAGACCCCGCATTCTAAGCTTCTGCCTCAGGTCATCCACTCGTTTTGCCTGAAAGAGTGTGACAACTCCCAAAATGTAAGGCAGATCAACCAGACCTCTGTGTCTTTTTTCTTTTATCATGTTTATTTGGACAATTAAGAAGCCCATTAATTACTCTTTTGGTTGTCAATCAGAAACCAAAATTGAAGTCATTAATTCATTGAATTTGTTTCTTTCAATTTCGAAGTCCAATTGACATAGCTGAAAACTTCAGACATATAACATAATATAATATAGTATATATATATATATATATGAAAATTGAAATAACCAAAAGATTGACATAGCCTTTTGAATTAAGTATTGATCAAATGACCAAAATCCCCATCATTTTGGCTGCAATGATTAAAATCTTTCAGTTAAAATATATGCCCTTTCAGTAAAATAATGAGCCAAACTATTTAAGCAAGAATTAGTGAAATTTTAACATAAAATCAATGCCAAAATCGTTGAATTTCTCAGTTGAAATCTTTGCCTTGTAGCCTGTCAGTTGGAGATTAATAGAGGCACTCATTCATAGGAATGTGTCAGCATAATATCTCAATGCACCCATTTCATACAAGCAAGGCACATGGTTCAATATCCAGACTGTCAAAGATCTAATATGATGAGACCCAATGGATGGGGGGTCCCATAAAAACATCTCAGATTATAAGATCTGAAACTTCCGATCCAGCTCACTATTGTACTTGTCTTAACCATCTATTTGTAAGAAATGATTAGCTGGCTAAGATCTTCAAATTTGGAAAACTCTTTGGGCACCAGTGAAACAATCAGATCAATGGTCTGGATCACAAAACCATGTACCATTTGTACAGGATTGTGTATCCCAATAAGTGCATGTCCTTCTACATTACACCTCTATAATTCCTGCACTGAAGACAAAGTACTAGAAAATAATAGTAGTAGTAAATTTTCAGTATATTTCAGCCAAAATATTTCCAACCAAAATGACCCTTTGTATCTCCTTTTGGTGAAACAATGTAAGCCATCAAAACAAAAACCAAGATAATATGTACCTTAGTGGGATCTTTGATGAAAAAGGATATACAGTGTGCATTGCACGATTTCACATCTTCCTCAATGGGACTTGAAGAACTATCAGCTTTGCCACCTCTACCATCCTGAGAGCACATCAATTTAAAAATGGTATTTTTAAGACCCTCACAACCCCAGCGGTATTCGATGTGGGATGCATAGTCTGGATCTGGGTAGAGCTTCCCATTGTCTTCCACACATTGATAAGCACCTGGGTAGTACACTTCACCTCCACTACTACAGATCAGTGCATCAAACTCCCTCACTTGGATCTTCCCCAATTTAAAAAACTCTAGTACCTCAGAGATGGACATAGCTGTTGATAGAGCAAATCCCGCAGTCCTTGCCATCTGTGAATCGGAACGAACAGCCTTGAATGTCTCCTGTATGACCTGTAGTCATTGTTCAAAAAGATCATTATAAAGAGATTGGCCACTTCACAATATGGAAAAAAAATGTCTTCTATTTACATAGGAATTTTATTAGATATAAATGTGTTATGTAAATGAATGTTGCACGATCTTCAATACAAAAGATGACAGCTATTTTTTGAAGGATGTTTTTCATTAGAGTGTTATAATTAAATTGCTATTATCTATAATATTGTAGTTTAAAGTTATGAACACCCATTCGCTGTAACTGTTAAGACTGCTGCATGACAATAAGACCCTCAGGTGTGACAAGGTCGTAACATTCAATTTTTGGAACTTACCTGCAACATCTTCTTGCTGGGTTTTCCCTGATCGATGTAGCAGTCAACTGCTATCACAAACAGCCTACGCCGCCGTCTCAACATGGGGTACTTACTTACTGCATTCTCGGGCCGTTTCTTTTCAGACTCTGGTTCTTGTGCATCTTGTGCTGGCTTCTTCATCTTATTTAGGATCCGCTTCACCTGGTCTTGCACCTGCGGATCGCCATTGCCTGCAGCCACTTTCTCCAATTCAGCGGGGTCGCTCTCTGAAGACACATTGAGGGAGGATTTGTCATCAACAGAGAGTCTCAGAGACATGTCTTGTACATCCAGAAGTGAGTCTCCGAGCGACTCCTCTGCAGGCATGTCATCCAATGGGGTATCTATTTGCCACTGTGGGTGCCTCATCCTGCAAGCAGCTACCCTCGTAAGGTATGTCCGGCAATGCTCAGGCCACGAGAATAGATGTATGTTCCGCCACCCGTTCCTTCTGCAGTCATGCCATAGATACTTCTCCGCAAGTAGTTTTAGTAGTGCATCAGCAATGGCGTTTTGGTCATGTGGGTCCACAAGCAACCCATTGTTCAGTGCCTAAAATCATCCAAAGTTGTAACAGAAAGCTGTCTCATACGAATTAAAGAAAAACAACTATACTACTTTTAATTAATTAAATGCACCAATACATCACCAAGAACCTTATTATGAAGACTTCTTTCGGAAAAACACAACTTTTAAATATTCAGATGTACTATAAAATCACATTTTCCAGATTTCTAACTGTTGCGTTTTGCAAGGAGAAACTGCAAAACTACAAATGTCACATCCCTATTTCTGAAATGCATGGGATTTTGAAGTATCTGATCAAATGTACCCTAAAATGATATATAGATTATACTTACCCGATGAATATCAACAGGACCTCCATTCCTAGTAGCCACAATTGGAAGCCCATGAGCAGCTGCCTACATTGTTTAGTTTTAAGGCCAGATTAGACTCTCATTTGCTAGACAGCAGATGAAATAGAACTTATTGTCATAAATAACCAGACTAACCTCAATTAAAGTAAGACCAAATGGCTCAACTAGAGCTGGATTTACGAACACTCCCTGCAATAACATCTATTATTTAGCCAGCAAACCATCACATTCTACAAATTCAGTAAATCCAGTTAGAAGTGTTAGGATGTACCCAGGTTTGAATAGTTTCCAGAATTGGATACTTATGTTCCATGTGCATTTGGAATGACATGGACAGCAAAAACTCACATTAGGCCAGATAGTGCTTCTTCATTTTGTCACTCAAAATCAATAACAGTATCTGGCTGCTCAATGATTTGGGATGGAAAAGGCAAGAAAAAAAATCCGAATCTAATATGTTTTTAAATATTACAAACCCTTGTTTTCACTCCAAATCAAATGCAAAATCAAATAGGTCGTGTCCATTTGAAATATTCCAACCAGTCATGATGCGGGTTACATCCACATGCACCTCCAACAATGAAATCATACAAACCCTTGTTTTTGCAGCTAGGCGATAAATATCTGGAACATCCAACTGCTTGTGATGCTTTGGGTAGGCCACTTGTCCATACAAGTCATATTTGTCAATCAACTTCAAAACTGTTGTCAGGATGCTAGCATTACCCGAGGACATATCATCAATATCATCTCTGTTTCCCATTATCAATGTCTGTATTTGCATATACAAGCATTAGAGAGTTAAAAAAAAAAAAAAAAAAGACAGCATGTATGCAAAAGGCTAAATATTTCAAGATTTCTGTCTTCTACAAAATATCACAATCCTAAAACATACAGAGTCTGGCTGAATGTCTTTGTATATTACAACAAAGAACAGAAGCTAGTAGTGCTGAATCTTGAAATATTTCTTTTCTCCGTTAGCATTTGGATGGCCAATAACATGAAGATTATGAAGAATTCCTACGTTGAATGACTACAACTTAAGGCTTGACCAAATAACAGTTGCATGCAAGGAACAAAAGTTCTGAGCTTGAAATTCTTACAAGATTTGCAAGCTCCCTCAACGGACGACATTCGCCAAAAGCTTTCAAGAGAGTCGTGATATTCTTTTTGGGGTCTGGCCTTGATAAAGCCAAGATAATTGGCTTGTGAGGATTCCTGAGGAAGCGCATCACCTGAAATGGAATGTGTCATTATTTTGTTTTCAGGAGCACAATAAAAAAGTTGTTCGTTGAGGAATACATCCTTAGACCCTCAGGCCAAACAAAGCATAGAATGGTAAATCCTTGAGTTTGTATATATAGGTTCAATGGATTGATGATCAAGATAAATTATCTCTGTTAATCATGCACAAAAGGTCACCCTGACAAGTCAATTGTAAATCCATCAATCCACACACACCTTTAGACCCTGTAGAAAATAGAGAAAGTTCCATCTAATGTTCAAAATAAGAAAACCAAATGTTTGTGAATGCCGATTTCATCCAATTTGGGATGGCACTGGGCAAGTTTAATATGTCGTGTCGCTGCTATTGGACCCATTGTATCAACTACCTAGATCACAACCACGGGCCCTACATATACACACTCAAGACGCATGAAAACTAATGTTCCCTTCACCCATATAATTCCTCAACAGTTCTTTAGGCTGTGGAAACAAGATGCTTACTTCAGACCATATGGTTGGCACTGCTCTCGGAGAACTCCCATCACCTATAATTGCTGCAAGTTCTCCATCTGCTTCAATTGTATCCTCCTGAACTACAACATTGCTGAAGTCCATGCCAGGAGGAATGACCTACAAATATCACATGGTAAACATTAGACCAATGGTTTGTTGCAGTAGTGAGATTTGTTATTTCATATAGTGGCTTCACACTTATTTCCTATGTCCATGATGCCAAGTACACCGTGAAGTTGTATTATATTTTGGCCAAAACCGTTCCACCATGTTGGTAATAGTACATAGGCCATATAAGAAGTGTTTGCACCACTAAACTGTGAGTCCTGCTTCCAGAGAATGAAAACCCGATCAAACTGTACACCTTCACAAGTCACAGCCCAAGATTAATATAATGCCTTGTTCCTTTTCAGTTAAGAAATATATAATAGTTGAATCTCTAATCTGACAGCATTAACAACAAACACTGGGGCTCATGTAATGGTGAACCAAACAAATCATCTTTTGGGCCATATCATGGATGAGAGATGCATCACAAAGATCCTCCACTGAATGATCCTGATTGCCCAGTTTTTATCTTGGTAAAATGTAGACTATCAGCTAGAATAGTCTAAAGCCACCAACTAGACTGGTAGAATCAAAGATCAACAAAATAGCAATTGAGGTGGGTGTAGAGGCCAGTGGTCAAAATGCTACGCAGCGGGTGATATATAGTAGTTATAGCTATACGTAGCAGTCTAGCGGTGTGTATTTTATAAGTGGCAAAAAAGATTTGAATTTTATATAACAACCAATCTTTTGTGTGTGTGTGTTTTAGCGATTTGAAGCCATATAAGGGTAGAGACAACTTTAGGAAAGGCTATTGAGGAGAAGAAATGAGAAAAATATGTTTAAAACTAAAACTGCTTGGCTCTACTAGATTGTAGATTGTAATGCTTCTATTTTCAACATAGCGTAGTGGCCCCGACCACTACACATATCGGCCGCTAGTTTGAGGCATGGCTAGAATCATCCAATGCAGGATTATTAAGACATGGCCCAGTCAATGAAAGAGCAACATATATGAATATATTAAACTAAAAGATAGGGGTCCACCAATACCGTTGTGGTCAAACAGAAAACTGTCATTTCTCTAACAAGAAATCATAAAATATGCCTATTAGTATTTACATAGTATGCATGGTGAAGGCGGGAGTGAAATGGCCACAGTAATAATGAAATCAATGCAAAACCACCATCAGAAATCACAACATACCACCATCTGCGGCATGAAACGGCCATGGCAATTGACCCTACGTCTAGCTCTTGCTCTCAACACCTTCTCAAGCTTGACATCAAAACCATCATACAAGCCCCACTGCTCATCAATCTCCTGCTTGGTGCTTGTGATCACAAGCTCTGCAGCATCCAGCGACAGCTCTTCAGCTTCAATCCTTCTCATTATCTTGTAAGTTGAATTGATATCCTCCTTTGACTGACGTCCCTGCTTGAGAAGTTGTTCCAACTTATTCCTCCCAAGTGAGTGGCCTGTCAGAACCATTGGGACATTCAGAGCACCTGAAAGAAGAGCTGCACTATCTCCTGCATCTGCATAATGCCCATGAATTACATAGGGCCAAACAGGATGTCCCGCTTCAATCTGTTCACCCAACACCTTAGACATGTTAACAATGTGCGCCAGAGCTCCATCTACAAACTCTGGAATATGGGGCCACAGCAACTCTTTGCATAGATATTTATCTCTTGGTCCGAAAGGTATCCGTATGATATAAGCCCCACTGCTCTCTCCTACATCATTCCCATCCTCGTCGTAAGAGACTGATGTTAACATCTCTGTCGGCTCACCATAACTCCAATCCACCTCGGGTGAAGATACCTGGCGAGTGAAAAGGTCAACTCTATACACCCCCGGCATCATTGAAAGGGCTCGAGCAAGTTCGACCACATATTTCACCTGAATAATCACCCAATAGCTCTATTACCTGCTTGCAAACAACTGAGCATTGTGTACTGCGCTCGCATAGGAACAGAAGATTACCTGACCACCTGTATCAGAATCTCGTCCCAGTTCCATGTTTTCTCCACGGACAAGACCATGCAGACTGTTCAATCAAGTGGGCTTGTCAGTGAATTAATAGTAACCATGGACTCATATTTTAGGAACCAACTACGAATGACAAAAAAAAAAAAGAAAAAGATGTGAGGCATATTGGTGTGCTGGTTGCCAAAAATATAAACAAATCTAATGGTAGTCTCCAATGATGATGCTTGGAAACTGGTTTTTGACTGCTAGATGTTAGATTAGAAAATGAATAGCACAATAAGATACGATTTTTGGAATATATATGTATATTCCTAGCCTAATTCAAAATTACGGGATCCTTTTGAAGATTTTGTTGATTGCATATATTAAGATTCAGAATCTTATTTTATCACAGCTGGAGAATAAGAGGTAGAGAAAATGAGTATAAAGACCATGCGATAAAA
This sequence comes from Camphora micrantha, assembly GCA_003546025.1. Taxonomy (NCBI): domain Eukaryota; kingdom Viridiplantae; phylum Streptophyta; class Magnoliopsida; order Laurales; family Lauraceae; genus Camphora; species Camphora micrantha. The sequence goes on along the minus strand of QPKB01000003.1, from coordinate 30,491,212 downwards.
TACAGTTCACTTGTTCTTTATGAGCTTCAACACCAGCAGCTACAGCCTATCCTGTCTCTCCCAAAAGCAATGGCAACATCCTTATTAAGTCTCAATCCTATGTGTGCCATATACTTTTTATTACAAAAAGTAACAGTTTCAGTGCTTTCCTAAAAGTTCCAACTAAGATTTCATATATATCATCTAATGGGTAAGCTACAACTGTACCAATCCATGAAATATCTTTTCTTACAATTGCCACTTTCCAGGAAAGGATGGTAACAGACATTCTGACCCGAAACAAAGTGCATGGGTTTATTTCTGGTTCTGAATGAGATTTGGATCAACAGTTATTCCCTATGGCTATGGGTCCATCGGGTAACTGGGTTAGCTCAGGGTCAACACCCAATTAGTCTATTAAGTTGTATATGCAGTCTGGCATGAGCCCCAACTTTCAGATAAAGATATGCTCCTATGAGAGATATCTCTCACCTTATATGAGAGATAAGAGTAGGAGCCCCCACATTTAAGTTGTTGGCATTGAATATGGATGTGAGAGCCCCCATCTTATCTCTCATAGTAAGGTGAGAGCATCTCTCATAGGAGCATCTCTGATCCAGAATGGAATGTATTTTGGACAACCGAGCCCAGTTTTGGGTATACGGTGTTGGATCCGTACAGTAATTGATTCGAATGTCTAGAAAAATTAATTGGGTCTTGATTCTTGTCCACCACGGACCAACAAGACCCACCTGTTTAACAACCTTAATTCCAGGTGCCAGCAACATTCTGAGGTTTGTACTAAAATATTTAAAAAATCTAGCCAAACGAGTAGGAAAGAAAAAAAAAATCACTTACATCCACTATTTCAAAAAGGAATTGAATATTGGTCCCTCACTTAAATCATTCACAACCTTCAAACCGCTTAAGATTTTAAAGCTGAAAAAGGACATCAAGTTTCCTTATACCAAAGCCCAAAATGTATAGTATGGTTAATTTTCTTTCAGATCCATATTCTAATCTCAATGGAAGCTAGTGTAACCATATACAGACAACAATAATGTCACTAAAATCAAGAAAAAAGTAACCACTTTTTAAAACCAAATTTCATAGCATACTTGAAAGAAATGTACCTGATCAGGATAATGTAGAGTCTTTTGCCCTTCTTATCATCAGACCAGACTTGGAGATCTGATGAGTTCCTTTGAAACTTTTTCCTTGGGGTCTCACACTGCAAAAGATCCCCTACTGCATCACCCCTCTCCCCTTCAGACAAGTCCTCCGACATGTCTTCAGTTGCATCCCTTCGCCCCTGCTCTCGTTCCAACCTCCAGTTTGCCATTCGCTGAAAATCTTCCCATTCCAACTGCTCGTTGTCCAACACATATCGTTTCATAATCAGAAAAACTTCGATTTAAACAATATATAGATATGAGGAATGTTCATGTGCATCTACCCCTCACTATAGTCAGAGGGACACTTCCATAGCTTTCTCTTTTTACACATGAACATTCATCTTCTACATATGAATATATATAGCTTTTCCTCTTCTGCACATGAATATTTCTAATTATCCAAGTGTCTCTCACCCTGTGGTGAAGGATGGATGCATATGAACATTCCTCGATCACTCTCTCTCTCTCTCTCTATATATATATATATATCCTGATCATTTTTTAAACCTTGTTGCATGAACTGGATCTTGATCTAAGTAAATTTATCATGCAAGTAGTGTTATAAAAAAAAAAACAACTAGAAATTCTTTTTTAGGGCCTGACTGTCTGATTTGTATTGAATTCCTAGAAATTCATATGAAGGGTGAGTGAATGGCAAAAGGAGGAGATCAACGTAGACCATCAATTTCCTAAGATTTATTTACTATGGTACAGGAAGGGAAACAATTTCCTATGAAGAGGGATATTTTGATGGTCCCTTGAGCATCTCAACCTTCAATTTTTAACTCTTAGCACCTTTGATGGAAGCACATTGCCTATAAAATTGTAGGATTGAATAAGTATTTGGCAAACAGTCCCTCAGTAAAGAATACAAGTAATATTATTGCCACTGTTTCCACACCCCCAGAAATTGATCTTTTGAAGTTTTAACTGGTCAGTAATGCAAAAATCTACCTACCAACATGCTACAAAATCGCCCACTAAACACAAATAAAGCGCCAACCTCTTTGTTGAGTTAGAACTCTTTAATAATGGAACAATCAACCTCTTGGAACTTTTAAAAGGGAAAAATAGTACTTTTCATGTGTAAGCCAATCTACTTTAATAATGGAACAATCAACCTCTTGGAACTTTTAAAAGGGAAAAATAGTACTTTTCATGTGTAAGCCAATCTACTGGCTGGTGAGGCACCACCTTTTCATAGAAACGAGCAGGGATCAATCCTTGGCTGCAGTGTTGATGGTGGGGGACTTGGGTGAGTGTGTTTCTAAGTGTATGAGTGTATTTACCAAAGGGAAAAAATTTCATTTCCTAATAATTGCCCAAATTTGAAAAACTGGTGGAAGGCATCGTACATATGGAAAACTCCTACTAAGTTCCTAAGATTTTTGTTTACTCCTTTTAAGAGCTTTTAAGTAAGGATTGAATAGTGAAGGGTCGAGGGTGGAGATCTACAAGATTTCAAAAACTTAAGTGTACATATGGAAAACTCCTACTAAGTTCCTAAGATTTTTGTTTCCTCCTTTTAAGAGCTTTTAAGTAAGGATTGAATAGTGAAGGGTCGAGGGTGGAGATCTACAAGAAACATTGAAATTCCTATGATTCATTTTCCATTGGGTGAAAGGCAAGTGGTGAATTCTTATCAAACAAGGAAAATTTCAAAGGTAACTTGTAGATCTCCACCCTTGATCCTTCACCCCTGCAAGCAAGCCTATAGAAATTCCTTGGAAGTTAGTATACTCAGCAACGAGCCCTTATAGAAAATGCAAAATAGTAAAAGGTACTACTAATCAAGTCAATCTCATCAACAGCATGCTAAAATCTATCAATAAAGAAATATCTTTCTTGTTTTGGGATTTTATCAAAAATTAAAAATATCACTTGTACCTTTCATTTGGAAAACAGCAAGACTTAAAAAAGGAGGAAACAAACCATATTTTTCGGATTTGATCTTTTAAATTGCTCAACCAAAGTCATAACCAAATGTGCTTAAAGTGTAACTTTGGAAAAAAAAATTAAAATCATCAATGAAATTTGAAAATTACCAACACGCACCTAATAAAGAAATTCATACAAATAAAAAATACCAGGTTTAAAGACAAATCTTAGTTTCTCAAATTCTTCTTTTTCTAAGTTCCAACCCATTCCTCTTGACAAGAAAATCTGTTATTTGATTTGGTGAGGCGTCATTTGTTTACTTGGTATTGAAATCCCTCGAAATTCTAAGCAATGCATTCCTTTAAGAGGGGATAAAGTTGAAGGAGAAGATCCACATCATCATCATCATTATCAAAAGGGTCGGCTATATGAGAATTTTATTTCTCCATTTTGATCTATCAAGAGTTAAATCCTGAGAAAAGTTGCACTTCTTTAGATCAACTTTTATAAAGTAGGTGATCAGACCTAAACCAAATAATACATACATAACACAAACAAATAATCAAATATGTACTTACGATCATACATACACAAAAGTAAATAGATGGAAACTCTTTAAAATTGGTAAATAAAATTAAGGCCCTTTTGTTTGCATGGAATTGAATTTTAGGAATTTGAAAAAATGTATTCCCATCAAAGTGGCTAAAATTAAAGAAACAAAGATGAAGATCCACAAATGGCCAACAAATAATCTCCTCTTTGATGGAATATGAATCACCATCCATGATCCCTAGTAAACAAAATCCTAAGAAATTTAGGCTCCCATCTACATTTCCACTTATATCCTTCACCCTCAACTCTTTAATATTCCTTTTTTGGAACCCATTTTACGATGAACTCCTAGAAACTCAATTCAATGCAAATGAAGGGGCCCTATGAGTTGGTTTAGAGAAATCCCAATTCTCATGCATTTCTTAATATTGGCCAAATGGATGGTTAAGTGTCCCTTAATGCATTCAAGGCAATAATTATTTTTTTTAATGAAAAACCACAATAAGTAGATCAACTGACTTCTAGTTTTTGGGTCATTTTCATCCCAATTCAGTATCCCAACCTACAAAATTTTGATTCCTTTCCATCCAAAATATACAGAGAAATGGAGAAACATCCATCCTGCCAAAATATTCAAATCAATCGCATTAAGATGTGCATCTGAACATATTCCAAATCATAATTTCACCTAATTTCTGCAATTAACCAAGAAATTAAGATAAAACAAAGCAAAATCAAACCTGCTTCTTCCGGCGAGCAAGGTGCCATATCCTCCAGCACATGTTCTCAAGTCGGCTGCTGCGCTCACGTGTATTACGGGTGGCAACGACCTGAATCCATGTCCTGTGAAGGTCTGTCTCATCGACTCCGGACACCACTTCCTCTACAAAGTACGTGGTTGGATTGAAATGCCCCCTCTCCCTCAAATCCACTGGAGACGGCCTTTGATCTTCAATTTTGGCCGCCCCAGTGTCCAAAATGGCTTCTAGATAGCCATTGATCCATTCATTCCCAGCCATTGCTGTGAACTGAATCAAAGATTCACTTCAAAGCTGGACAAATGAACAGATACAAAAAGAGATTGAGCTTATAGGGGAAAAGGAAAAGAAAAAAAAAAAAACACACACACACAAACTGTTAATTGGGTGTCTTCTAAAAGACCATAGAAATAGGGATTGAGAGTTTTTGTTTTTGCTTTCAGGAAAAAAGTATAATTAAAAGGAAATTCTTATATGGGTTTTGTCTCAGAGAGAGGAACAGAGACACCATTCATGCATTCCTTTTCCAATGACTACAAAAGACAGAGATAGAGTGTTCTTTTTCTTGCAGATATTGTAAGAGTAAAAGAGATTCTTATATGGGTTTTGTCTCAACGAATAAACAAAATAAACAGAGATGACATTAATGTGCTCTGTTTCAAAAGTTAAAAATAGAGATTGAGAGATTTATTGAGTAAATGTATAATAAAAGAGACAATCTCATCTGGGGTATGTCTAGGAGATGGTAACAGAGATGATATTCATAGTCTTTGTTTCAGAAGATAAAAATAGAGATTCAGAGTTCTCTTGCAGAGGATGTACAGTAAAAGAGAAGTTTTTTTTTTTTCTTCTCTTATCTGGGTTTTGTTTCATAGAGAAAGAGAAACAGAGAAACCATTCATGGGTTCAGTTTCAGAGAGAGAGAGAAAAAAAAAAAAAAAAAACACTCTTCTTAGATGGGTTGTGTTTGTATAAGAAGAACAAGATAGAGAAGAAAGTTGGGGTTGAAATTAGTTTCTGTTCCTGAAGGAAACACAGAGAAGAAATTTAGAGGCATTGAGAAAGAGAGGTGGGGTTTTTCAATTCTGTGTCAAACTAAGAGCAGTAGGATTGAGAAATGAGTTGTACAAGAAAGAAACCTATGAGAGATAAGGAGAGTGGTTTTCTTCTGTTTTGTTTTGAGAGAGAGATGGCAAATGGAAAAGCTGCCGAGTTTTACGTGCTAGGATGCAGCGCAATCCATGCACAGACGCTGACCATGTCTCTCTTATTACAGAATAGATCCTGGATTCTCTCTTGAGCATTTTGAAAAAAAAAACAACCTGTAGGCTGTGGCTCTTGCCAAACATAAGTACCGGCGTGTTTGTTTGGAGGAATCTCTGATTTGAATTCCATGGGTTATGAAATTTTGACAGTGATGTGTTGTCTTTTATTGATTTTTCATCCCATTCTGATATTACATGGGAGGGATGGTAAACTATCCTAATCCATGGCCACAAGGATGAACCCGAGGCCCGAGTGTGCTCTTTGTCTGTCATTGTATACTTGTCAGTCGTGCTACTAGGCCTGTCAATTCGGCCCTTACACCAGCAGACTGGCCCGGACCTCGAAAGGCCTTTAAAATAAAGGGGTTTGTTTTTAAGAAAAAACGGGCCCTCAACTTGGACAGTTAGGCCGGCATGATTGCCTTTCTATTTTGCTTTATTTTATACTAGTAGATGTTTAAATATTTAATTATAATAAAATGCCTCCTCTAAGTAGGGATGTAAACGGCTCAATTCCGGTTCGGGTCCATGGTGGGCCCGAACCCGAAACTGCTAAGGAAGAAGGTGACCCGGAACCATTTCGAAACCGATTGAACCGGAACCATTAATGAGAAGATGGAATTTGAACAATATATGAGACGGGTCCGGGTTCGGGTAGGGGTAAAGAATAATATGGGAAAAGATATAGATTTTAAGAGAGATTCTCAAAAATTAAGATTATATGTCGGGTCTCTAGTCCACAGGTCCGAACCAAGGTAGAATCGGGCCCGAACCCATTTAGGTCACGGGTTAAAAAAAAATGGACCTGGACCCATTTACTTATCGGGGCCTAAAGAAAGACCCAAACTAGGTTTTTAACAGGTCGGAACTTCCGAAGAATCAGGGACCTATTTACATCCCTACTTTTGAGGTAACTTTTAGAGCTTTATTTTGCAATGCTCTGTAATTCTTATATTATTTAGGACAGAAAATAATGGATTTATATGAAATCTATTGCTCTTTTGCCCCTCAAATGAATCTGTTTTTGATGGTTGGCATTTGACTTTCGTTTTTTTTTTTTTTTTTTTTTTTTTTGTTCTAATATCTCTTGGATTTAAAAGTTAAAAAGAATAAAGTGCATCAACTGATATGCCCTGTTATTGTAATTTATGTAGCTTCCTTGTGTATTGCTTGTTTGTGTGCATGTTCATGGGGGTTGGTCATTTCTTTTTCTTCCTATGCGTGAGAAATGAATGCCTCTTCAAAGTGTTTCTATAATAAGATTCAAGGGAAAAGTTGACCATTTTTTTTTTCTTTTTGAGGCCTTTTCATATACGCCCTAAGGTTTGTCGGATTTGTAAATAAGCCCTTGTGGTTTCAATATTCGTATATAGTGGCTGACCTAGGATTTTCGTCTGATGGGGGCTTACAATAATCACTTGAAAAACTCGATCACTATTTTGTTGTTCTTTCTTAACATTAACTTGGCATGGGTTTTGAGCAATTTGTGAATATATATATATATATATATATATATATATATATAAAGATCCAATCTATAATTCTATGGGTCACAATTCTTTTGACCCAAATCATTAACATTCTCAGATTAATGGTAATCATCAATACACTCTAATCTTTTAAATTTTAATAGGGTTTCTGAGGGGGGGAAGAAATTCAAAAGGGGGATTTTTTGAGATGAAGAAAGGGAGGTGTGGGTTGGGCAGACTTCTTTGAGGGACCTAACGAGTTTTTAATTTTATTTTTATTTTTTTTGGGTGGGGTTTGGGGGCATCTCTTTGTCTATATATTCATATGTTCAAAAGCTTGGATTTATTTTTCTTTAAAGCTTGTAACATTTAATTACTACTAGAGATGGCAACGGGGAGGGTTGGGATAAATCCAAACCCTAACCTGCCCCATCTCAAGTTTGTCTCATTCAAACCCAACCTGCCCCATGACGGATCAATGGCACATGATACCAAACCCGCCTCGTTTGGGCAAGGGTTAGGTCATATTTAAAGCTTAAGAGTTTTTAAATATATAAATGGATGGAAAATTGTGTAGTAGAATCAAACACACAATCTTATTCTAAAAAAATGCTTTAAGTTAATTCCCCAACGCCACTTGCACCATATGAATTTTATTTATATTTTTAGTAATAAATAAATATGATATATGTATATGAGGCGGGGCAGGTTACATCAACAAAACCCAAATCTGCCATGTTCCAAGAAATTCAATAACAAACATGCCCCTAATAGGAGTGGGAAAGGGCGGGTCCCGTTTAAACCCGACCTATTGCCATCCCTAATAACTATAGTATATTTAGTGGGAAAGAGTAATCCTACATAAATCCATTTTTATCAATACATAGCCCATTTCAATAAATCTAAATTGATTACAATGATAATCAACACTTGTTCTTATAATTGGTTCAAATTGACCCAATCCATGCACAACCCCCGATTAGATTGATGAAAGTTTCAAATACATTATTTGGCTTTATGTACATGGGAGAATTTGAGAGAGACAATTCGGACGTGACATAAAATAATGATATTTTTATAAATAATGGCATACTTAACTTTCTTTAAGGAATTTAAGGACAAACTTGTCATTTTTATAAATAAAAAAAATCAACACAAATCTTTTGGTGGTCGCTGATTCTCATTATGACTCGTGATTTTGGAGACATGGAAGGTATTAAAATGAAATTACAAGGGGTGTATGCAAATACCGAAACCACAGGGGCCTATTTACAAATTCTTTAAACCTTAGGTATATACAAAAAACTCTTTTTTTCATGGAAGCTGCTATTGCCACATCCCTTCATTGCTCCTCACAAATCCAATTTTTTGAAGTCAAGTATACCCATTTGTGAATTTACGAAAATGGAAATGAGGAATACTTTCGAGGCTCGTCCAATTTCTCTATACACATCTTCCTTCCCATTTCTGCAACAAGAGCTTCTTCCTCAACTCACCTCCACATCTCTATCTCCCTTTTCACATCTCCATCTCTTTTCATTTTGGCTTTTGATGCATAATAGAGACGAGGGTTGGCCCTAAAATATCTAAAGGGGCCAGGGAGATCACCAATAGCTCATAATTCGTTGGTCAATTGCTCGGTGGCAAAGTTTTTGTTTAGGTTCTTGTCTGTTTGGACTTTCAGGCCCGAATAGTAACGATACTATTCGGCTGTATCATTGTTGTTCGGACCTGAAAGTCCGAATAGACACGAACAAAAAAAAAATCGCTACCAAGCGATTGACCAAGAAATGAGCAATTGGCGATCTCCCTGGCCCCCTTAGGCATTTTGGGGCCAACCCTCCTCTCTATTATGTATCAAAAGCCAAAATGAAAGGAGATGGAGATGTAGAAAGGTATAGAAGACGTTCCTTGCTTGTGAGAAGAGAGGAGGGAAAAATGGAAGAGGAAGAAGACGTTCGATGGAACTTCTTGTTTGAAGGTTCCTTTGGCTGCACCGTCAACAAAGAATGGAAGTCAGGTGTGGAGGGAAGAGATGGGACACAACAGTCCCAAGCCTTGGACGTTCGAATCGAGTTTGGAGGGAAGGGATGGTTATGCAAAGAGAAAGGAGATGTGTGGTGTTTGGGCAGTTTGGGGAAAGAGGGTTGTGCAATGAGCATTTTCTATAGAATTCTGGATGTGTACAGAGAAGGGATATGCAAGGAGCAGCTATGGATGTGTCAATAGCAACTCCCTTTTCTATTTGTAGTTGCCACATTTGTTCTATTTGTTTTTTGTAATGGGGTTAATCAATGGAGAAAGTCAAGACTGCCCTTCCTAAGTCCGAATAATGGCAGAGGGTTAATGTTTGGTTGACACTCGGTGCTTGGTGGTAGTGTAAGAAGAAAGATTAAAAGTTTATTTTCTTGTTTAAGCCCTGAGGACGGCCCTAGCCTGCGAGGTAGGGTAAGGACCTAGGTTGTGTAGACCTTTCAAGGCTTTGGCCCAACCAGGCCTAACCCAACATATATTGAGGGCAGAGTAAGGACAACCCTTGGCCTTGCCCAACCCGACCTTTTGACAGCCCTACGTGCTTCACTAAGTCCAAGTATTGATCCTTGGCACTTTAGGTGAGAGTGACACGCCTTTACCATTGGGCTATCTCATGTTTCTCAAATTTTTAACTACATCGTAAGCAACTATGTATGAAGCATTTGAAATTCCATAAGTAAATTCTTCAAATTTCGTCCTTTTAAATACTGGGTTGTACTTGATCATTTAGGAATCTTGCATAGACAACATTTAGAGAACTTATATATGCAAGCGAAGAGGCTCCAAAGTGCTCTTCAAGGCCTCTTTGTTTGTTGGGATTCTAAAAATTCTTATCGGAGGGTTTTATGAATTCCCTAAGGGCATGTTTGTGCGGGTCCTTTCTTCTATGCAAGATAAAAAGAGACACGAGTCCGATTTCTCCCCATCAAAAAGACATTTTCGTGGAAGAGGTACCCATGTTTCCTATTCCATGACATGATACAAACAAGCCCTAAATGTTGTCTTCAAATGATTTCACAAATATTTAAGTACATGAAGCATCTTGGAAGTCGAAATCTGGAAAACTCTATTGCCCAAAAGTAACATTTCGCACAGATGGTTTATTACTATCTTACCATTTAAACATAAAATTCCAAATGCTCGGTGGACAACAACTGACATTGTTATCAAGAACGCCCAGCATATGGAATTCTCAATAGTAAAACCTCCAAACAAATGGACCTTAATAACTGCTTTCTAAGGAAGATGAGTCCTTTGGATTGCCATGTCTCAAATTAAAAGCATCAAATCGACGCCAAAATGAAAGACTCTGTCTATCATCCATTTTATCTCCCGAGATTATAGTGCAAGAAACACATGTTAAACTCTGTTTTTTCTCTGAAATGATCAGATTTCAAACTTTCAAAGCCTTTGCATTTGATTAGCTGGTAACCTAAAAGATTCTTCACTTTTTCTTATATGTTAAGAAATAAGGAGCTTTTGTTTAGGGATTCGGGACTCAAAATCTAGTAACTTGGTTCTCCTAATTAAAATCAGTTGGAGATATTTATCTTAGGATAATTCTTTCTTCTCTACAACAACAAAAGCCAAATTTTCCCTAGTAAACCGTTATGGGAGGACAAGTATAGTATGGGAGACCTTAGTTTTGGAAGGGCTTCATGGAATATTACCTACTGATTTTTTTTATGATAACGCGGGTTCCCAGCTCTTTGGGGCAGACGCGGGTTCCCAACTCTTTGAGGCAGAATAATTCCTACGGGCCCAAGAGAGGAAGCCAGGTAAACTTCTCCTGTGGCCCCAGTGCGAAGTGTAGTTTCGAACTCACAACCTCTAGGTGCAAACCGTGGTTCTAGGATAACTGAGCTACCCCTCGGGGTTGAATATTACCTACTGATAGAAGGTGGGATAGAGAGAATAGAAGAATGCCAAAAAAAACTAAATAAATAAATAAATAATTGGAAGGGATTGTGGAATCTGCTTCTTCCCCTATGTGTCCTCCTCTTTATATGAAAGTGCTTAAGGAGGGCTATCCTGGTAAGATCTCCAGATTTCTCTAGTTTAGGAAACCCTTTACAGTTTACCCTAATGTGATTCTTATTTGTAGATGATGAGCATATGTCGTTTCATTGTAGTTTTGCCCAAGTTGTTTGGTTGGATCGAGTATGGGGCTCTATCTAATTCAGCAAATGTTGATAAATATTGTTGAACATTGGATTAGATGCATGGTTCAAACCGAATCTCCCATCTCTTGAGGATCCTTTGACCAAATCATGGGCCTTAGCGATATGGCAGGTCACTTGGAAAGCCAAAAATAACTACCTCACGGAGTTTGAAATATGGATCTTGTTCAAGCTATAGGAATAGCTAAAAGCCTGTATGAAAAAATCTCATGGAGTTAGAAAAGGGGAGATCAACCTTGGAAAACGCAAATTTCTAAGCCAAAGCCTTGGCCGAAAGATAGTACAAATGTTGTGCTCATTTTCTAAGATGCAGCTCTCAAAACGTTGATAAGCAAGACCACACGTTGGATGACCAGATAAGAGACCACACGGTGGTTGACCAAGCATGTCAACATGATGCAGCAGAATCCCATTATCCTACACAGAGATATCAGTCAAGATCAGATTTCTAATGACTGTATAGAGAGCCTGGGATTATGTAATTCAGATTACATCCTATTTTTTTATCATTCTCATATCAATTGTAAATTTGTAAACATGGAAACACCATGCTATATAATGAAATAAAAAAACACAAGGGTCAAGCACGTTTTAAGAAGCTTGAACAACTTTTCTCTCTAACTAATCTCTAGTTTTATATTCTTCTTAAGCACTCAGAGGGGAAGCTGCATTTAGGCGCTTTATGTCTTATACTGGTACTTTTTATGGCGTGGGAACTTCCAATAGAACAAAACAAGTCTTGTTCAAGGAAGCTAAAGCACATGGAATCATGCATGCAATAAAGCTGGCTCGTAAAAAGGTTATGACAAGAGTAATTGTGTTCACTCATGCTCTAGAAGTGGAGAACGCAATTAAAGGATCATGGGAAGTGGGACAGAGAGAATTTTAATAGAATGTTGCGGTGTTTTCAGCTAGTTTCTGGTTTGAAGGTCAACATTTCCAAAGGTCGATTGGTGGGAGTTGAGTGCTGAGATGATGCTGCTCGGTCTTTGGCAGCCATGTTGCATTGCAAATGAGGGAGACTTTCCTTATTATATTTGGGCGTTCCTATAGGGGTGAAGCCAAGATCTAAGTCTTTGTGGGATCCATTCATTCACAACTTTGAGAAGAAGCAATCTTTTTGGAAGAGACAATATATTTATCATTGGGCGAAAGGATTAATTCGATAAAAGCTTGCTTGTCAAACGTCCCGGTGTAATATATATATATATATATATATATATATATCTCTTCAAGATGCCGAAGGTGGTGGTGGAAAGGCGATACCGTATTCATATGAACTTTATTTGGGAAGGCAAGAGCAATAAGAACAAACTGCATTTAATGAAGCAAAGTGAGGCGATTAAACCAAAATCGCGTTGGGGTTTAGGCCTTAGTAATTTGCAGTATAAAAGTGTGGCTTTATTAGTGAAGTGATGGTGGAGGTTTGGAGATCAAAGGGAGGCTCTGTGGAGGAAGGTTGTTGTTGACAAGTATGGGGTGGACAAATCGGGGTGGTGACTTAATCTAGGTCATAAGTCCAGTAGATCGAGTTTGTGGGGTACAATTGCTTCGGTTGGGGATTCGTCTTCTGTAAGTGGTGAAGTGTCATCCAAAGGGATGGGTTTTGTGGTGGGGGATGTGAGGGTTCTTAGGTTTTAGTTGGATGATTGGATTGGGGTGGGTCCATTGTGTGAATTGTTTCCTAGGGTCATTAGATTAGTTTCCAATAAAGAGTTTGTTGTCGGTGATTGTTACGAGGTGAGGGATATTTGTACTTTGTGGGGTGTGACCTTTAAAATGAGCTTTCGCTTGTCAGAGGAGGTCCCGTATGGGGGAGGTCTCTGCTAAAGATTCAGGTTTTTTTTTTTGTGGAGGATGGAAAAACTATTTGTTTCTTGTATGATGATTGGGTGCGTGCTGGTCCTTTAAACCTTCTATTCCCTAGACTGTTTAGGGTTGTGTAAAAAAAAAGACACTTCAGTTGAAGAGTGTTATGTGTGGGATGGAAATGTGTTGTCTTGGAATACAAGTTTTAAGAGGGCCCACCCTCTGTCAATTAGAGGTGGAGGTCAAGGAGTCTGTCCAATCTTCGTTCTAATGTTTTCTTATGCAGGGATGCAACGGACTTTTGTATATGGAAGCCTCTTTCTTAAGATTTGTTCTCCTCAAGGTCATTCTATTAGGAGATTGGTCATTTTCATGCAATATCATATCCTTGTGCAGTAGTATTGTTGGGGCTTGCTCCACCTAGAGTGGAGGTTTTCTGCTTGTTGGCAATGACGGGCAAAATCTTGACAACAAATGTTCTAAGAAGAAGGGGGCTAGTGATTGATACTATTTTTCAGATGTGTTGTCTTTGTGGAGTGGATATGGAGTCGATAGATCACTTAGTCATCTATTGTAGTGTCACTTCTGCTATTTGGGGGTTTTTTCTCAAACAATGAGAAGTGAGTTGGTGTTTTCTAGGTTCTTTACCGATGGTGTTTGAAGACTAGAGGAAGGCCCCATTTGGTGGAAACGGTACAATCTAATGGAGGATTATCCCTTTTGGCGTTCTTTGGTCAATCTAGAAAGAGATGAATGATAGAATTTTCAACAGGAAAGAATTGTTTCGACAGGAGCTAATTTCAACTGTGCAATTGAGGGTCACTAAATGGGCTTGTGTTACAAAAGAATTTAAAGAAATTAGGATAGATGACATTTTGCAAAATTGGAGAGTATCTCTGACGATGGGTGTTTTAAAGCAGAAAAGGAATTATATCTTGGTGTTCTCCCCCATGCAAAGTCCTAAACTTTAACATGGATGGAGCGACAAAAGGAAAACCAGATTTGGTTGGTATTGGAGGTGTTCTAAGAAATCACGAGGGGTAAGTTTGGTTTATGTTGTCTAAACATGTGTGGGGACCAAAGACTCTAATGAAGCGGAAGTCTTGGCAATCCTAAAAGCTCTTCGTGTTTTTCATATCTCATTTCATCATTATCATTGTGGAAAGTGATTCGGCTAATGCTATTTCTTCGGTGAAATCTTTAAAGGGAACATGGAAAATGCAATCTCTCTTTAATGAAATTAGTCATCTAATTTCTGACTTATAGAATACATTTCAATCCATTAATAGATCTACAAACGGGATGACAAGAGTGTTTAGCTAAGCAAAGCATTCATAGATCTTGTAATTCAAGCGCATGTCTATTGTAGTGCGTGGCTGTTTCATTTCAGTTGTACCAACTCCACTATGGATGATTTTTTAAGCTGAATCGTACTTCTTCAACTACTGCAACCGATATAAAAAAAATTAGATGTGCAGAGAGTTAAGTGTTTTATTTTTCTCCTGCTCCTGCCGTACGAAGTAAAAGTAGATGAGATTTCACTCCAACTCATAAAGCCAAACATGGTAAAATTTGGCTTCTACTATTCTTTGGCAAACTAATAGGCCTAAAACTGCAGTTTTCGGTTTCAAAGGGTGGGACGAAATCAAGTTTCCAAAGGGGCGTGGCCGAATGGGCCCCATAGCCCAGGCGGCGGCGACGTGGGTCCACCCCTGCTTGGAACTGAGCCCAACCTTAACCACAACCAGGCTCATTGCTTCTTGATGATCAGGACAGGAGGTCATCTGTGAAAAGTTGCTTCATTCTACAACAGTAAAAACGCTCTCGTCACAACTAACAAGCATAGTAGCTCAAATATGATAATAATATCGGAAATCTGATGCAATGTTGGCTGTCTCACAATGTGTGAATGAACTCAAGGCAGTTTGTCTGAGGAGAGTTGGGGAAACAAATAACAAAAGGGGTCCCAAACTAAAGATAGGATATAACTCAAATTCAAATTAGGCATTAAATACATTCACTGTTTATACAACTTTCATTACACTCACTGTTGATACAACTTTCATTGCATTCTTTTTTCTTTTCTTTTTTTTTGGGACCCCGCTTATTGGCAGAAGCACACCACATACTATTACAACGAATTATCCATTTGGTAGGTAGTTGCTTCCAGCCAGACTAGCGAACAGCTGAAACAAAAGAGGAGGCTGCCTGCAGGGCACATACCGGCTAAAAGATCAGTGCACGCGGACAACACAATGTATAGGCATGTGACAGATTCCAGCATATAAAAATTGAAGTTCAATATTATGCTCTGGATTCCAAGGCTAAAAGTATTTTCTTCCTGGGACCCTGCAACCACAATCCAATAAATATATATATATATATATATATATATATGAGATGAGACTTTGATGATGATAATTATTATGCATGCCATACAGGATGCGTGCGAACTATGGATTAAACTCGAGGAGCACTTGTGGAGTCATGTTCACCAATACTATCAGTTACAGAGAGGAAAAGGAAACCCCTTAAGAAGTATCCAGGATCTTATATATTTATCCACAACTCTGCCTTGAACTAAAATAAAAATAACCAAGTTCTGAGGAAACACTTCTATGGAGTTAAATCTGTCACTTGACACATTTTCCAGTATAAGAGTTGATGTGAAAAATGCTGATGGCAAAGAGTAACAGAAAGCCTTGAGTTGTCAAAATTTACAATGATTCTCGAAGAAGAAAAGCACTCATAGGTTTAAACTCAGAATTAAAAAAAAAAAAAAAAAAACATGGACACTTATTAACACTGATGCACAGATATTTCAAAATGGACCTGTCCCTGCCATATACAGGCAGGAGTGGACCCATGTACAAGTGGGTGGGGCTAAACAGCCAGTCTGTGTGTGTGTTTGTGTAAAAGGGGGCTCAGGTAAAACCATAGTATAAGCTCGATCAATTGTGATATCTGCCTATGGTATGAACTCGATCAACATTCAGCAATCAGTTCTCTCATTTAGTTTTAGTTTCTTATGGTAAGAATTTACAATTTGAGTAGGAATTCAATTCAATTCATTGAGTAGGAATTCATAGGTGAGAAAGAAGGATGGCGAATTGTGGGAAATATGTCGTCCCCAGGATCGGTTTGGATGAGGTGAAATGGCAGTTGAGACAAGTGAATGAAAATGTCCAAACTTCTAATATTTTACTGTATCCACTCCCACATAGTTCTTTCATTTAATTTAGTTTCTTGTTGATTGTTATTGGATGCATTCACAATTTGGATAATAAGTTTTGATTCATAACATCAGAACAGAACAACTAAACAATTGGGGCTTTCTTTTTGCATATTGTGATGGTCAAGACATGGATTCTTGAAGATTTATTTGGTAGAAATGCACTGTAAACAATTTCTACGAACCATCATTAGTTTTTCTTTCTTTCTGTGTGTTGATTCTACCTTCCATTGTCGATTGTCGACAAATTTGCCTCTTTTGAAGTATGGAATCATTGCTATATATAAAATAGGGATTTTTTAAAAGACGCCTTTGGTTATGTAGTCTTACAAATAAGTGCATCATGGTTTTACCTTCTCAGAACCATTCTTCTATGTTCTGTCATTGATAAATGTTAGTTTCAGATGATGTTGAAGTTGTCTTTGTGGTTTTTCTCTGCTTTAAATATATCTCGATCACATGTTTCTCAAGTGGGTTATTTTCTGCTGCCTTCTTCCTTCTCTAGGTGGCTTGACATGGAAACCTTTATTTCTCACATTCATATCTCATTAAGGTGTGTGCTTCTGTTACTTTTGTGTCCTGTAGTTGTATGTCATCTAGTTTAGATTTATTAAAAAAAAAAAGTTAAATATCTAGTTGAGGTGTGCTAATAACTATATTAAGCTGAAGTAGTTAAAAAAATTTGGTAAATGCAATACATTTTCTTTTTTTCCATTGGTAATGTGAAGAATGTACAACAAAATAATAATTGCGTTCTTAAATTGACATCGTCAGCCCCCCTCAAACGAAAATTCTGGGTCTACCACTATATCCAGGCATCATTGTTATTAACATGATCGCACATGCAAATGTCTACAAAACAAGTTTGGCTCTTGCTTGTTCTGAATGTAATGCTCAGATATCAATTCATACAGAAAGTACTAGAAAGGACTTTATCAGTTTTGGGCAGTGTTATAATTACTACAGGTACTTTTAATATACCATGTTAATGATACGTTTTATTATTTGAGTCATGTTGATATCAAAACAAATGCATTTTATGTAGGGATGTAAATGGGTAACTTCCGGTCTATGGACCCGGAACCATAACCATTTCAGAACCAGTTTCTTGGTTCCAAAACCAGAACCGCTAATGAGAAGATGGAACCGGAACTGGAACCGTATATGGAAAGGGTCCGGGTCTAGGTCTAAATAGAGAATGATATGGGAAAAAAACCTATTTTTTAAGAGAGATTCTCATAAATTGAGGTAATATGTTAGGTCCCAAGTCCACAGGTCCGAACCAAGGTGGAACCGGACCCAGACCCGTTTAGGTCACAGGTCCAAAAAAAGGACCTAGACCCAGACCCATTTACCTACTGGGTCCTAAATAAGGACCCAAACCCGGTTTTTAATGGGTCGGAACTCTAGGTAATCGGAGAATCGGGGACCCACTTACATCCCTAATTTTCTGCCCAACATGTAACTAACCCATCAATATTGCAAGAAATTGGAAATACCAACAAGACGTGAGAATAATGTGATACCATTGTGAAGTTTTCCTACATTTTATAAAACTATACATTTTAACATTTTAAATATATTTCAATTTATTTATTTTTCCACTAATAAGCTGAGGAAAAAAAAAAATGCTGTCAACAACTCAGCCACTAGTAGCCTGCCAACATTATGTGTGTTGATGGTTGTGTGTGCTTTGATTATTTTCCGAAATTAGAATAGCTCAGATGAATAACATTAAAGCTGGGAACAAGGGACTGTATGCTGAGGTTACCATTGGAATTCCTAGAGCCTTGAGATCATCATCATTCATGTGCAAAAGGGCAGTCATGTCAACCTGCAGATACAAAATGAAAAGTCAAAACTAAAAACACGGGAAACTCTATGCAGTAATGGTTAAAAAGCCATCATCTTGGAAGTATACATACTTCTTCTGCCTGAAATGTAATCAGATATTTCTCAAGTCCCAGAGATTGCAGCAAACCATCCACTGAAGAATCAGCCTGGACGGTTGGATATATGATTTAGAAAGATAACTGAGAAGAGTGACCGCAAGTTTTTGTGAATAGAGTCCTCCAGGGTAAACACGTGGGCAGATGGGAAAGTAAGGAACATTGGGCAAACAAGGTGGAAAACCTCATGAGAACAGAATATAAAATGCAGAAACATGAAATAACAGGAACCTTTGCAATCTAGATTTTAGGTTGTGCTTGACAATGAGATATCATATGCAAAACTCACAGAGCCATATAAGGTTACCTTCACATGACATATGAGCTACCATTAAAAAAAGAAAAAGAAAAGACATATGAGCTCCCTAAAATAGCATAGTACCTAGTGATTGAACTATGAAGTATTGGAATCATAGGAGAGGCAATAATACCTGAACCCATAGAATGAAGAAAATTCTTTTTCTTTTCTTCTTTTTTTCTTAGCCTTTGTATTTTTCATCATCAAAACAGAATTCATGTAGCTAACCCCAACAAGGTTGGCACAACGATTCGATGATCATGAAGATGGCATAGAGCTACTTTTTATCAGGAAAAAAAGGCACTTTTGGCCACACATGTCGAGCATTCAATGGCAGAAAAGACAGACTAAACCTTATTTTCCTTTTATGTATCTATTAGTTGCATATTCATGGCATCTTTTTATGAACTTATTGCATCCTACATAATGTACATTATACATGGGGTGATCTCATTGTTGATTAGTGTTGGGCGTAAAATCAGCAGTGATTCAAATCCTTGAAAACTGGGCTCAAACTCAAAGTTTTAACATTTTACAAGTTTCTTTTACTTTCTTTTATCAACACTCAATCCACACTATATTAAAAAAAACATTCAATCCACACATAGGTTGAATGATGAGGGGAAGTGAGTCAGCAGGGGTGATTGTTCACAGGTGAAACGTGCTGGTCAAAAAGGAGACGGCTTACCTGACCAAAGAATGCAAGGTGATTGTTCTCCAAGTCAGTTGTGTTTGCTAAAAATGCTCAATCACCGGATCCCATAAATTTTATGTGAGCTTACCAACATATAAAGAAAGACCAATGTAAGATGAAGATTTGCCCACCCAGCAACCAAACAGTCTGCAAGATATGCCACCATTGTGGCTCAACTTAGACACCCATGAGTTCACACTCTCTGTAATTAATTCTTGGCCCGGCGAGCATTACAAAGTAATGACAAGATGATTTGTTCACCGCCTGCGGCAGATCAGTATCACAGGAGAAATTGTATCATCGGCAAAATTGAGATGGATTACTTACAATCTCTTTTTACAGCCTCTAATCAAACCACTCTCCTTACATTTAACGAGTGTTCTTCAACCTCAGCACCTCACCAAAAATAACAAATAAAAGAAAGGAGAGGGGATACCCTTGCCTAAGCCGCAGGAGCTCCCAAAAAAGAAAAATCCTTTTGGTAAGCCATTGAACATCACTAAAATACACCAATGAAACCGCTATCATCCATGACCCCCCCACTAATCCAAACCCCCTAACCATCATATCATATGGCTTCCTTAAATTAAGCTTGCATAATACCCTAGCATCCCCCTCTTATTCATGTCTTCTGCTCAATTACTATTCAGAATTTATTAGTGTGAATTGTGTGGAGCTGAAGCATCTTCTCTCTCTCCTCCCATATTTACATCTGTATTCCATCTTCTCAAACAAAAGGAAAAATGGATCCAACTCATTATTTTCTTTCTTTCATTTTGCCTTCTGACTCAGCACGAAAGCAGAAACGGGTAGAGAGATTAATAGCTCTCCTTTCCCTAATGATTCCAAGTACTCAAAAGATACAGAGATGTAGCTTTGCTAAGAAGTAATAAAAATAAGGAAAAAACTAACTTGGCCCTGGTTCCTTCCACTTAATGACACTGATCTCCCCATCTCTTGCAAGCCCAATCAGACGATAAGCGATCTATATAAGAAATTTAATCACTTTAGATATATCTAGGCCTAGGCACTTCCATTATGGTTCAAAATCATTGTTGTGGTCACCTTCGCAGTCGGCCCTAAAAAGAGATACGTCGCAACGTCACATTGCGGTTAGTGGTCATCATCAACATTATCATCAAAGCCTTGTCCAAACTATGTTTAGGTCGGCTACATGAATTATGTTTCTCGGTTTTGGTCTATCCTAGGCCAAATCATTGGATAGGTTGCACCCCTTTAGATCTAACCATACTACATCTATCCATGTCCTCTTTGGCCTACCCCTTAGCGGGCCATCAACTTGCATTGAACGACTTTCCTCTCGACGTCTTTGCTAGCATGCGTTGCAAATGTCCAAGCCATCTTAAAAGAGTCTCTCTTAATTTATTTCCTAATGATGCTACGGGCGTGTTTGGCAATTAACTAGTTAAGTTTAAGTAAAGTAAATCCGGATAAGAAATGACAAGGGGTCATATCAAAAGTACACAATTTCAAAATTCCCTCCCTCTTTTTAAAAAAAAAGTCAAAAAAGCAACCTCCTTTCTCCACTAAAAGACAAAAAAACTCCACTTTTCTATACAAAAAGTAAAAAAGATTTCATACCAAACAACTAAAAACAAAACACCATCATAACCCCTTATATTTTATTCTCTTGATTTGATGCTCCACCTCACCTATGATGCCCAGATACGGTACGGATACGGTAGGTACACGCCATAGACATGTCAGGGACACGGATTTTACATGTAAAAAGTGAAGTATCGGATACGATACAACATAATAAGTTGTTCATTTTGAAGTATCCGTGCATCATAGCACCCCACCATACTTCAATTCACCATACATCCAAACACGCCCAATGCTCACAACTTCGCTCATTTCTAATTCTATTGCCAACCTTCGCAGCTAACCTTGAAAAACAATAAGTCTCGCTGTTGAATCATGGTTTAGATCCATCATCAAAATTATCATAAGAGCCTTGTCCCAACTAAGTTGGGGTCAGCTACATGAATTTTGTTTCTCCACTCCAGTCTATCCTGAGCCGAATCCATTGATAGATTTCATTTATTCAAACCTAACCTTACTACTTCCATCCATGTCATCTCCTGGCATCTTCAGCCTACCCCCTTTTCCTAGACGGGACATCAACTTGCATCAACACCAAGAAGTGTAGCAAAAGAATAAGAGTTGCTTTTCTTCATTGTCAAAGGATATTGAAAGGGTGCCGGTGAACGATATTGCTAAGATGGGGTAAGGGGGATCGCTCCTTTCTAAAAGAGACTGTTAGTTTGTTATGGACTTAACCATTACGCCAAAAGCCACATGACTGATGGAACGCATCAAATTAAGTCTTACAACCATTTAGAACTATAACATACCACCACGCTTCACAGCCAACGTCCTCGGTAGCTCACTCTGGCGGCAAGTAGCCCTTTTTCCCTCTTGGGACGGCTCACACCCTGCTCCAAGTAGCCCTCTCCGCGGCAGCTCTCACTCTGGCGATAGGTAGCCATTTTCTCTATTTTTTAGACGGTTCTCACTCTACTCCAGCAGTAGGGCACACTCAAGACAATGGGAAACACCATTATTGAATAATAACTCAAAAAAATCTTTGATTAATTGAAATAAACATGAACTAGAAAGAGGTTTGATCATCCTTATATAGCATAGGATCGATCCCTTAGCAAGCAAGACTTTCTAAATAAAATAGGAAATTAGCTAATCCTAATCAAACAATGATTAAATATTAGAAATAGTCCCCTAATTAAAGGAATGGAAATAGAAATAGGATAAAAACAGGAATGCCACATTAGCTCTCAGCAAATTGGGCCTATGGACTGAACCCATTGGACCGGATTGACCTATGGGTCAATAGTGTGGCCTAGGTTTCTTGGGCCTGGTCCGTATTGCAGCGAGGGTTCAATCTCTGGGTCTTCCAATTGAAAGTATCACTCATGACCACTAGCCCAACATAGACCAAAGAAAAAAAAGGAGAAGAACATCTACATCAAACTCAACTATATCACTGAATCACCAAATACAACTACTCAAATAGTATGTAATAAATTCAATAAGAGAATCCAACAATTACCCGTGATGTAGCCAGCCATAGTTCATACATGAATTCAGATGGAGATCAGCCACTTAAGAACACAAAGACCAATTGATGATGGCCATATACCCAGTCTTCACTGGTTGGTACTGGCACAACTCAATGGCTAATCAATAAGGGATGTGATGATATTGGAGAGCCACTTGAATCACAGGATCATATTAATGACTGTCAGAACTTTGATCCGAACATCTGTTGTAGATCAACCCCTACTGTGATGCTTTATATGGCCAGATTCAAGTTGGCATGGGCTTGGCCCTGGGTGTGACCAAGTTGCATCTTAATTTTGGAATTGGGCATGGCCTAGTTGGGCCTAGGCCAGTGGTTGAACTCGGACAGGTTGGATCTGAACCATTCTGCAACTGCATCACTAGAAGGTACAGACATAAAACTCACGTAATTCCAGTATGAAGTCCTGGAAAGAGGATCCATCGTAATCCTCATTGAAGTTTAGATACTCAAACTCTAGTACTATGATCCGAGGTACCATGACTTGTGGTTGTCATAACAACCTTATTATCGTATACGTGTATTAATTTCTAAATTGATAGATATAGATCTTACTTCCACTTGTTCTCTAGAAGAACACTGCAGGTTGGTGGTGGATTCTAACATTAATGCACATAATCACACTACTACTTGTATTATGTGTACAAAGATGCCTTTGGCCAAGGACAAGTTCTTCCCAGAATTTCTGGAATGGTTTCATATCGCATAAAAATTGCATGGAAAAGAAGAATGAATTTAATTGTTTGTGTGTGTGTGAGAGAGAGAGAGTGAGAGATGAATTCTTGAAAATGCTAAAAAATTTCATTCAAATTTCTCATGATTCAGTTTGAAGCACTGAAATATTAAATTTAATTTTCATGAATGAATGTCTTTTTAGAAGAACCAATCCAATTATCTGTTGAGAATAGCGATTTGCATCTACGACTAATCACAGTATTCTACAGGAAATAATGGGATAGAAGAAAGGGTTAACCATAATATTATATAGAAGAGAACATGATAAGATTCTCAGGAACTTCTACCTTCTGTTTCTTCCTCGAAGCTGAACTGACAACTTTTTTTGTATCTGGAACAGAAGGCTCAACATATGGAGCACTTTTTCTAGCGGATTTAGCAACATCTGGTACAGCCTTAGCCTTTGGCAGATTTGAATTTGCTGGTTGAGGATGCATTGTACCAGATAACTTTTCACGTAGATCCTGAACTCCTACATTAGAACCCTTTCCACTTTGATGAGCTTGCTGTGGTCCCTTCCTTTGAAGCTTCAACCGTAGATCTCTTGCACCAACTCTGGGATCTTTATGTGCCATTAAAAAAAGAAATAATAAATAAAATCAAACATGGCAATGAGAAGTCTGCACAGACAGAGATAAATGCAGTCAATGCTTGGTAGCAGCTACTATTCTATACTTGAAACTTGAGGTTCTTCATCATCATCATATAGATCATGTTTCCACTTGTCATCAGTTTGGCGTTGCCTGCAGCACATGGAACAGACTCAAGCATCAATAAAGTGTTGTCCGATAAACTATCCCAAGAAACTTTTGATAAGGCAGATAAAACAGAGTAACAGTCATCATGGAAACAAATTAAATTGTCAGATATTGCAGAAAAGAAACCCTGAGGGTGAAAAGGAAAATAGAAATAAACAGTAACGCATACACATTTTTTCTTGAGAATATTACCCTAAACAGATTTGATTGGCATCGTCAAATCCATATAGCCGACCCCACCTAGTGGGAAAATGCTTGGTTTGGTTTAGTTTGGTTTATTAAAGAATACACCCCAGAGGTGAAATACTCAAAATAGAACCTGAAGTACTAACTCAACGAAACAACAATACATTGCTGGTCCATATCACATACAACACCTATGAATGATGATGCCTGGATATGCATGCCATCACAGGGATGGGGAGTGGGGATACGACTAAGATTTTTCAAATTTTAGGACAGCTTCTATTCTATCAATACTATAAGGAGTTCGATGAAAATCCTCTTGCAATTTTGCTTACCTTGGAAAAAAGAGGATGAACAACTTTCATTTTCTCTTTCATCTGTTTTTACTTTCCTTCCCTTTTGTCTTTCATCTGTTTTTACTTTCCCTACCGTTTGTTAGAATGTAAGAGGATAATAACCTTTAGCCATCCAGAATCCAGAATTGATCTTCATCATCCTTGCGTACTTTATAAATATAATTTGTTCTAGTTGATATTTGATAATATACAATCAGTTTACTTATCAAGGATGTTTAATCTTTAACTGCCTAACAAAAATACTCTCACCAATACTAATCGTCAAACATGAAACCACTATAGTATATATTCTAGTGTCTACACCAATGATGAAAATAGCAGTAGCAGCGGGATAGCAGCTTGGATTTCCTCCCTCCTGTTGATTCTTCTTCTTTACTCTTATCCCCTTCTTTTCCCTTTTGTTGCAGTAAGGACTAGGCCCAAGTCAACTGGGCCAACCCACTGACCCATTAGTCAACCCGGTCAAATTGGGCCAGACCCAATGGACCGGTTGACCAATGGGTCAATGGGTTGGCCCAATTGACTTGGCCCTCATTGGCGCAGCCCGGATCCAAGATCGAGCCACAATACATCAATCTCTCAAAGGATTGATCGAATCCAACAATGGATTCCAGCTACTAGGGCACAGCCACAACTATGAAACACTCCATAAAACTGACGAGAAACTTTGAAATCTTATTATCAATTGAATGAAGCATGCCCAATTACAATGGAGGGCTTAATACATATAGGCAGTGTTCGTAACCACTAAGAATTCCAAAATAGAAAGCTGCTAATCCTGATTAAGCAATAAATTAGAAAAAATTCCTAATTAAATAAAATTAAGATAAAAAATACCATGCCACAGTAGCTTCTTAGCCAATTGAGCCTGTGGGCTGAACCCAAAGGACTAAGTTGGATGGCTGGGTCCATCGTGTGAGCCCATGAGCTCTTTTGGGCTTCCGTACTACATCAACTCTCCCCAAATTAGAAGAACTCGACTCCAGCGAGTTAATAACTTAATAACGTTCATAAAAATTAAAAATGGGTTTCATTTCCCTTTGTAAGAAAAAGGGTGAATGCCTTACATCTTCCCCATTTCTTGTCCAGAACTGTTCGTGCTTGGACTCACTAGACATTCATGAACTCCACAAGGGGCCCACTTACCAAAAATCTAAACTACTAAAAAATAGTGCCTCCCCGCTTGTATGGGTTCACTCTGATAGGAGATAGGTCATTAATAGAAATTCTTGGGCTTTGTAGTGGGGCCTGGCAAGCAACAATCTAAAACGCAAGAAGAAGAAGATGGGAAAAAAAGCCCCATTCTGTATGGGCTCAAGACAAATTTCACTCTGGTGGGAGATGGACCTATCTAAAACCTAAACCGCTAGGAAAAAAAAAAAAAAAAAGTAAAAAGGTCCCCTCCTATATGGGCCCTAACCAAATTCCTCTCTAATAGGAGATGGGGCCATTGACAATGATAAGGGACACATTTACATTTATAAATTATAAATAAGACCCAAAAATTAAACACTAAATTTAATGTATTTAACAGTTAATAATTAAACAATGGTCTGAGATGTTATAACTTAGGGGGGCTGATATTTTGGTTTATAAATTATAATGTGTACGAATGACCCCAAAAAATGTTTATTAGCATTTTCCAACTTTTGGATTTTATTGATACTTTTTAAAATTACTTTGGGATCGAAAAAAATCACACCAAAACATATCGCTTCTTGAAGTCAATCGTGATGGTGATTGTAACTGCGATTTGGAACCATGCTTTAGATGCCTGTCCTCTTTTGTCTCTCCTCTTCTACTTCCTGGTGAGATCTCAACCTGGTTGCATTTGCATTTGTCGTGTAGAAACCCCCTCCGATTTTTCTTCCCATCTCTTATAATCTCTTTGTTTCTCATCTCCATGTTTTTCTAGTTGCTGCTAAATCTAGGCAGCCACTTCCCTGCCTTGTTGTAAGCTGTCCTTTTAAAAGTCCTTTTTGAGGACCCATAAGTATATACATTTGACCCTTCTATATTCTTCTCCACGTCAACAGGTTTCCTCTAACATTTTCCGAGTGATTCTAGCACTATATAATTGCCAACTCAAGTTTTATCCATTGGTCCAACTAATGTTCATCATATCATATGTTAGTTCATTTGATATTTCATAAATAACCTAAATCTTTGTCCCTCTAAAAACAAGTCCAAAAAAAAAAAAAAGGGTTTCTTACATTGGCATTGTCCCCATTTGAAACTCCTCTTCCATGATCTTATCGCATCTATGAAAAATATTAGCACTTAGGCCACTATCTTAAAATCGCATGATTCACTAAGACACCATTTCAAACAGTTCTTTGATGTAATAAGATAGCCACTTAAAGTCGGCCAAAGCAAAGACTATATAAAAGGAATACCATTGTGCCTCATGTTAACCTTGTTTCAGAGAAATAATATTGTCTCCACTAAACGCAGATTGAAAACCCCGCAGCAAGAACTACTTCCCCATTGCTAGATACCTACACAAATGAGAAGGCTAAACAAAGGAGATTAACCACTTGAGCTTCAACCTCTATTGCAATCTTTCCAATGATCTTGAAGATGCCCAATGGTCAGGTGACCTTTTTTTATTACAGTGGTCATTCAATAACAATGGTCAGGTGACCCTTTCCAAGGGAATGGATCAAAACAAATATCAGAGACAGGTGCAAGCCTTCTCTTGGCGCGCATCGTTTCTAACCATATAATCTCACAGTATCTAGTCTGACTGCATCCTTATGAATTGTTATACCCCTTCTTTTTATAGAACTACATAGTAAGTTTACAAAACAAAACCAAAACCCCAAACTTACCACCCCATCTCAAATTTTTAGACAACTGATACAATCTGATGAAAGTAAACAATCCAGTCACAATCTACAACGAAGAAAAGCCACAAAACCCTAACTTTAGCCATCCGCATCATCTCAAATTCTAAGCAAAGAAATGCAATTGGACAAAACCAGAATGAGAAAAGAAAGATCGAGAAAGCGAGAGAAACAACAAACCTCTTGGCATCGATCTGACGGCTGCGGCCTAAATCTTCGACGGAATTCCCGTTGAGACGATCCTTAATCGATCTTTTGGTCCCCGACAGGACCCTATCGGCGTACATGGCTGGACGAGGAAACCTAGAAAAGGGAGAGAAGGAGATTTACGAAAGCAAATACGGGGTGAATAGGGTTTGGGTTTGGGTTCTCTCCCTTGTCTTCCGTTCCGTTCTCGGGAATGGAAACGCGGACGGAAGATAGAGAAAGAGGGTTCCTTTCGAGAATTTGGAGCCGAAAGTCGAAAGATGAATTTAATTATTCAGAGCTTTTGGTTTTGGGGATTTTTATAAGTAGCTACCTGCTTTTTTGAATAACTACAAATATCACTTGGTTTTCTTGTTTTCAGTGGTAATTACTTCCTGTCATTTGAAAATCATCTTCTTTTTTGGCCTGTTTGGAAGCAATTTATATCAGGAAAGTACTATTTTATAAAATATAATTTTTTATTTTTCAAAGAAAAGAATCTCGTGCATTTGGTAATTTAATAAAAATATCAAGAAAAAATCATTTTCTTTCAAAAAGCTCAACATTGCTTTATATGGCTCTCCTCGAAAAAAATAATTTTTTATAATATAAAAATCTTTCAAAATGAAATTTATAAAGTTGTAGTATAAAGTAAATAACTTCACCAAATATATCATGATGTACTTGTTTACATGTATGGTAAAATAAAGTAAAGGTAAATATCACATGATAATAAATGTGAGGTAAAGCAAAGGTGAGATAAAGTGTATGCTGAAGTAGATAATATGGTGAAGTAAAGTGGAAGAGAGTGGTAAAGTAGTTTCTTTTTGTTTGACTTTACCTTATTACATTTTACTGTAATTTATATGGTAAAGAAAAAGTGACTTGTAATAAACGTAATGGTAAAAAAGTGGCAGCTAGACTTTATTTTACCACACTATTTTTTCATTTGAATATGATAGAGGGATAATATGTCACATCTAGGTCAAGACGTGTTTGTTTATATGTGTGGTAAAGTAAAATAAATATTGATGTCACATCATGGTAAAAGATAAGGTAAAGTAAGGTAAGATGAAGTATGTGGTGAAGTAAAGTAGGAGAGAAAGAGAGTTGTAAAGTAATTTTCATTACTATTAACTTTACTTTAATACACTTTACATAGTTTATGAGATAAAGAAAAGTATTTTATGGTAAATAAAAAATTGAAAACAGAACTTTACTTTACCACATGACTTTTTCATCCAGACATGGTAAATTACATATAAATTAAGTATTTAATAAAAAAGTTATTCTAATAATAAACTTTACTATAATCAATAACATTTAGTTCTTGTTATTTTGAATTTTTTAATATATATTAAAATCAAAGTACCTTCTAAACAACTCAATTCAAAATCTGCAATGTTCTTCAAAAACTGTCAAACAGCAAGAACTAGCAACACCCCATGCTATGCACGGAGCACAGAATTACTAAATGCATAGACAGTCTTCGAATTATTTTTATTAAATAATTTATTTTGTAAACTGTATATTTATCTCTTTCTTTTTGTTAATTTGTAATTTATGTGTTTATCCAAATGTTTTATTATCTACGTGAGGTATAAATGGAGCTTGCTGAAGCTCGGGCAGGTGTAAATAAATTAAATGAAAGACATATTAACAATAAAACAACATAGTAGCGAAATTAAATGTAATTTTAATAACATGGGGTTCACAATATACGCATTCGTACGAATTTTTCAAATGAGAAGACACCGAATACAAATTTTAAAATTTTTGCTTTAACCTATATAAATGTAAATTTATTTCAAATTATAACATAGACAATATCAAACAAACTATTCATGCCGATTAATTGCAACTCCATCTATCAATTTCTTCGCGGTGGACCTGTAGGCATTTAATAACATGTTTGTTAATTTTATAATTAATTAAATATTATGTTAATGGAAAATAATCTACTGAAACTATCTCAATAGTCATCATAAGAGGACATTATTACCTTGAATATGAAGATCTACTTTCGTACGGCTTTGTTGTTGTTCAGTCCATCCTCTAAATCTTCTAAAGCCTTCACCGTTATAAGGTCTAACTCAATATCTTCTAACATCTCCCCTAATTCCCTCATATCTACGAATTTAGTCTTCAGCTTCGCGTGGATGTCTAGAACTGGCCAAGGAGGTGGTAGAATGCTTACTATAGAATGTACTAGATCTACAATATTCGGTTCAAATCCTCTTCTTTTGAGATCGTAGAACAATTGTTCCTTGTTCAGCAAATGTTCCCTAACACATGTTCCTTCAACCATTTTCTCTTTCCTGA
>QPKB01000003.1:29734977-29785366 GCA_003546025.1 Camphora micrantha | reverse complement strand
ATTGAGGTGAAAGATTTCTGCCACCCCATAACCTAACAGTGGCTTTTGCCTACTTCCTCCTACGTTTTCATTGGCATCCTGCTGCCCAGGTACCTTATTACCCATTTCAGCTCTTCATTCTTTACCCACACCACGCATCTTCAAACTCTCATCAGCATATAGCTTATAGGAATATTAGTAAAGAACCACCAAAACACAATTCATTTGTGCAATAGACTGAAGATCAAGCTATCCAAAAATCATATGATATCTTCAATCAAGTAAAACCTTCCAGTCATGCATAAGATATAATGTCCTTCTAGAACTCTATATAAGAGTTTCCATGCAACCAACTACTTTGCGCATTCAATCCAAACCATTCACATCTGAATAAAACAAAGAAACATGACATGGAATGTGAGAAAATCATACTTTAACACTATCTTCTGATAGAGTCTGTAATGAGATGAGAGGAAGAAAAAGAAGACAATATTGGCGAGAAAACTCAATGATCAATGGATCATCGACTGTTGTGTTTTATAATGAATCGTTTCCTTAATCAAGCCACTAAGTATGTTAAGATTACAAATTAGAATAAATGAAAGAATGGAAAGAATCAATCATAATCAATCCTAGTCTATACAAGGAAAACATAAAGAGATAAATCAACTAATCAATGAGAGAATATATCCTAGACTATACAAAGAAAGAAGGAAAAGAGCTGTACACATTAGATGTAAATCTAAACCATATCCCACGTGTGGGATTTTAACATGGGCCTTGATGAGCTGGGCCTTCTTAAGGCTTGTTATCTTCTACACTCCCTCTCAAATTGATGTGGTAAAGCAAAAAACATCAATTTGCTAGTATTTTGGGAAGGGCATTGGTGAAGATATCTGCCAACTGGTTAAAAGAAGAGACATGAGGCAGAGTTATCTTTTCAGTAACGACATGTTGACGGATGAAGTGACAGTCAATCTCAATGTGTTTTGTTTTTTTCATGAAAGACCGAGTTGTTGGCAATTCTGGTAGCACTGGTATTGTCCCCATGGAGAGGTGTGGAACTACCAACAAGAACACCCAATTCACATAGAAGGCGGCGGAGCCAGATAATTTCAGCACAGGCGGAAGACATCGCACGATATTCTACCACAGCAGAAGACTTTGAGACAGTGGTTTGCTTCTTACACTTCCATGAAATCAGAGATTTTCCAAGAAACATACACCATCCAGTGGTAGACCTCCGAGAGTTCGGACAGCCAGCCCAGTCAACATCTGCATAAGCTGATAATTGTAGAGAAGTATCAAAAGGGAAGAAGAGACCATGATGAAGAGTGCCTTTAACATAGCGGAGGATGCGTAACGCAGCAGCAAGGTGCGGTTTGTGGGGATTGCTAACAAACTGACTTACTATATAAACAGCATGAGAAATATCCGGCCGAGTCATAGTTAAGTAGAGCAAACTACCAACTATCCGCCAGAAAACAGATGGATCATCTAAGTGAGTGCCATCATCGAAACTGATTTTTCCATTCAATTCCAGAGGCGTATCAAAAGTGTGAGC
This sequence comes from Camphora micrantha, assembly GCA_003546025.1. NCBI lineage: Eukaryota > Viridiplantae > Streptophyta > Magnoliopsida > Laurales > Lauraceae > Camphora > Camphora micrantha. Next base: position 29,783,823 of record QPKB01000003.1, on the reverse strand, counting down.
ATCATCAAGCCTGGCTAACGTGATAAAATCTGTCGCATATTTGCACTAAAGGACCCTAATGCTTGATTTGTTGCGCACAAACTCAAGCCTCAGAAAGTAGGTGAGAGGACCGAGATCCTTCATTCTGAAGTGACGAGTAAGGTCGTGTTTGAGATCCGTAATGCCGGTAGTATCATTTCCACTGATAATCATATCATCAACATAGACCAAGAGGAATGTGTAGCCCTTCGATGTCCATCTTAGAAAGAGGGAACTATCAGAGTGACTCTGACGAAATCCGGCTTGAAGGATTGCTGCTTGAAACTTATCGAACCAAGCCCTGGGAGCTTGTTTAAGTCCATAAAGAGCTTTCCGCAATTTGCACACATGCTTTGAAGGACAAACATATCCTGGCGGAAGTTTTAAATAAACAGTCTCTCGCAAGTCCCCATGGAGAAAAGCATTTTTGACATCCATTTGCCATAAAGACCAGTTGCGGGCTGCCGCGACACAAAGAAGAGTACGAACGGTGGTCATTTTCACCACTGGTGCAAATGTTTCCTGCTTATAACCTTGTGCAACCAATCTGGCTTTGTAGCGATCAAGACTCCCATCAGAGTGTACTTTGACAGAGTATATCCATTTGCTGCCAATCACAGAGGCTTCAGCCGGGGCCGGTACCAATTCTCATGTGTGGTTTGCTTCAAGAGCAACCAATTCCTCAGTCATAGCATTCTGCCAGTAAGCAATCTTTGAGGCATGTGAATATGAGGTGGGTATAGGAGTACTATCCAAGGAAGTAAGAAGAGCAGGAAATCTATAGCGATTAGGGCAACAGAAGGACGACTAGAGTGTCGCAGAGAAATGGTGTTATCAGAAGAAGTATTATTACCTGGAGATTCAGTAGGCGGCGCTGGGAGAGGATCAGGAGAGGGAGTCGCCAGAGGAGGTACCTTGTTCCGCCGGACATAGACTTTGGGAAAAGGTGATGGAGAAGTAGACTCCAAGAATTGTGGCAGATAGGATACAGCAATAGGATGACTATCCAAACGTAAAGAAAAGAAGGAAATATGTTCCAAGAAAATCACATTCCGAGAGATGCACATGCGTTTTTCGAACTGATCATAACACAAAAACCCTTTGTGTTCATTACTGTAACCCAAAAAGATGCATTTAGCAGCATGTGGAGATAACTTAGTGCGCTCAGTAGGAGGAAGATGAACAAAACACAAACAACCAAAAACACGCAAGTGAGAGTATGAAGGGGTGTGACCAAAGAGAACTCCGTAAGGAGTAGTCTTGCCTAGAATAGTGCTAGGAAGACAGTTAATAAGATACACAGCAGTCTGTGCAGCATCGCACCAAAATTTAGGAGGGACTAAAGACGCAATCAACAGAGTATGAACAGTTTCAAGAATATGTCTGTTCTTTCTTTCCGCAATCCCATTTTGCTGAGGAGTATGCGAACAAGATTTTTGGTAAAAAGTTCCTTTATCAGACAGGAAAACAGAGAATTCATGAGACATGTATTCGCCACTGGAATCTGATCGAAGAATTTTGATTGCTTTCTGAAATTGGGTTTGGACCATGTTATAAAATTTTTGAAAAATGGAGAAGACTTCAGATTTCATGCGCATAAAGTAAATCCAAGTATGACGAGAATGGTCATCAATAAAGGTCACATAGTATTTAAAGCCTGTCCTACTCAAGGTAGGAGCAATACCCCAAACATCTGAATGAATAATGTCAAATGATGCCAAAGCACGAGCATTATGAACAGGAAAAGGCAAAATATGACTTTTACTTAAGCAACAAGTTTCACACTTTGATTGAGATAAAGAAGACATCATTTTATTATCAAAAGTAGAATCTAAACAACCAAATTTAAACAAGCAAATGTGCATTGTTCATATGACCAAGACGTTTATGCCAAACATCCCACAATTTATTGAAATTAGAAGAAGAAGCAAAAAAAGAATGATGTCCAATGTCCAGCAAAACAAGCGCCCATGTTTACTCCCCGTCGCGATCACCTTTCCAGTTTGTCGCCCCTGTATAACACAACCAGAGAAAGAAAAGTAAACAAGATAGCCATCATCAATAAGTTGTCCTATAAAGAGAAGATTGGCTGATAATTTGGGAACAAAGTAAACATTGGGAAAGGTGATGGACTGCTCAGAAACACTAGATAAAGTAATGGTACCAACTCCCGAAATGAGTAGTTGATCGCCATTAGCAGTGGTTATTTTCTCTTTTCTAAGGTAAGGGTGAGAATCTGTAAAGCTATGTTCTCCAGATGTCATGTGATTGGAGGCACCTGAATCTAAAAACCATGTAGATGAGGTAATAGGAGAAAAAAGAGATGCAGTAGAATGAAAGGCAGGAGATGCTATGTGAGAATTAGGTTGATACCGACCACCAGAGAAGCCCATAGACGCATATGCAGAGGTGACTGTGCTCTGAATCAGTTCTTGAATCTAAGTAGGAGTCATGGATATAGCCCCAGAGGAAGTGCTGCCTGTATCTGATACTGGGGCTTGAGCCTGAAATGCGGATGGAACATTCTGTCTTGGCATATTGGAGGGAGGCTCCTTAGGCTGTGTCTCATTCCGTCGCTGCAGGCTTCGACAGTCATCAATCACATTACCGGTCCGTTTGCAATATCTGCAAACCAATTTATTGCGACAATTTTTGGCAATATGTCCAAAGCCTTTGCATTCATAACATTGAGTCTGCTTAGGAGTTGCCAGAAGAGCCGAGTCAGCAGGAAGAGGCGCAATGAAGGCTTTGGGTGCTTCGGGTGCTTCCAGAATAGTGCACTGTGAAGTGAGACGAAGTTCTTCACGAAGAACTTCTTGGAAGCAAGTATCAAGATTAGCAGTATTCTCCCTATTCATGAGCACAGACCGAACAGATTCAAATTCAGGTCGTAGATTCATAAGAAACTGGCTGATATGAGTTTCTTCTTGTAACTGGAGAGCCTCAGACAGAAATCCAGAAGAGACCGTTTGGATCAGCATGGAATCTCTTTTAGTCCACAAGGTGAGGAAACCATTAAAGCATTCCTGCACAGTTTTATCCCCTTGATTATATTTGAAAATTTCAATATCCAGATCAAATTTCTGGGCTTTCTTGGTTTGATGGTAGACTTTCTTCAGATGAGCCCACATATCAACTGCAGTAGTGTAGGCTTGAAGAGCCACCGCAAGAGAAGGATCAATAGAGTTAAGGATCCAAGTTATGACCTTAGCATTTTCTTTGGACCAGGCGGCTAGGCCTTTGGAGTCAGTAGTACTTGTAATCTGAGACCTAGGTATTGATCCATCAAGATAACCATAAAGGCCCTGTCCTTCTACAAAGTTTCTTAAGTGGAAGGACCAGGACATATAGTTTTGCCCATTGAATTTAATTGGGATGACGTCGTACTTGTCCATATGCAAGAATGTAGTAAATAAGAGACAATAGAGCAAAGCAGCAGAAGAAGAGAGCAGCACACAAACCAACCAAAAAGGTATTCTGATCTGCTATAAAAAGGCGAATATGGCAGTATTTATACCAACAGTGCACTAAGAGAGCAGTAACCAGCACTGATCGGTATTTAATCAGCCTTAATCAGTCATAAACAACATCAACAGCATACAACAGCAATAGTAGAAGAGATCAGATCAGTAGCTAAAGACCAATAATGCACGAAAGGTGCAGTTTTTCTACCAGACAGTACTAACAGTAGTAATCAGCACTAACAGTAGCAATCAGCACTAACCAGAAGCACTAGCAGTACAAGACTGAGAGGCTGATGAAGCAGCCAACTTGAAACAGCACTCAACACAGTGCAGTAAAAAAAATAGAGCCAGACGAACTGGACTTGTGAGGCTAGATCTGTGTGTGGGACCCACAGAGTGGTCTAATCACAGATCAAGGCTGAGCAGCTTGAAGAAGATCAAGTGTACTTCCTCCGATCCAAGTTTGATGAGCAACGGGTACAGATCCACAAATCTGGACGGTCGTGATGAAAACTCTCTGACACTTAATAATGAAAAACGACCGGAGAAGAGAAGCCTTAAAACCAACCTTAAATGGTGAAGAAAAAATCCAGAAAAATCCTTAAAAAGATCCTTGAGGCTTGTCGATCAGAACTGTTGGAGTTACTGGTGGGCCACTGTTTGATCAGTGGTGGGCCACTTTTGATCGGTGGGTAATCAGCAATGATAGAAGAAGATTCTCACCAGAAAGGATTGATCAATAAGAGGATTGATTATAACCTAAGCTCTGATACCATGATAGAGTCTGTAATGAGATGAGAGGAAGAAGAAGACAGTATTGGCGAGAAAACTCAATGATCAATGGATCATCGACTGTTCTGTTTTATAATCAATTGTTTCCTTAATCAAGCCACTAAGTATGTTAAGATTACAAATTAGAATAAATGAAAGAATGGAAAGAATCAATCATAATCAATCCTAGTCTATACAAGGAAAACATAAAGAGATAAATCAGCTAATCAATGAGAGAATATATCCTAGACTATACAAGGAAAGAAGGAAAAGAATTGTACACATTAGATGTAAATCTAAACCATATCTCACGTGTGGGATTTTTACATGGGCCTTGATGAGCTGGGCCTTCTTAAGGCTTGTTATCTTCTACATCTTCCTCTGTTCTTGGTTCTGCAGGTGGGAAATTTTGTAGGTGTAGGGCAAAACTAGGATGGAGTACAAATTTACCATACGCGGAAAGGAAAAAAATATAAAACTGCATTTGAACCACTAAGAAAAAGTATTTATTAAATAATTCACATAATGAAGAATAGACTAAGAACCACTAAGGAAAAAAAAAAAAAAAAAAAAAAAACTGATGCAAGAACTGTGAGGGGAAAACACAAATCACATTAAGATAGACTAAGAACCACAAGGAGGAAAATATAAAACTGCATTTGATGCATTGACTTGGAGTCCAAGTACACAAATCTGTCAATATTGAGATTTAGTGGGATGACCTACAACATTAATAAATCATTATATTTATAGGTAAACTGAGTGTAGTGTAAACAACTTAGATTGACCCAGACATGGCTTAAGATTAGTCAATACTACTCAGTAGGTAGTCATCATTGTATTAAATTAAGGAGCATGAGTGCAAGATAGTAAGTTAGGTGTAGCTTGCACTGAATTACTAAAACAATGAAGAAATTAAAGAAAATTCTCCTCATTCAAGCATCCAAAAGAGAGGAGAAGCATCTCAGAAGTGCTCTAAGAAGACACACAGAAAGCAACAAAAACCATAAGAATATTTCTTAAGCATTTCCATGCAATCCCATCTAAATCGGCAAAGGTACATGGTATGCAACATAGGTGAAATTATAAAACCCGATGGACATGCAGAGGCACAAACCCTATGGAAGTCAATGTTGACACACGGTATGAAACATATGTGAAATATAAAACCCGATGGATTGGTAGTCCACATCAGCTTGATCAGTTAAGAACAAAATATGGGACCTAGCTTGCATAGGAATTTAAAAGAATATCAAAATCCAACATCTGTAGTTCAAACCAGTTTGGATGTAAAACATTTGGTCCAAATCTCATCCACTGTGCCACTTGGGGGCAACAAAAAATCAGGGCTTCTCAGAGTTAGAAGCTACCACTAACAGTGCGGTGGCCCAGTGAGATGAATGGATAGGATCAAAGGATAGAAAAGGCTATAAGAATGAGATATTGAATACTGATGAAAGGAAGTGGATAGAATATATATATATATATATATATATATATATATATATATATGAGACCTTAAAGGAATGCAGTACTATCCTAAATGTTTTAAAAAAACTACTTCACTACCATTTGGGATCTGCAACTAGATGAAGACGGCTTCACTGAGATCGAAAGATTGGAGGAATATAAGCTCATGAGAGGGGAGTTCCTTGTAAATGACACAACAAGTCCTTATAAATCAATTCAAGAGCTATGTGATGGAGAAATATGAAAATGGGAAAAATGTAGTCTTCTTGATTCATTTTAGTGGGCAACAACATTCTATACTTCGATGTATTAGTTTGTCCTTGATTGTTTCTAATTCATCAGTACGTGTGTAAATGCCAATCCACTCAATTGAAGTACACAAGTTTTGCAAGCTCTTTGCTGAAATAAAACAAAATCACAAGTGTATAAATTCATTTCTTTTTTAATGGATGTAAGATAATTAGATGAGAACTTGCATAAAGGAGTTTTCATTTGCATCAGAAGGAAATAAAGCTGAAGATTATTTGGCATGTAAAGGTGAATCTGTGATATAAGCTCCATATTCAAGTTTCTCACATTAAAGGAATGGACCTACCACCGTAAATACATTCAAAACCCAACAACTTAGACTATGAAGCCGACTTCCATCACTGAACTTCAAATAGTTTGGATGGATGTACAAATTTTGAAAACCGTGACACAATAAAACAGTACGATCTATTCTCTGAATAACAAAATAATATAACTTTGTCATGGCATGTTATCTGAGATATATGGTAATCTATATATTTGTTACATTCTTCTATGAGAAAACTTCAAGCTTATCATCATATGCCTAGTCACTGGTAAATGAAAAGGTCAACATTGATATGGACAGCCAACCATTTGAAAAGGCAAGTCCAAATTAGAAATGGGACTCAAAGAAGTCAACTATGACATTAATGAGCCCCATCTTTATGTGGCTTTCTCCCTAGCAACACCTGCCTTGAGTTGTAATTAACCCTCATGATGTTGGGCAGAAACACATACCAAATTGACTAGCTTTTGCAGAAAATGTCATTCAGCTTTCAACATCTTGGAATGGAGGCAAGCCCCACATGCTTGGGTTGAAATCCAAGAGGGAACTTAGAACTTGATCTGCAGCTTCATGATATGAACTATCCAACCTAGGATCTGGAACCGTAACTACTGAGCTGCATAAAAGTGGGGATAAAACCTAAGCAGTAAAGAGTCCCAGAGAAGAGAGAATACGTAAAAAATGCAAAGATTCTGTACTTTTATACCGTCCAGCAAATTGCTAAAATCAACGGCAATAATGTGATTTCTATATCCTCTCAAAAGCATGCATGGCATTGTGGTTATTCGCAGAAAGAGATCCAACAAGGAGAGCATAGGGATCTGATATTCTCAAAACACGGGATAAATAAAATGCAGGAACTTGTTCCCTGTGGACCAATTTGCCTTATTCCTGATGGATTTCTATGGTTTCTTAAGAAATGGGCTTCAATCAAAAGGACTATAAGTAAAGTATCATCAGTGAAATTTACAAGGGAACCTCAAAACATCCCCCTTTTTATAGGAAATGATTACCCACCCTGTTGCGAAAAATGGAGACGAGGTAGTGAAGTGCTACGCAATTAGTCAATGTCATTTCAATTACAAAGGCACTTCTATAAGGTGGTTAGACCTGTTATACTGTATGGAACAAGATAATTGGCAAAAAGGATATGAAAAGAAGTCAAAGTACATATAGCCAAGATGTGCTTGTTAAGATGGAGATGTGGGGTTACAAGAAAGGAGAGTACTAGGAATGATCACATAAGGAAAAACCTATGCATAGTTTGTTGTAAAAAAAATAAAACCCTCAGCATAGCTGCAATAGAAGAAAAATCAATGAATTCCGAAGTGTTGGTTTTGACACTCATGCAAAAGGCCAAAATCAGCTGGATATGTCGAATTAAAGGGTCACAAGTGTAAGTAAATAGGAGAGAATAAAAAAGGCTTAGAACAATGTAGTGGGGAAAGACATGTTCGAACACAACTAGAAAGAGCAATGTTTCAACTGGGGCTGAATGGAAAAGTAGAATTCACAAAGGCAACACTAAATAGAAGGGATAAGGCCATGCTGATGGTAAAGTTGATGGAGAAGTGACTAGCATGAAGGTGGCTGGTCTGGTAATGCTTTTTTGGGGATATGCATTGTAGGATTTGAGCATTTCCTTTGGGGGTGTTTTCTCAATATCTTACAAGGGGAGCACACATGGATAGTCCAGGGGACGAAAATACATGTAAACAAATGCATGTTGAAAGATTTTATTTACTTCTGGAGCATCAATTTTACCTAATAAAATACTTATATTCCTCTTCTCACAGCCACCAATTAGTACCTTGCGCACTCATCCACATACACCCTCTTGCGCACGCATGCACACACACACTGTCAAAACCTCACCATATTGCACCTTGATAGAATTCAGAAAATCTGACTATAGTCTGATTATAGAAAAACAAGAAGAAGGTTAGAGAGACAGAGAGAGAGAAATAGAGGAAACCCATTGAAATAGGCTTGGGTTTAAGAGGAAAAAGATGACTGGGGAGTTTAGGTAGCTACTGTTCCAAGTATTTGAAGGTATTCACCACCAATTTGGTATAAATGTATGCTTCTTATGGTAAATAAAGAACCATAGATCTATAGCTCTATGTATTCTTATCTACATTTATCCTTAATTAGAGCTAGTAGTTGTCTTTTTTTTTTTTTCATTCTTTCTAACAATCCAACTTCTCTCCCAATTAATTCAACATGCAAATAAATACCATTTTGAAAAGAGTAGTCATATACAAATCTAGAGAAGTCGCATCCTGAGCTTCACCAGAGGTGCCATCCCCACCAATAGTGATATCTGGATCTATGCCTACGCGCTCAGCTAACTGGACGACTAAGCCCTCAAGGAAAATGGTTCTCTTGGAAAACTCCGCTACCTGCTACCGCAATTGAAGTACCTTAGAATCAGGGCCCGTCTGATTCTGGGTTGAAGTTGAAGTGGACTTCGTGCGAATGCCAAAACCCTTCAGGTATCCTAATATCTGCCCAAGCACCTTAACGGATATATATTCCTCGGTCATCGGAGATGTGATGGAGGGTTGGGATTGTTCGGTCGTCACTCGTACTAATTCCTCCTGCCATGGTCAAACATGTAAAAATCAAATAAAGTGAGTTTAACATATGTATAAAAGTATATTTGTATTGATAAATAAAACATGACTTAGGCATTTGTACATGTGTCTCCTGAGCCTCCTCATTTATCCACTTATTCTTCCGATGCATATAGTGGGTGCCGTGGTAGAAATCAGGAAAAGGCTGTGCATGTCCAGCATTTTGTGCTCTCTATTATGACATTAGATATTTCGTTAATAGAAGAAATTTAATTTTTCATAACTGAGTCAAATGGCAAAAATTCTTAAATCCGCACTTACGATTATTGAACTATGTGCTAGGAACGACCTAGAGCCGCTCGTATGATTCCACGGCATCTTCGATCGGCTAACTCTCGCTTTCTTTGACTTCTCCTACACAAAAAAATAAAAAAACAATATATTAGTCCAAATAAATTTTTAACTAATACAATGATCTTGATCAATAATTGAGGCAGACATATATACAAAACCATTAAAAGTTACCTTCCATTCCATAGTCTCCTACAAATTATCGATCATCCAGGCCCAGTCATTTGCCTTACAAGGCTTTAATGGGTGGCTCTTTGGATCAAGCACCCCCACCTCCAAAAGAGACAAATAGTGGGTATGTAAGTCACACTTCCAGTCCCTGTACAACTTCAGGCACTTCGCATCAACGGTAACCTTGATGATCAGATCATTCACAGTCCCCGAACTTAAAAAATTTGCTGCAATTGCAAACATAAACACGTTATGTGGGACAACAATTAAACATTAATGAGTTTAATTGAATCTGCATTAAGTTACCTCAAATGAAATTACCTGAACTCTCTTTACCACCAACTTCTTGATCCCCTCAGGAACAAACTTCCAGCCTTCTTTCTGAACAGGTGCCTCATCTCGAATCGCTTCCCCGAGAAGGTTCGCAAAAGTAGTGGCAAATTCGCCCTTTGGCGCATGGCTCGAAGCTGGGATCGAAATTGGGATGGCATGGTCAAGCTGCTTCCTTAGTTTTACCACCTTCATCCCCCGTGTCTTGCCCCGTACACGGCAGGAACCCTCGCCTGAGGCTGATGCTGTTACGACCAAAATAGTAATTGAGTTACTAAGCATATAACATTACAAGGATGTACATTTTAAACGTAAATAATTCTATATTTCTCACGCCGTCCATACGTGGACTCAAAAACCTGGTCAGGCTGGCCAGAAGAACTGGCAATCCATGTAGGATCCATTGGTCTAGCATTGGTCGCCACCTCGGGCATGTTATCCGCACGAGAAGACCGTGTGACTTGAGGCTGTGCCGGTGTAGCTTGGGCCGCCCCCTTGGGCATGCTTTTTGCACGAGAAGACCGTGTGACTTGAGATTGTGCCAATGTAGCCTGGGCCAGTGCAGCTGCTATAGCACAAGTGTGTCTACTTCGCTTCCCTCGATTCATATGAGTAACTTGTCACAACACAACAATAAAGTATTAGTACATAAATACATACATAAAGTGGATGAAAGATGTTTACAACTAGAATGGCTTGTCATAAATCAATAGACACAAATTACCATGTTCGCCTGAGACCCAGAAGACTCATTACCCCCATCATCACCTGTATCTTCATCCGAAAAAACCAACCCAAAATCACCCTGGGGTGGTCGATACTCCTCGTCGTCGTCATCTTCACCCGATTTTCTATTTCCCTCTCCAATTTTCCTTCTGCTCGTTTGACCCAATCCAAAAACAGTGCTGGCTATGTGCTTTAACCCCCAAAGCACGACATCTCTCATCTCTTTCCATGATGTTCTTACTTCTCACCTTTTCATATTCTGTCAACTTTGCCTGTTTGGACACCCAGCCACGCTTGACATATGTTTTACCTCCCTTGGGCATTTTTGGGAACTATATACGACATACATGAGAATGAAGGCATATAAAATGAGATAAAATGATATATATATATATATAATGAGCCATGAAATGTAAACCAACAACTTTATTAATTTAGAACACTTGTCCATACAGAACAAGTAGTTTTCTCGGCATATCCTTTTCACAGGCATTTCAAGAATTTGATGATATTCAAAATATAATATACTATTTTAAAATGTATGAATACACTTATTTTAGTTTTAAAATTCTATACAACAATGTTATGATATTATTGTGCTTCAAGCAAAGGGAATGTATAGGTTTGTCTTTGTAATTCAGACGAACATGGTGGCAAATATCAGTATATTTTGAAAATGCCCTGATAATATACTAATATTTACTTGTTAAATCGATTTTTAGATATCATCATAGTTACAAATATTAGAAAAATGTGAAAATATCAAAATAAAAATGTATGAAATGAGAGAAATCTATAATATATCTTTAAATGGTATTTTATTTTATTTTTTATTAAACCAGTGTACCCATCTCAGATTCCCCATCTTCATCCCAACCTATCTCACAGCCTCATTTACTATTCACTATTTACATCTCAAAACATATTTCAAACCCAGCCATCACACCCACTCATATCCATCATCACCATCTCAAAACTGCCCATACATTCATCTATTCCATGCACAAAAGGAATAATTGGCGACTCAAAGGATGCAAAAAAGATCTTCAGTTAAACTAGGAAGCCACTATAGCTTCAATCATGAGAAACGGTGGCAGCACTCTGGTTCCTCATGCAATGTTCTAGGGTTTTCGTCATTCCCTCTAGCCCATGGGCCATGTGATGGGTGCACGGTGATGAAGACATTATCCTCAATCAACCTTTTCCCTTAAACATCAGGACCCAGTATATTAGACAGAAGTACTGCTTTCTAATAGGATATGTACCTGTGTTTTGAGGCCGCAAGTTCATTCACTTAACATCAGAGTTACCTACCTAGCATTGAGATCAAAGGGCAAATGTGCCCCACTTGCTAGATAGAAAAGCCCTGTAGCCCAAATCAGAACTAGCAAGTGCTATTAAGATGAATGAACTCAGGCAAACAAACAAGACTTCAATCATATGGTCTGGAAGGATGAAGACTACATTTCAACAAAATAGTGCCTCTCAGCACCTACAACAGATCCCATCCAAGTCTTATTTCAGATCCTGGCCTCTGCAATCAGATCTCTTCAGGAAAAACTGTGACTAAATCATTTAGACTGTGGTTATGATGCAAGTGCAACTACTCATGCTCCCAATAACCCAATAAGCTGAGGAGACAGTGCAAGGGATCCAAATGCCGAGCATCAAGTCATCAACCTTGATAAAAGTTATTCAGTTCTACTTTTGCTCTATCCCTTGAGTCCTTATAGAAATTATCTGAACTTTAAAGACATACAGATCAATCTAATGTTTGAAAAGAACAATAGAGCAAAACTGCAAGCGTCACACCCTCTCAAGCTCATTCACCGATTCCATGCCCATACATTCAAGCTGAAAATTTTAGTATATCATAATCAACAGTGGAAGAGCCCAGGGCACAGTTGGAAGATGTGCTCAATAACAAAACATTGTGATTGCAGGGATTTGTTTCCACTATCTTTAGGGGTTTGTTTGCTTACAACAATTCTCATTGTTTGTTTGCAGGATTTTTGAGAATTCATATTAGGTGATAGACATTCTCCAAATGCTGTCTACCAATAGGATTTGCAAATGCTCAAGGACAACCCAACATTATGGAAGCAAATAATTTGGAGAATTCCAAAAGCTATAAGTGATACTTCAGAAGGTTGAATTTTTGAAATATCACTAAATAAACAGAAACTTATTCCAAAAACTCTAGAGATGACAAGTAATATTGTTGTCACAAATTATCAACTCATGGAATTGTCAAGAGAAATTCCTCGGAACAAACAGGCCTTAGGAAATTGGATTCAAAACATTATTCTAACCTACTATAATCCAAGGCCTAACTTATTTATGAATCCAACCACCAGATAAATCACACCCTTTTTTAGCCAAACCAGTAGTGAGGGCTTGGAGGCAGTGATGGAGCAAAATCCCTAAAATCCCCAAATTAAAGAAACCTTAAATCCCTTACATCCCCAAAATCCAGCCCTAATCCCCATATCTATTCATATATTTAAGAACCTTCAAAAGCAATAAAATAGAAAATAAATCAGGATTGTGATGTTTTACCTTGAGATTTTTGCAGAAAAAAGTAGAGAGAGCAGTTTGAGAGAACAGTGAGCAGAGAGAGACCTGGGTTGGTCTACACCAAACGAACTGAATATCCTTTTCTCCAACCTTTGTTTCTACAAACCACAAAAACCCAATTTCAAACAGAAAAAAAAAAAAAAAAATGATCATCACACAAAGCATAAAAAAGAAGCCAAAACAAACCACATAAGAATTCAAGCAATACTCATCTATTAAAAAAATTAATGACAATCAGTTTTAATACACATCACCCCCTGTTCAGAAACCACATTAGATCAATACTCAAGCCAATGTGTTTCCATGAAGTCAGTTTTAATACGCATGTTTGCCTGCAACAAGCATTTTATTTCTCAAGTTGTTTTATTTTACGCGGAAAATGAAAGCTTAAGACTTTGCACCCTAAGTCTCAGTTTCCAAAGTTTGGTGTAGTGCAGCCATTTCAGTGCAAAAATGTGTTTCAGCAGCTTATGTAAGAGCATCATAAAATTGTTTTCTGGGTTCAAATCAGCTTTCATCAAAAACCATGTGATATAAGGGTTTGATGATGATAATGATGATACCGCAGTGCATTTTTCTCTATTTCAGAGTAATTAAACAAGCTCAATATCACAAACCCCTCAAAAATTTCTCATCATGATGAACAGGGAAAAGAAAAAAAAAAAAAACCCATCTCAATTGATCTTCAAAGAGCAGTCACAAAAGCAAATGACAGTACAGTATTCTTCAAACCAAAGTCCCAAACCTTCTCTCCAAATCTAAAGCCTACTAAAATAAAATCAAAACCAATTAAAATAAAAATGATACAAAACCTGAACAACACTAACAGAACCCCATTTCCAGAGAGAAATGAAAGTGACCCATTACCCAAGTAACAAAAAGACACAAGACCCAGTTAGGATTTCTTAAAAATCCTCTAAAGTTATCTCTTTCACCTATTGGAATGATGGGCATCACAGTAACTGGGTCAGATCAAATCAAGAAGAGTAAAAGAAAAGTTCACATTTTTCCATGAAAAAAAAAAAAAAAAAAAAACTCATTTTCAAGACTAAGTAACACAGAGACTAAGTATCTATAAAACCAATTTGCAGAAATTGCGTCTACTTTGGAAAATTAATAGTGCAGAGAATGGTATCACTGAACAAAGAAAAACCATTCTATCTCAGAAATCACTCCTAATACTCCATACAGAAAAAAAAATAACTTATCGCAAAAACAAACCCTGAAACAAAGCAGAAGGAAGGAAGGAAGGCACTAAAATCGATTGTGATCTAAGGGGCACAATCAAGTGCACGGTAAATGCAGGATAGCATTTGAATACATACCTTCTGCTTCAAGGAGAAAAGATCCCACTCTGAAATCGAACCGTCGATGCTGGATGAGAATAGACGGCCGGATGGGTTGGATTGGTAGGAAGCGCACCAGACGAGGGAAGAAACCCTAGAATCGGGATTGCCTTGGTCCTTGGATAGTCTGCGGACACATGGAATAGCGTGCTATCCGACGGAGCTGGGAGAGACGAGCCAGATCTCGAGGGGGCCATCTTCTCGAGCGGCGGCGAGCGTCGACGCTGGTGGAGGAAATCAAACGCACCAGAACGAGATGAACCCCAAACACTAATACAAAAGAGAGAGAGAGTTGTAAGAAGGCAACGCAGTTGAGTTGATGCTGAAGAAAGAGAGAGATGGCACTTCTTGGAGCGGCCGCTGGAAATGGATATGGAGTCAGGATATGGAGTCAGCGCGGGAGCGAGAAAGGCAAATAGAAAATGACATTTTCAGCGCTCCACTAATAAAATTTTGGGAACTTTACCAGAAAAAAAAAAAAAAAAAAAATCCCAAAACATGTATTATTCCATTTAAATCAAAAATACAAATAAACACCTATATTGGTGCTCGTACAGTTATTTTGGACCATTTTATCCCCTCTTTCTGCGAACGACATCATAATGAATTACAACTTAACCACCTCAATCGAATGATTTCGTACTCACTTTCTTCCCCAAATTTCTCCTCTCCCGCCTTTTCGCTCTTTCTCCTCCGCTTCCTCCTTTATTTTTCCCTCATCCTATCTTTGGCTTCGGTTCTCTCTTTCCCTCTCCCTCTCCCTCTCCGCTTGCTGCGTTCTCCTCGCTGCAATTCCTGCTCTCTATTTCCCTCTCCCTCTCCGCTGCTGCTCTCTCTTTCCCTCTCTCCGACGTCCCGGCTCCTGCTCTCCCCTCCACTCCCTTCTGTCTAAGCAATTCCGGCCAGATCCTTCGGTGGAACTCCCACGACTCCTGCAACGTCATCTTCCATACGAGATTTCAGCGAATGTGATTTTCTCTGTTCTTCTCTCTTCCACATTGTCTATTTCTTGTTTTCTTTTCATTTTCAATTTCTATAACTATTGGAACTGTGCTGTTCTGGAGAGGGGATCTTGTTTAGGGTATTTACAGAAACCTCTTATTTTGAACCTCTTGTTTGGGGTAAAAGATTGCAACTATAAGTGGTTTCTTCAAATCATTTTCAATTTCTACAACCGTTTCTATAACTCTTGACAAACGCTTATTTCCAACCTCTTATATTTGGAACCTCTTATAATTATATTGGGTAGGTTCACTTCAAAACTCTCAAAATCATCATACAAATAGAGAGGTTGTTCAGGAAGGAGTCCATTGGGAGGCAGCTGAGAAAGCACTTCATTGGCAGTCATTTAAGGAAGGAACATAACCAGAGAAACTACCTTCCATTTGTAAGGGGTGTTAGATGTCTGAAAAAAAGGTTCAGCCATAAGGGAGAACTTCATAAATGGATATAATGAACTGCTGAAGGGTTAGGGATAGTGGGTTATTAACTACATTCTTTTCAACATTAGTGCTCAATGGTTGTTCTTGAGTTTATTGAGACACACTCATAAACTCACTTATTCTGATTGAATGATCTTTTATTTTTTAAGACTTAGATGTTTTCTTTTGCAGATAGTTTTATTTATTAACAATAAATCTTGATTTTGGATGGGAAGCATTAAGTAGGGAATGATTTGAATGTTAGGATTCCTAAGACTTGTTGGGCCTTTTGTCATCTTAGTGAAATGTCCAACCAATAGACCACCAACAAGAACTCGTCTCTTGATGCACCTGCTGGCAAGTCAAAGTGGACAATCATTTGATGGAAAGGGAGATTGCATCATAACGTTCTTGTGTTTTTTTAGTTTTTGCAATAATTTTTTTCAAAATATGACACGATTAAAATTGAACTAATTCTTGTTTCGTGTAAATGTCAAGTTATTACTCTAGATAGGGATTTAAATTTGATACTTTAACCCATCATATGAACATGGCTCGACCCTGAAATTCTATGGACATGTTAACACTTTCTTCTTGTTTGACTTACAATTCCTAGTTGATTCCGTCCTGACCTTAGTAACAAACCATAATATATGGTATTTTTCCTTAAAAAAATGAAATTGAAAAGACTATTGATTTCAGTCCAATGCGTGCGAAATTGACGTTTTATACTGCTGAAAATACAAGTTAATATTAGCATGGGAAATTAGATATGCATTGACTTTGACTGCAATTGGGTGTGAAAAATTTTTAAGTGGACCACGTCTGTTCTCAATTATAGCTAATAAGTTCAAGGATGCGGGTTCTGCTATTCCAGATTCTTTCTTGCATGCCTTCAGTATTTCTAATGAATTGTTCCTATTTTCCCGACTCTTTCATTTTAGGGAATTTTAGCAAATAAATGTCCTTAAACTTATATTAGACGGATTTAACTACAAATACACCAAAACACCCATTTTGGTGTTCATATATGGATTTTTGATGCCTTTACCTCCAAAGTTGCGAACGACATCGTTTTTCATTCCTATACCTAAAAGGATCGAACGATTTTGTTTCCTTTCTTCCCAAAAAAATTTCCACTCCCGCCATTTTCTCCTGCTCCTCCGCTACCTGCTCTTGCCTTTCCTCTCCCTGTGTTACGGCTCCAGTGCTCTCTTTCCCTCTCCGCTCCCTACTTTGTCTTTCCCTCTCCCTGCATTACAGATCCAGCTCTCTCTTTCCCTCTCCCTCTCCGCTCCATGCTTTCTCTTCAAATTACGACATTTGACACATGATGGGCAACAATACCAATGTTCATCCCCTAATTCATCTTTATTAGCTCTTATGAACTCAATGAATGATTCAACCCCTTTTAAGTATTCAATATAATTTCTTGTTGCCTTCATCCATTCCTTGTTTGGGGACATGTTTAAACCATATAGTGTAAGGTGCATTAAAAAAGCAGAACACATGTACAACTTATATAGGTATCACAAGCATCTTGGACTCAATTACAAAAGCAAATGAACTTAAAAAACCATTACATCTTCAGGCTAAAAAATTGGATGCTATGATTATGTGACAAGAAAATTTGTGAAAATGAATTAAGGAGCATAAGTATTGCTAAATTGTGAGTTTTCTGACATGGCTGGTATGCCTATAAAAGATATAATGGTATTGGTTCAATATGTTTTGAGATTAAAAAATTAATTTAGAAGTTGTAACTAGTTGTATCCCATATGAGGAGTAAACCCTTGGACCAAACTCAGTTAGTGGAGTTAGGCCATAGCTGAATCATTATTGGGTTGGACAATCCCCTATTGGAACTTAGATCTTGGTCGAACGCTTGCCTAACACAAACAGTTATTGGCTTATCTAACTCTGAATCTCAGACCAGCCCATTCATCATTCCAATAAGAGTTTGTTTTGATTGAAAACTTCAATAATAAACCATTAAAAAAGGGAATAATGCATGGAAATAGACCCAAACCTAATGTTTCCAGTTATTGGCTAAGACAAAACCAAGAGCAGAGTTTTAATTCCATATCTTTTATTTCATTTGTACTTTAGGTGCTAGATGTGAATTTTATTAAGTATTAGTCTCTTTAGATGTACTTTATAGTTTCTAACTTAGTTTTGATACTTTTCGCTTGATTCTGAAAACACAAAGGAGAGCTAGTTATGATAGGTTTCAGCTG
Source organism: Camphora micrantha (assembly GCA_003546025.1). Taxonomy (NCBI): domain Eukaryota; kingdom Viridiplantae; phylum Streptophyta; class Magnoliopsida; order Laurales; family Lauraceae; genus Camphora; species Camphora micrantha. The sequence goes on along the minus strand of QPKB01000003.1, from coordinate 29,765,788 downwards.
TGCTTTTATTATAATTTTAAATTGTATGAGTGTTTTAGTAAGGTAGAGCATGCAATCAAAAGGAAAGTATACAGTATACATGAACAAGTATACCACCCCAAGTTGTTTAAGCAGTTCGGTTCACAGCATAAGATGACCTTCAAAAGAAAAACATTACATTACCTGTACCTCTTAAAGAAAAATAATTACTTTCTGTGTGAGTAATTTCATAAGTCCCTAGATTGGAATATTTTAATACTATCCATTATTTGACTATTTTTCCAAGACTCTTTTTGAGCATTGAATCCTCTTCATGCTAGGTATGTTGTTTTCTTGCTGTTTCTTTATTGTAAACATCCTTTTATGTCATTTGCTCTTAAACATACATTAATTGCTTTGATAATCCACATGATGAAGGAGAAAGCGTTGAAATGTATAACAATGAAATCAACAAAAGAGACAGAACTTTAAAAGGCAAATAAAAAGATGTCAACTAGCACTACTTAACAAGAAGCATGGTTCGACCAACAGTCTAATTGCTTTCCTCCAATTGCATTTAGAACGAGTCAGCATGGAACATTCGTAAACTTGCTTGTATTCATTCGAGTAACTAAATGGTGCTCTAGAATTAACCCCGCAGCTTGCGGTGCTTGTAATCATTGAAAGACGAAATGCAATTTTTATTGTGAATGTGGCTCCTTCCCAAATCATAAAGATGCCAGACCACATGAACTATAGTTCCAGCAACACTCCAAACTAATTCAACCATGGCAGAATATTATTCAAAAAATACATAAATGGACACGATACAGAGGTTTGCATGATTCATTAAAATGAGCTATACACAAAGATTAACATGGTTCACCAAAATGAGCTATACACAAATGGGCCATGCCCACAGGTAATATGGTGAAATTAATTCTCTATATTGCCAACAAGATGGAAGAATATATTTGTAATGCACTTTAGACAATATATCTAAATGAAAGTTGGAAGAAAAGCATATCTATTGAAACAAGAAAAAAAAATAAAAGAGAAGTATCATGAATGTTTGATTCTCCTGTAATATCATTATGGCAATAAAAATGAGTCGTAAAATGATTCAAAAGTAGAATTCACAAGGAGATTCAAGCATGTCTAGATTAAGTGAATTCTATTTCTAAACTCACTGAGCTGCCTCAAGATGGAGTTGAGTGGAATTCACTCTATTGAATTTAAAGTCAAAACACACTTTCATAAGGCGAACAGTGAAACAAAACGACATTCATTGTTTAACCTCTTGAAGTGTGTACAACATTTGGTTGGTTCTGCGGCGCACCACTATCCTGCAATGGAATCTGCTTGTTCCCTATCAAAATAGTAATATATAAATACTAATTTACTACATGCCGAAAGAGAAAAATTCCATTTGTGATAATTTGACTAACTAAACATGACACATTAACAAAATGCCCTTAAACACATAACTAAAAAGGAAGAAACAAATCTAACACAATTCATCCCAACTCACAAGTGCTATATAGATATGACCATCTTAGCAAGATTATGGGTTGTACGAAGAATATAATGCTTATGTCGCGACCTCGGACCGAGTGCCCGGGCCCCGTTGCGACTGAATCAGGTTGATGATGACTGATTCTCCCACAGGTTCCCGCGGTGAGGGTTCCGAAAAACACAACACAAGGAACAACCAACTCACACGATCAAGTATGCGGAAGCGCGTGGCAAATCACATCTTATTAAATCATGACAGAATATGAACATAATGTCATCAAGACTAAAATATCAAAATGGAGACATAACAAGGCATTCCCCTAATAATTCAAGTTACAAAGTTAACAAAATGTGTTAAGTTATTACAATCCCAAAATAAGAGGCCAACATAGGCCAATACAATACCAAAAGTATATAAAAGCCCAAAATGGTGATATATCGGAACTCATGACCCGTCCCGACGTCTAGATGACGTCGTCGGGTTGCCACTTGCGAGCTAAGGTAGGCTCAACAGCCTCCTCCTGGCACTCCTCCTCAAAGGGATAACCTCTTGCACCTGGTCACCAAAATACAAGCATTAAACACGACGGTTTGACAAGAAATCAATTTAAGCTAGAGCATGAATAAGAATGTTTAATCGAAAACATATAAAACAATTTATTAAATCAAGAACGAATACTTGACTGAAGAACATTTCAGAATTTATGACAAACTAGCATGAATACATAATATATATCATAAATCGTAAATCCACAAAGAGCCCATCCTTTCTCTATCATTTGTAATGAAAAGAGTAAGCACGCACGACAAGCACGAATATACATAATATAACACGACACGATTCCCACAAATACGGGATTCCGGCCGCGGAACCAGACACGCACAATGTGTAATAAATACAAGACTAATCTGCAGTTAGTTCACATGTTTAAGGACCCCCAGACAGTGGATCAGACTGAAAGGGCAGTCCAAGCTCTGTGGTGTTCACTTGAGTTCATGAATGCATAAAACACGCAAAACACGATTCAAACACATCGGAAATATCAAACACATCAGAAATAAAAGGGGAAATCACTCATCAAAACAAGACAAGGCACGGCTAGCAAGATTGCATAGTAGATATGCACACGACTTAAGAAGTGATCCCCATTTGATACTTGAAACACGTCTTCGAACGAGCTTAAAACTTGAATTCAAAGCGAGTACACGATATTACTTGTCGTATCAAAACAAAGTTCAAAACGCGATAATTTCATCAAGTACAAGCTCATGCTATTCCTTGACCCTTGCGTGATTGGGACTTTGTTGTTAAAATATAATAATTGGTGTCCCCGAAGTTGCTTTGTATCTTGGAGTTCCAATCACGCAATGTCAGGTTAAAGTCCATAACATAGCTTAGTTTTCCAATCCTTAAAAGTGTATAAATGAGATAAAATTTCTAAAACTGGGATTGACAGGTCGCTCGAGCGATCTGGACAGGTCGCTCGAGCGATTGAGGTTCTGTCTCAACACAATTCAGGCAACAGGCAGTTCGCTCGAGCGAACCAAGGGTCGCTCGAGCGGACAGCTTTCTGTCTGCGCTCAGACCAAGCAGTGGCCTGGTCGCTCGAGCGAACCCATAGGTCGCTCGAGCGAACAGGCTTCTGCCTGTGCTCGCTGAGTGCAGAAACTGCACTCCTCCTACATGGTTCACAAGCCCATTCTTTCCCCCATCTTACACTTAATCCACCTGAGATCCCTTGAACCACCATGCTCTCCAAGGGTCAAATCCACATTACAAAATCATTAAACCCATAATTTTAAACATCCAAACCCTATTTCTCATCAAAACAAGCTCACATTTCTCAAGAAGCAAAGCTTAAAAATCAACTAGAAATCTGAAGGTTTAGAAGTTACTTAACATTGGTACATAAACTTGGATAGAAATCATAAAATGAGAGTCTAAGAAAATACATAACCATAGAACTTAACACAAGATAAGTGCAAACCTCAAGAGACATGATGAAAATCCATAACACATATGCACAATAACCTATAGAGATTACTTGCCTTGGCCAAAAGCTAACAAACTCTTCTTCAAGCACTCCTACTCAAGAGCCAAGCCAAGAACTACAAAAATCCCATGAAACCCATTCAAAAACTCACCCAAAATGCAACCAAGCAACCCATTTCGAAATGGGTGTTACAAGTTTGAAAAACATGACCTTTAGGAATCAAAGGAACTCCATTAAAGAGATGGGTTGAAGTTCTTACCTAGAGGTGCCCAAACAAGAAGTGAGGAAGGAAATGAAGATCTTTCCCAACAAGAAACTTCAAGAAAATGGCATCAATGGAAAGCTTGGCTTGAGAGGAAGAAGATGATGGTTTTAGAATTCCATTTGGAGGCTCCTAGCTCATGCATTCAAGAAGAGAAGAAGAAGAGGAAAAGAGGTTTTTCTCAGCCCTAGACAAGAAATTGCAGAGATTTGTGGGAAAATGAAGAGAAAGAGAAGGGAAAGGGCTTAAGTGCTTGCAAGTGGGACCCATAGAACTAATTCTTGTATCAAGGAAAACATGACCTTGCGGGCCTCGGATGAAGTCGACGAAGAAGGATAAAACGATCCTTGAAATATCTAGTTTCCGAAAAGTATATTTTTGACACGTTTTTGAGATCTCGAAAATTGTGTCTAGATTTGAGTGTGAAAAGACTATTTTACCCCTTTTGGTCCAAAACTTGAGTTTCTGGGCTACAAACACAGACGGGCTAAACACGAAAGTTGTACATAATCATAAAACCAATTAAATGAAATGAAAATCACGATTAATACAAAACCAAACACGATCTTCCCACGCTTGCACGTACACCCAGGCCTTCCTGAGTGTGCCTAGTTAATACTAAACGTTCTTGAACTCCCCAAAGCTATAACCATGACAAAAACTAATCACACTCTAACCCACGGTAACTAAACCCGATTACGACTAAGCACACACTAAGAAAGCACTATTGGGTTAATCCTGGGTTGGGGTTTGACAGTTTATGTGTAGGGGAAAAAAGGATGTTAACGACCAAATGCTGCTCAAAACAGGGGTAGTATTCTCATAGAATAACCCCTCATACTCGCCTCTATTTCATGTAACTGACTTGATCTGTGTTGCTTTATGGTTGTGGAAGTCATCATGTATATATATATACTGAATCAGGCAATGGCTTCCATTTGATCTGATGGCTTCAGAGGGCTAGGTTTGTTTGCTCAATATTGGTTTATGGCCTATCCATGGTAGGACCTAATATGATGAATCACTTCTCTTGTTTTTGTGTGCCTCATGCAAGAGTAGAATCACTGATCACATGGGAAATGAATTTTTCTTTGCTATGGTCATTTTAGTATTAACTCAAAGAACAATGTTTTGATATAAGGGCTACTCCAATTGTAAATGATTACCTGAACATGGCCTTGAAAAAATAATGGATGTGTGAGAGACTTTAAATAACAAAAAAGAATGCATCAAAGATTGTCCACATAGACCAATCGTAACAGTCAAATCTAAATAAAAATCACTACTCTACGACAAATGTTAAAACACTCTAGATAAAAAGAAAAACAAAGAACTTTACAAAAAATATGAAGAATAGATGGGATAAAGGTTTGGTAATAACAACTTATTTGCTGACCACATATAGATGGTCTAAATGTTTGGTAATGATGGTGGTGGTGGTTGTAATATAACAACTTATCTCTTAACACCAATTTGTTTGGAAATGTCCTATTACTTGTTATGGATTAGAAGTTTCAGATGCAAGTACCCACCATTTTGTTTCTCTGAAGCATGTGATTTTTTATTAGTTCCAAGGAACCCACTTCCAAATAATTTGCAAAATCAGCTCGCTTCCGAATGTCATCTTTTTTTACAACATGTAGTTGATATCTAGAGTCTTGAGAGGTAGAAGACAGGAAGCATGAATATTGTGATGTTGGTAAAACTCACAAAGAGTCACATAGATACAGGCCTAATAAACCAAGCCTAAACTTCTAACTAGACCTCATTTCTTTAACAGGTTATAATCTGGACTGAGCCTTAGGGCCCATTTGAAGCCTGTAGAGGTGTTGGAAGCATTTACAGAGAAGATGTTTTTAAGTATTCCAACAAAATACTACAATTCTCATAATACACAATTACATGTGCATTCTCCACTTACTACAATTCTCATATACAATTCATATATGCGAATTCTCATATATGATAAAAGTCAAACTGGGAACAATATGAGAGAGAGAGAGAGAGAGAGAGAGAGAGAGAGAGAGTAAATGAACTTATTGGGTCATCCTAGCCATCTAGTTTTTGGACTAGAAGAGACCGTGCTTGTACAAAAGATCAAGAATTGCATTAATTGTATAATTTCTTTTGTTCTATTATCTAAATCAAACAACTGGATAATTTCTAAGTTATCATCTTCATAATCATCAAAGGTCCCACCAAATGCGTGGTTTAGATGTAGATCAACACAAAATATAAATCAGAAGATCCATTGCATGGGTAACATCATATTGATTAGACAATCGTAAAATCTTAACTAAATAATGGTCATCAAACAGACAGTTGGAAAATACAAATAGCCCATAATAAAATTCAAGGGGCGAAGTTTCTTTTTCTAGATTAAAGATCCAATTGCATAGGCATCCCTGGTTAAGGTACATCCGAAAGCATTCTACTTATTGAGAGTTCTTACCACACTTTGGAACAACACCCTCCCCACCTCTCCACCCCCAACCAAAGAGGTAGAAAACCTAGAACCTTTTGGTCAATGACTGGATTTCTATTATCCTAAACAAAATCTCCTCCAAAGTGGAATATGACTAATACTTCACAATCAGAAATCCTGTTGGTGACCACAGACGAGAGAGTAATACCACTAGCCATCTAATTGAATGGATCGGCACATGCAAGGTGTCCAACGAGAATAATAACTTACTGAATTTGACAAAAGTCTTTGGGTTATGATTTATTTACTCCCAAAAGCAATAGTAGAAAAAAATAACTTACTGTGAGCTAAAATGTGTATTCTCCTACCACATAAACATTAAAGGGCATACCTTGGCCAAGGCATGGGAAGCCAAAGCCAACAACCTATTATAAATCACTTGCTGGGGCCTTTATCTTAGATAATATCATTCTAACTTCTTAACAAGCTATGAACTGCAAATCAATCCTCGAAATGCCTTCTTGACATGATAATTCATAGAGTTAAAATATGCATGTCAAACCAATAATGGAAAACATCCCTAAGGATTTCTAATTTGTTGTGTAGTATATGCATAGCTACAGAACCATAGTTTTCTACATTATTAAAACTGATCCAATTCCAAACAAATCTTCATTATCAAAAATATTTCAAGTTTTCTTTCCCACACGAAGTCTATTTGCATGATGTATTAACTTTACAAAACAACCTAATTTGAAAAATAAACGGTGATATTCATCAAATCCATATTTGGTTAAAGGTTGATAGAGGGAATATGAGAATACCAATTACCACCATTGACCCAGGATCTGGATCAGCTGTGATTGTCAGTAAATCCCACCAAGTCCTACTTAGGCAATGTTTATTTGCATAAGATGCTAGAGATTATTTAGAAACTAAAATTTTGGGGGATCTTGAAACCTAGAGAGAATCTATGCATACAAGATTAGGAAAATAGTTAGACCAGAACTCCTATAACAACTAAGATAGTTGAAACTGTTTGCATTCGTCTTTCAAAATCAACTAAACTGACATTAATGAAAGCATTTTAGATCAATCTAAAATGAGAACTTGGAATTTATCAATTAAGACCCTAGCATGCGAAAATCCAAAAGGTATTCTAGAATCAAATCTTGAAGGAAAAAATTGAAGAAACTGGTTTAAAGCTACTTCCTTACTAACAGTTACAAATCCAACACCAGAAGCAAAACCCTTGTATAAAAACAGAGAGTCGTAGATCCATAAAAGCTTGCTGATTTCCAGCTTTAACTCATTATAGATCAAAATAGAAAGAGAATTAGAAAGGCTTCAATGATTTTGAATCGAAGAAGAGAAAGCATATCAGCACCAAAAAGCCGCACCCTCTACATATTCCTCCTAGCAACATAGAGCATGAAAGGGTTCTAGCGTTGGGAAAGAGGAGCTCGACTTAGTAACGGTGATAAGAGATGGTGATGGGGAGAGAGACCAAGAGGGAGATGCTAGTGAGAGAGAAGGAAAGGGAGAGGGAGTTGAGAGATGGCGAGCAAGAGTTTGGAATTAGGGAAGAAATGGAGACCAGAGGAGAAGAAGAGCGAAAAAACATAGCAAAATGGGTTTTCTTGAAGAAGCTCAAAACGATATTAGGGGAGGGGGAGGTAGAGGGCAGGAGGGAGGGGAGAAGGCATGCAGAGAGGGAAAGAGAGAAAAACGCGGGAGAGAAACCTAGAAAAAATGATGTCGTTCGTACATAGAAAGGTAAAGGCGTAAAAAATGCTTGTACGAACACCAAAATGGGTGTTTTGGTGTATTTGTGATTAAATTCGTCTAATACAAGTTTAAGGACATTTATTTGGAAAATTTTCCTATTTTTTATTCCTCCGAAAAATATAAACCGTAAAGAAAAGACTTTCCCTACGAAATTAATATGTCGGCAGAAGTTAAATAAACGTGCGACATTACGCGGTTGAACTTTGCTGGCGATCTAGGTATTTGGCCGGCAAGAAATATAGTCCTTTCTGGTGACTCAACTTTTTCGCCGATAAAACATTATCCTTTGCTGGCGAAAATAATAATTCACAGTGAACATTTGAACCTTTGCCGACGAAAATCTGCCGCCGGGAAAACATTATCATTTCCCAGCGAAATAAGCTTTTTCGCCGGCGAAAGTAATGATTGGGCTGGAAAAAAATGCCGGTAAAAGTGCAAATTGTTGTAGTGAGGGCGGTTATTTATTGGTCATTTTTGTATGTTCATCTTGTATATCATTTTTGTCAATCCTACCCTAATCTTAGCAGGCTCATTTAGGCCCATTTATTGTATTGTACTTAGTCAAATGATATTACTTAGTTTGTTGCTATAGGTTAGGATATGAGATACTTAATTGATTGTAATTAGGGCATTGAGCCCCTACATATATGAACAACAATCGACCCTCAAAGGGCATTGTATTGAGCCAACTACTGTGTTATGTTTCCATCTCTCACAATGACATGGTATCAGAGGTAGTACTCCAGTTATTTTTCTTCTTCAAGATCTAAGGTTTTGTAGATCCCCCTAATCATTTTCCAAGATCTGGAAGCCATTCTCGTCTGTGATCATCCCTGATCATCTCAGAGCAGACGTGGCCAACCTGCGATCATCATCACCATGTTAGCGGAAGCAGCCCATCTTGGTCGCTTGGTTCTTTTCTTATTTATGAAGAAATTTTCAAGATTTATTTATCATCAGAGGTAGCCCTTTTACTATTTTTTGTGGAAATTCAGTTTTATCCACTTGTTTTCATCTCAGTCGTCCAGAATTTTAGATTTCGATTTGTTCTGCCTAGGACCACTTCCAATAGTTGCGAAAATACTCCACCCTTCCATCCCCACTCTTTGATATGACCATTGATCATCTGCTGGGGCCCACGTGGGAATCCATCCACTGCACGTCAAGGATGACTTCTGCACTGTTTTTGTGCAATTTTTTTTTTGTCCGGCTGTTTTCTGCTACTGTGTTATTACAGTTTCTTGCTAGGTTCAAACAGCATATTGGAAACATATTTCTGTCCAATTTTGGTCTCTTGCTGCCTATTGGTTTCTGGATACACTTGCAGTTTCTTGCTAGGATCACACAGAATACGCAGTTTTATTTCTTATTGAAATTTCTTCTTGCCATCAAAACGTGGGACTTCTTGTTACTGTATACGGTTGATTGTTGTCTGATCTATTTAGAAATTGTGGAACAGCACCCCATCTTACTTGGTTGTATCTTCGCAAGACTAATTTTTGTGCTTCTTACTAGTCTACTCGTCATGGGAAAATCTGAAATTGCCCTGGTTCGCTTTGATGGGAAAAATTATACCTCATGGGCCTTTCAATTTCAAATTTACTTAGAAGGAAAGGAATTCTGGGCACACATTGATGGAACTGAAACCTAAACCTGAGGAAGATGACAAGAAGATTTTAACTTGTAAGATTAAGGATGCTAAGATCAAAACCTGATTGTTGGGCTCGGTTGACCCACATTTTATCCTCATCTCCCTCTCACAGAAAGAACGAAACTAACAGCACAATTTCGCAACTGTGCTTTTTTGGGTTATGCTACTAATCAAAAAGGTTTTGTTTGTTATGATCACATTGGTCATCGTATCAAGATTTATCAAAATGTTATTTTCTTTGAAAATTAGTTTTTCTTCCAAACTCACATGGACTGTCCTCAACCATCTTTACCAGCTATCTTACCTAGTTTTTCGAACAAACAACCGTTACTAGGTTTAATTCTGATTTTGTATATTACCGACGGGAAAAACCTACCACTGCAGATGGTCGTCCTCCTGATCCTCCACCGGCAATGATGGACCCGATTCTTCCCTCTCTCCCGCTGCCTCCGCCCCGGGTCTTTCGGGGTACAGCGGAGGGGATGAGAAAAAAAAGTAAAGGGTATTAACATTTTGTACGGGTATGCCAATTTCACTTTTCTACTTAGAATCTTGGAATGGTAATCTGAAGATCCACCTTCACAAGTAGAAAGGGGAAATAAAACTTTTTCTAGTTTCCCATTGCACACATATTTTAAGAAAAGAGACAAAGGTTTTTTTTTATATGCCGTGAAAGGCGATTTCATTTGTTTGCCGTAAAAGGCGATTTTGCCGTAAAAGGTGATTTACAAATCTTATCCATTATGAAAGACAAGTATTGTGATTTTTTTGTCTCTTAAAAAAAATACAAAGTGCAAAAGGAAAAGCAAGAAAAGGGATCTAACTTCTCATTCGATTGTGGGGACACGTTCAGATCGACGGTCGCGAGCCATGTATGGGCTCCGCCGACGTCCATGCAGATGAGAACATGATTCTTGAATTCTTGGCTTGGCTTTTTAACCTCAGATTTTTAAAGGACAAAGACCAAGAGAAGGTCTTATATCCGATAAAAAGCTAAGTAAACGGGCTGAAAAGCCACGTTTTAGCCATGTTGGTAGAAGAAGGGAGGTCCTTGGGGGGGTGGCCCCCCAAGGGTGCTTCAATCACCTTTTGGTGGTCTTGCAGCAGAGTTGCAGGAGTTCTAGATTTTCCGGGCAATTTTCTGGACTTCGAGTGAATTTCTCTGGCGATTTCTCTGGATTTTTTCCCCGGGTTTTTCCCTTTGGAATGCCCTCCTATTTATAGGCCTTTGGTAGCCATTTAGTAGGGTTTATGAGCATTGAATGCATTAATGCTTATAATGGGAGGAGTTACAAGTTTTTAAATTATTTGTTTTGTAACTCCTTTTTCCTTGAATCTAATTGGCTGATGGAGAATAATGAGCTTTTAATTGCCTTTAATCTCCATCATGGGAGGAGTTTCATGGCTTTAATGCCATAAATCATTTGACTTGTAACTCCCATTTGCTTGCTTTTGATTGGGCCGTCCAAAATAATGAGTTAATGACCGCATTAACTTGTCATAAAATGGGTCATTTAACCTCATTAATTGGTCGCCAAGTCGCTTGAAGAGTCGCGGGCCGCGCCGCGTCTTTTGGAATTCTTCTTGCGATGATCGCCGGTGGATCCACATGTTGTTTGATGTCGGATGGCGATGCAATTTCAGATATTGATTAATGTCAACGTGCCGGCAACATCTGTCCTGTCGATTTCAAGATCGGGCGGGCAGAAAGTGTGCTTTTTTTGTCGGCCGGTTGGCGATTTTGAGGCATCTAATGATCATCCAATGATTTCGGCCTCGAATCCGTGATGTTGACTAAGATTGACGGATTTCATGCACAAAAAATTAGATTTTGGAAAAATCACAGGGGCCAATCAACTCGAAACGCGAAAAGGACCTGAAAAAGGGGTCTTCCGGCGACTTTTGGGTCGCCGGAACTCCATGGTCGCCAGCGACCATGGGCCTTGGGCCCATTTGTTGGTCGTCGTCCGGTCGCCTTTTTTCCGCCGTTTTTTGACCTTTTTTGCTTCTTTTTTTCTTCTGTATTTTTCCTGACATTTCCCCTCATTTATTGGCTTGATTCTCCTGAAGAAAACCCGATGAGAAGCCACGCAAATCAGAGCACAAGGTTTCCTATTTTTCTGGAAAGCCGAAGACTTTGTTGTGCGGTATTTGCCGATTTTTGTCAAGCGTTGAAACTAGGCCAAACGATGTCGGAATGACCTGAAATTCGACATGGAGCTTCTTGAGCAGTAAATAAGACTAACCATGGGCTTTGGTTTGAGTTTTAAAGCCTTTTTGGGTCCCGCAAATGCTCGCCTTGGGGAAAATGCCGAGCTTTGAAACTAGGCCAAACGATGTCCGATTGACCTAAAATTTGACGGGGAGTCCTTTTAGCAGTAGATAGGACCAACCATAGGCTTTGGTTTGAGCTTTGAAGTCGTTTGGGGTCCCGCAAATGCTCGCCTTGATTTCGCCATGAGGAAAATGCCGAGCTTTGAAACTAGGCCAAACGATGTCCGTTTGACCTAAAACTTGACGGGGGCCTATTGGAGTCATTTTGAGATGATCCATTAGCTCTAATTTGGATGCCATGATTCCGGGGTGCTCCGCCGCCGGCAGGCCTGATTTTGCTTCGGAGCATCGAGGTCGGGTCAAACGTTGTCAGAATGACCTGAAATTTGGCATGGAGCCTTTTGGAGGTATTCTGAGACCATCCGTAGGCTTTGATCGAAGTTTTGAAGTCTTCGACACTGTCGTTGCCGGGAGCTCCTGTCTGACTGTCGGAGGAGTGAAGTTAGGCCAAATGATGTTGAAATGGCCCAAAACTTCATGTGTACCCCTCTTTTGGCTGCTTTGAAAGACCTTGCAGTTTTTGTTTAATTCTGACAAGATCTGATGCTTGAAGTGGCGCCTTCCTATTTATGGCAGGATGTGGCTCCATGTAGCTTTTGGTGTTGAAGGGACATAGTGATATTTTTGGTGTCAACAGGCAAATGGTTCCACGCCTAATCATGCGTTGTGTCGCTCCTCCAAAACTTCTAGATCGCCTGCGCGGTATGGATTTACCAGTACTTCTTTGATGACAACCCTATTTTCTATCTCTATCCCAAGTTCTTATTTGCAGGCTGTACAACAAGATTGTTGGAACCAATCCATCAAGGAGGAATTGGATGCATTGGATCAGAATCACACCTGGGATATTGTGGAGTGTCCTTCAGCAGTTAAACCCATTGGTTGCAAATGGATTTACTCTATCAAACTTAAATCTGATGGGTCCTTAGATAGACACAAAGCTCGACTTGTGGCACTCAGAAACAGATAGGAGTATGGTATTGACTATGATGAAACATTTGCACGTATGGCAAAAATGAGATCTGTTTGGCTACTTCTCGCCATTGCTGCATCTAAATCATGGCCATTATACCAAATGGATGTAAAAAATGCATTTCTCCTTAGGGATCTGAAAGAAGAAGTCTATATGCGGATCCCACAAGGCATCCTCTCCCCCTCAAAGAGGATAATCTGTCGCTTGCGAAAATCGCTTTATGGTCTAAAGCAAGCTTCTAGGGCATGGTTCGAAACCTTCAAGGGTCGTTTATGCAAGACTGCCTTTATTCAGAGCCCTTCTAATCCATCTCTCTTTCTATGCCACACATCTACTAGTGTTACTATGATTCTCATGTATGTTGACGATACCATTATCACTGGCACAAATGATGATATGATCAAATCTTTCCAAGCTTCTTTCAGGGATTCCTTCCATATGAAGGATTTGGGCCCATTACATTATTTTTTTGGCTTAGAGGTGCATCAATCTCCCAAAGGTCTATTCGTTAATCAACACAAATATACTTCAGATCTTATCGAGTTGCCTGACCTCCATCATTCTTCGCCTATTGATATGCCTGTGGTGGTAAATCTTAAGTTGAGTAAAGATTATGGCGATCTTCTTCCTGATCCTCATACCTACCGCCGCCTAGTGGGAAGTCTTGTCCATCTCACCATCACTAGACCTGAGATATCTACTTTATTTGACAGTCGTAAAGCGCATTATCCGCAATCTGCTGAGAACTGTCACTCGTGGTTTATATTATCCAAATGATAATCCTCTTTATCTGACCGCTTATGCGGATGCTGACTGGGTAGGCTAACAAGACACATCCCATTCTACTACTAGTTGGTGCATGTACTTTGGAAATTCTCTCATTTCTTGGAAATGGAAGAAACAAGAAATGGGTGTCCAGATTTTCCACGAAAGCTGAATATAGGGGAATTTCTTTTGCTTGTTCTGAGATCTTATGGCTATGGGGACTTTTTTCGAAACTCGGGTTCGCTCAAACCTCTCCTACTTCATTGCATGCTGACAATACTGGGGCTATCTGAATCACTGAAAATCCCGTCTTCCATGAACGCACCAAACACATTGAAATTGATTGCCACTTTATTCGAGATGAAATAAGCATGATGTCATTAGTCTACCTCATGTCCCTACAAAGTTTTAGTTTACAGATATCTTCACGAATGGACTTCCTCGGCCTCGACATCAATTTCTTGTCTCCAAATTGCTGTTTTATGACTCCCCAGCATCAATTTAAAAGGGGTGTTAATCCTACCTCAATCTCAGCAGGCCCATTTAGGCCCATTTATTATATTGTACTTAGTCAAAGGATATTACTTAGTTTGTTGCTATAGTTTAGGATCTGAGATACTTAATTGATGGTAATTAGGGCATTGAGCCCCTACATATATGTACAACAGTCGACCCTTAAAGGGCATTGCATTAAGCCAACTACTGTGTTATGTTTCCACCTCTCACAATGACAATTTTAACTAAAGGACGTCATGTGGCGTGTATGCCATAGACTCCACATCAAATCAAGCATATGACAGTGGGCAAGAAAGATTATAATTCCCACTAAGATAAGACTTGATCTCTTGAGATAAGTTAGGAATATGCAGACATCTAGGAATGGCAAATGAGATCTTATCCCAATGTAGAAAAACTCTGACATGGTTAAGGGGATGTGGGTTTCTTGGCAAATAAGTCTTTAGTAAGTGTGATTCTTTGAGACTGCCTATTTAAGAGATATGAGACTCAGTTCTAGGTTGTGGTATTCAACGATAGGTTGTTTCACGGATACGAAAAGATATGTAGAACTTCCTAACTACTGAAATGCACAGATTTCTGGTTCAGTCGATTTCTTCCACATTTGAGACCTTCATTAACCGCTGATGGCATGAATTCTTATGTGTTCTATGTGGTAAAACTGGCTTTTAAAGATGTATGATATTATTGCATGATTACACATAAAAGGTCTTATTAATTTAATTAGATATTCATAATGTTGGAACACCATTTTATGTGGTCTAAATGACCACCACACGGACCCTCTCCCTATTTAAAACATACGTGCGAATAAAGGTTCCTCTTTTTGTTTTCAAACTTAAAGGTCTTGATTATTGCTCGCTAGAAAGCAAGGTTTGCAAAAATAAATTAAACCTAACTACTATCTCTACTCGTGAGAATAGTGATGTTAGCCGGGTGTTGTATCCATTGGGATAAAAAGGTTAAGTTGCGTTGTATTCCAAACTAAATTCCCAATTTAATCCTAAGAGAAAACGAAAGATTGGTTTGGGGTTTTGATTCCTAAATTATTGAATTAAAAATTAACCTTGATTCAATTAAAGAAAAGCCTTAGCGTATGAATCCACCATAGTATGAATCCACCATAGCCTCGTGCAATGACAAGTATAGACCTAGGGTTTCAATATTAATGCTTTAAATATCCATTTTGGCTACAAGCTCCTATGGAGTTACCAAGTGGATCATGTGGGTTTAGATTTGGGCATAACCTATCTCTAGAGCATTGATTATCTTGGACCTAAACATCACATATATTCAAGCACCATTACATGAGTAGCATTCAATACTACAAGAATCGAACACTAAAGCTAGATATAGCATTAAAAGAGAAAACCAATAATTTGGTAGCATTCACATCATGTAATCAAAGCATTGAAACCATATAATCTGTACATCACCAAAAGCATGTGATTAGAGCTTCATCATAGCCTAAAATGGAGAGTTAGTTACTTTAGTTACTTAAGGGTGGAAGGAGAACTTGCCCTCTCAAGCTGATAGAGAGATTTTGGTGAAGGCTCTAGGACAAGCGATTCCAACCTATGCCATGAGTTGTTTTAAATTACTATATGGACTTTGCAAAGAATTGGAGAGTATGGTGGCGAGGTTTTGGTGGGGGCAGTGCAATAATGAGAGGAAGACTCATTGGGTTAGTTGGGAAAAATTGTGCGAGTCCAAACATGTTAGGGGCATGGGGTTTAGAAATATGGTAGCTTTCAACTTAGCTCTCCCAGCTAAGCAAGGATGGAGGCTCATGAATAACCATCAATCTTTATTTCACAAGGTATTTAAAACAAAATACTTTCCACGTGTTTCTTTTCTCCAATTATGTCCATGTAGAAACTCATCCTTTGCATGGAAAGGAATCTATG
Source organism: Camphora micrantha (assembly GCA_003546025.1). Classification (NCBI taxonomy): domain Eukaryota; kingdom Viridiplantae; phylum Streptophyta; class Magnoliopsida; order Laurales; family Lauraceae; genus Camphora; species Camphora micrantha. The sequence goes on along the minus strand of QPKB01000003.1, from coordinate 29,749,700 downwards.
AAGCTAAGAAGATTCTGATGGAAGGGTGCAGAAGGAGAGTGGGAGATGGCCGGATAATAAAGATTTGGGACGACAAATGACTACTAACTCCTGCGACCAACAAAGTCACTACACCAAAGGGTCTTAGACGATGAGGCTATGGTGAGTGATCTTATTGATCAAGGTACGAATAAGTGGGATGTGCAGAAAGTTCGTGATGTCCTCTTCCTGCATGAAGCTGAGGTGATTCTAAAGATTCCTTTGTGTCGTTATATGCCGAATAATGTCCTGGTATGGGCTGAGAATAAATCAGGAGAGGTCTCTATTAAAAGTGCATATGTGGTTGCATTAAGGCTTGAGAAAAAGAGGATCATAGGTGAAGATTTTAACACGGGGGCACAAAGGAAATTCTGGCCGCAGTTATGGAATAAGAAGACCATAAACAAGATCAAGACTTTTGCATGGAGAGCATGTGAAGACATCTTGCCCACGAAGGCTAATCTTGCTAAGCGTTGTATTATTGACAAGACCATCTATGACTTCTATGCGGTTGAGACAGAAGATGGTATGCATTCTCCTAACCTCATGTGCATTGGGTGTGTTGGGATTGTCTTCTTGGCATAGATTTCACTCAAATTATACAACATAGCTTTGGTTTGTTTGCTTGGGATTTAGTTGAAAAGGTTCCAAAAACTGATTTGGGACTTTTCTTCACCATTGTGTGGGGGTTATGGAATAGGAGAATTTTCTCTATTCACAATGGTGAGATTTTGGATCCATGGCTGGTTGTTGACGAGGCAAGGACATTGATATAGGCTTTCAAATGCGCCCACATTCATAAGAGGAGTTCTAAAAATGAGAAGATTCTATGTTGGAAGCCTCCACTAGCAGGAGTTTTCAAGCTTTATGTGGATGGTGCACTGTTTGATAATCTACAAAAGGCGGGAGATGGTGCTATTCTTAGAGATGAGATGAGAAATGTGATTATGGCCATGAGCAAAATAGATAATGAGGTGGACAATGCTGATGACATTGAAGCCTTAGCAACACTAAGAGCACTACAATTGATCTTGTCACATTGGGGGTGAGAGATATTGTATTAAAAGGAGATTCCATGTGGACAGTGGATCCGTTGAAGTCTTCCATTCCAAATATATCAAGGCAAAGTCCTTTGTTTTGAAGAAATCAAAGTTTTGTTGAATCATTTTAACAATTTTGAAGGGCATAATGTGGGTAGAGATGGGAATGCAATAGTTCATAAGTTAGCTAGGCATGATCGGTATGTTGATGATATGGTGGTTTGGTGGTACTCCACCCCAGACCTAATTAAGCAACATGTAATTGTTGATTCTATGTTGGCTTCTTAATAATATTCCAAAGAGTATTTCTATAAAAAAAAACTTTAAAAGAAGTTTCATTTTAAAAAGTCAAATCTTCTACGGTCTCTAATTAATCTATACATAGTTAGATTTTCTTATCTAATGCCACAGTTAAATCTCATCTGTCCTTAGGTATCTAAATATTATTATTATTATAGATTTTAGTTTTGATTGTAATTTTTACCATATTAATATAATTTAGACTAAATATTATTTAAAGATTATAATTTTTTTAAATATTATAATTTATATTGCCTGTGCTAAATGTAGACATGTTTTAGTAGTCTAGTATTAATCTAACATACAAAACTAAGTTATTAACTAATAAATAAGATTATTTACATAATTATCACACAAGAAAATCAAAGAATATTTATTTACTAGAATTCTTAACCAGATTTGAATGTGTTGGAGAATTCATTAGGGGTGTAAAAAAAAATAAATCGAAACTGTATAACCGGTATTTCACGGTTCAGTTACGGTTACGGTTAATGAAATCCAAAAACCGCACAGTTCGATTCTTTCCGTAATAATTCACGGTTTACGGTTCGGTTCACTGTATCCGGTTAACCGTACCGTTTACAAATAAAAGAAAAAAAAAGAGGGCCTGAATGAAATATTTCTTGCCTTATTCATAAAATGCAAAACCAGACTCCAGCCCCTTTCACTCTCTCAACTTCCAGTCGGCCTCTCCATCAGATCTTTCCATCACCCACCACCCTCTCCATCTCCTGCTCCATTCGCCTCCATCTCCATCTTCCCTGACCCTCCTCCATCGCGCGACGCTCATCATCCGGCGCAACCCATCTCGCCTCTCTCCGCAACCCATCTCACGCACCACCATCTTCATCTTCCTCCACCAGATGGACCTCCATCTTCATCTTTCTGCCAGATGCACGCACGCAGCAGCCCCCCGGACGCACGTAGCGCCTTCACCTTCCTCCTCCGCCTCACGCGACGCCTCCCCTGTAGCAGGTACACTCCCCTTTCTTATTTCATCTTGGCCTTTTTCCATCACACACTAAGGTCAGTATGCTGCTAAAAGCGGATGATTTTCCAATTCCCAACTCCCAAAATCTTCGATTTGAATTTGATTTTCAGACCTTAGCAATCTGTTTTGTTTGACCTTTTACCGGACATTTACTGTTATTTGAAACTATCCATTTATAGCAATTTTTTTTGTTTAGCCTTTTTCTCTTGATCTTTTTGATGTCAATTGTCCATTGATAGATTTTTTGTTACAGAATATCATTTTCATGGATTAGTATCTTTGAACACTACTGAATGAAACTTGTGTGTGTAGTTGGTGCCACCAAGCTACATTTAGTCATCTAGATTACTCTTTTACATTGATTGGTACATGAGCATCTTTCCTGTTCAAGGCAAAATTGTTATCATAGGATTAGAAGTTTAGGTCGTCAGACTTCATAGTATTCAGGCATATCCGGACCCTGAAATTCTCCCTACCCCATCTATACCATGCCATTTTCATTTGCTTTGAAAACAATTGTGATGCTATTCTAATTTTATACCATCTGCTGCATCTTTGTCTGACTTCTTTGGTATTAATTAGTGCTGATTTAGTTGATATCATAGAGAGAAATGAGAATAGGCCAAACATCTTTTATTTTCTATGGTTCTTAACCGTAACCGAACCGCCTAATGCGGTTAACCACGGTTCGATTTTCCACGGTTTTTGTGGATACGGTTATGGTTTTGAAAGATAGAAAACCGCGATTATGGTTTGATTAACGATTTTCCCAATATGATCGGTTAACTAAACCGTTACACCCCTAGAATTCATAACATAATATGATAGCCTTCTGCAGGCATTTTATAAAATACCATGTTTGTTCACTGGAATTCTAAAATCTTATAATCTAAAAAGGTCTCAAATGACCACCAACACAATCAAATGTGTTGAGGGGCGTTCGGAGTTGCCCTGGATCGATCCCCATGTCTCTGAGTTAAACAAAACACCTCCTAACCAACATAGTCCAGCTTAGAAAAAAAATTAAGAAAACCCAAAAAAAAAAAAAAAACTCTCAAGTGACCTTTCGAAGGCAGAAATTGTCTGATATCGACTATCGAGTAAAGAAACAGGCCCTAAAATATCGCCGCTCCTTCAATCGCCGCACGATACGTAAACAAGCCCTCTCTCGTCTCCTCTCCTCAACTCCACCAATCTCTCTCTATCATCTCCGCTTGCCCTCTCTCTCTCTCTCTCTCTGCTCCACTATAGAGGGTCTTTCTCTCTAGCAAGGTATGCTCTTTCTCTGTTTTTTTCTCGTCATCTTTCTTTGCACCTTTGGATGTTCCTGGAATCACAATGGGTCTTATGGATGTTTTGATGACGTGGGCTTTTTCTTTGCTGTTAAGAGGCAGAGAACAGAACATCATGATGATTTCTTCTTTCTCATTTCCCCTTTTCTCTCTTCTATTGACATTTTGTTTTGGGCCTGATTCCATATTGATGGTAGTTGTGTAAAAGGTGGAAAATTGTGTACACTTGCTATTTGGTGTGAAGTGATTACTACCCTTTAATTGCCTGATGGTTGATATGTTCTGTCTATGCTTTTGGCAGAATAATTATTAGGTTTAGTGTGGCAAGAAAGTAGTTTGTGTGGGGGGTTTGTTGTACTTCAGAAGGGAAGTGTCATGGGGAGGAAATATTCCGACCCCAAGTATGTTCAGTCATTGTGGCCTCTTTTCAGTAGATGCCCAGATTAGGATCCATTTGTTTATTTGTTTCTTATTGCTTGATCTATGATAGATGGTCCTCATGAAATTTAGTGTGCCGTCGTTGACTGTAGTTCTGCCTTTTCAAGCCTATGGCTCGATTGAGAATTATAGGATTCAGAACTGTGATATATTTAGAAGGAGCCCATCGTGAGAATTTAAAGTTCATATTGTCCATTGTTGGGTTTGGCATCTGTTATTGTTGATGGTTTTGTATTTTTCCCTTGGCTTATCTGTTTTAAGAAAGTATAGGCCTTTTGGCATGAGGATTTTGATTGGGGTTTAGGGAATTTGATTCATCTTATTCTGGTTCGAAGTTTTTGAATAATGGTTTTGGATTTTTTGAATTGTAGATTTCTGGTTTTGGTTTTTGAGTTTTGAATTTGTACATTGAAGATTTTGATTTCAAGGCCTTCGTATGTACGGTGGAATTGGTTATTAGAGTCTGAAATTCTCTTGGGAAAAGGAATGTATATGAATGATACTGTTTGTTCAGCGGATAGTTTTTTCCATTGATCTAGAAGTTGCAAGATCTATATTTTGAATTTGGATAAAATTATAATGGCCATTCAAAATAAAATAAAATATAATGGCCTTATAGGATCCCATTCACCAGTGACTTTGCTCCTCAGACAGATGGTTTTGGGATTGGTTGCACATATGTCCTCATATGTATGATCACGCTGGTATCTTGCATTGTATACAGAGATTGGTCGTTCTGGATAAATTACAAAAATGGTATCATAGAACGGGTGTTGATTTTCTTTTGTTGGTGCATAAACATATTTTGGGATCTAAATTCTAAACTTTATAATAGGGCTTGGTATTGGCTATGTCAGGGGAAAGAATTAGGCGCTTCTTAAGAAGTGGTTGGGGTGCTTTGGTGAAGGGAGGGATTTCTTGTGGAAAAGGGTAACATGGTTGAAAATAGCAAACTGATAGTCCAGATTCTCTGAGATTTTTGACTTAGTGAAATCCTAAGTTGAAGGGGTGGTCCACAGTGGGTTGGAGGCATTGTATATTGTGTGATTTTGGTTTTGGGCATGGCCAATACGCCTGATGCAGGTTGGTGCACATATTGGCTGGTTATATGTATCAGTTTTGGGCATGGCCAATGCCCTAATGCCTCCGCTTTTGGCCAATACTAGAGTTTGATCTCTAACTTTGCCAATAAATTCTATTTACTTGTTGATTTTGAGAAATGTTTTTCTCTTTTGAGAGCGTAGGAGTTTTCTAAAGGTATTCAATTGCCAATATCAACATGATTTTCTTGGAGGAGGACTGGAGGGTGGGACTCTTCTCTAGCGCTCAAATTTTAGAATGTTTATAGCAATAAGAACACCTTGGTCAAAGGATGTTTGAGCGATAGTTCTAAAACTCGATTCTTCCAAGTGACTTGCAAGGGCATTGAGTCAAGCAACTCGCCTGTTTTACTGAGTTTTTGGTAGGCTTGGTGCCCTTTGAATTGAGTCTGATCAGTTGACTCAGGATGAAAAAAATTTGAGTTTTTGTGCTAGTAGTTTATGCATACCAACAGGGGAGATGTTATTTGAGACATTGAGAAAACCGTAAAACTAATGTGATGTGCCCATGGCCTCAACCATGGGCCTGTCTGTTTGAGTTATGTAAGATAAGAGGAAAAGGTTCTTTTGGGCATTGGTTAAGGAAAAAGTTGTCCTACTATGATATCAATGAGGCTGATAAGCTTTTCATTGTTCCCAACGGTGTAGGACAATATTTTCTTTTTTGCATTGAAATGGTTTACTCTAGGGAACTTGCTTCCATGGAACTAATGTGCTCATCGGTTCTTATCTATCTTGCTTAAGAGTTTTAGCACAAAGGGGCTCCCCCATGGATGACATTGTTTTGTTTGGTGGCCTCCAATAGATTTTAACAGTGGATGTTTAGGAGAAAATCTTGAAGATCAGATTTTGTGATCGGTTTATTATGTTTGAGAAGCAAGAGGGGTCTTGGGAGTTGGGATCCTTTTTCTTTCCATAGCGATCTGGCATATAGGGAATCACTTTTGAAGATATTAAGATTTATTTATTTATTATTATTTTTGAGGGTTTTTTGTGGTATTTTTGAGAGATGGTGGGAGGCTGTTTTGGCCGCAAATGCTAACAGAAAGATTGCATTATCTGTTGGTACCTTTCTATAGATGTTGGGATTTGGAAAGTGGTAAACATAAGGGCTCCTCTATACTGTAGTTTTTTCCTCTTTTTGTGCTTCAATCAGTTTACTACTCATAATTTATTGGCTGTTTCTTATTTTCGTTTTTTGTTTTTAATAATGTAATACAGTTATAACATGAAGATAAATAAGCAGAGTTAAGTAGAAATCACCAATATAGTATGGTACATGAGCCATTTGATCTCACAACTGCAATAGTAGAATAATTTTATTGATCTCCTAATGCAGTGCTCCATTAAAAAATAAACAATAAAAACCACTAATAAAGCGATGTAAAATTTTTCCCCCGTAGTTGTTCAATTCAGAGAGTAAGCTAGATTCTTTGGCTGAGATCAAGGAACACAAGAGGGTCACTTTTTTTTTTTAATTTAGCTATACAATTTGAAAAAAATGTTTATATTTATATTTTATATGCCAGATAAGTTCCTGAGATTAACTGATGTGATTCATGTCATGAAGACTTTAAAAAATAAAACATCACATTTTTTTTCCATAACTGATTGAAAAGGGGAACTGCGGTCCTTAACAGTTTGAGTATTTGTAGGACAGTAGGAGTATTTTTTTTTTTTTTTTTAATGGCATGGTAGGAGTTATGTGGTTTTGATAGCCAAGCAGTATTACTTTCACAACTTTCTTCATCTGAGTAACCTAGAAAGTATTGTGCGTAAATAAAATGGATATGCATTTCTTAAAATTCAAAAGATGTAGTGAGAGATTCTTTTTGTATGTTTTTATGGCTTAACTAATTACAATGTCATCTTGAATTTTTTTAATTAGCAGGTTCTCCCTAAAAGTTCAGCTTGCCTCTCTTCGCCAAAATTCCACACCAGTAGAAAAAAAAAATGTCGAGTGAGGATGCAGGCGACAGACAGAAAGAAACCCCTGTCTCCTGGATGCAGAGAACTGAAGAACGATTTCGCAGCATTAAAGAGCACGCAGAGACGTTTCCATATGTGTGGGCCTCATATGTTGTCATCTATGGGGGTTTGGGTGCATATATGGCATACAGATGGAGGAAGCTCAGGAAGACAGAAGACCGAGTTCGAGCTCTACAGGAGGAACTTCGGAAGCTGAATGAAGCCAATGGTGAATCTACCAGTGCCATCCCATCCAATGCCTCTGATCGATTGAAAAAATAGATTGGTATCCAATCATTGATTTCTTCTTTTTCATTTTTGTTTTCTTTTTCTTTTTCCTTATTAGGTGTTGATGACTTGCATTTAAAGTTTCTAGGATTCATGGAGATCTTTGGCATCCAACTGGTTTAGGTTCCGTTTTCAGATCAAGTTACAAAATCTCTTGATTTCGTGCTGTTTATTTGAATTCTGGCTTTGAAAAGTAGTAGGATTTTTTTTTTGGCTACATTGGAGACGTGAACTCTCACTCATCCACCCATGTTGCTAATGAACTGAGCTACAACTGAGGTACAAGTCGTAGGATCTTGTATTTGATAGAGATGTTTAGTATTTGTCATATTTTTTGTCTTTTCCTTTCAGGTTTTGATATGTAGATCAGATACTTTCATTGTAAGTTGAAAAAGCAGATTGTTTTGTTTCATGCTTGGGATGAACAGAATGTACACGTGGCATATGTTGCTTTATCCAAACTGTCTAAATTCTATGCCCATTTATGCATGGGTAACTGGTTACAAAATTTCCATTGAACTAGAATAGTCTGTTGAATTGAAGGTGTCAATTGGTCTGTCGTGTACAGTGCGACCTATCATTGAAACAGTTTAGATTTATATGCAGCTGTAAGTGGTGGTGTGCTATTTTTTTTTTTTTTTCCTTTCCTTGAATGCTACATGCTTTTGGGTTTTCAATTTATGTTTTTTTAGGACAAAACTGGTTATCATTAAAAGAAGGGCTATGGGAGAAAGCCCCAAAAGGATGACAATAATGACCATGGTTATAGAAACACATATAAAAGCTCTGTAGGAGAGACAAGCTATTATAATATATTAAACCAGGAGGTTTTGGATTCAATTTTGACTAACAGTTATAATGTTGACCGGAAGTTACATCAACTACCTTCTATAACTTTTTATCATAACCACTCATAGTTGCTCTCCACTTTTTTTTTTCTTTTCCTTTTTTATTTCAATAACTTTGTTTCGATTCAAACTCTATTATTCCCTTTCTACTCCAATACCTCTTTTTTTCATTTTATGATACCAACTCTTCGATTACATAAATACATATTCATAAAAATTTTTCTTTTGGCTTTCTTTCTAATAAGCTATGAATTCTTTTATACATGAATGCTTAAATTGCAATGTTTGTCATATCCGTGCTGAGTACGGGTAATTTTGCTAGTAGACTATTAAACCGAAACAATCATAAAAAAAACTACTGACTCCTAGGTAATGATAAATGATTTGTATGGAAGATGTTAATCAGTGGGCTGCATCTTTTTGTTTCTAGATCCATTTTACCGCCAAAGATGGATCATCAAGAGATTTCTAGCTGCAGTCTTCCCATTGTGATATTGGCTGTTTCTGGCCTTCCAAATCTGAAATAATGTGATAAGAGTTAACAGCTCCAATACCGTGTTAGCAGTCTTGCTACAACCATGTGGAAGAGATTGGGTTAAGAGACCCACCAGCTACAGAGAAAATCCAACCCCTAACATGTTGAGAGAGCAAGCAGGAAATGAGAATATGGTGTGAGTGGCTTCTTTATGACGAAAGCAAGAGGGCATCTAGAAGCAAAATATGACATCCAACTAAATTTCTTATAGCGTGCTTTTGGAATATTGACACTGGAAGAACTTGGGTAGTTGTCCAGGACAAATCAGCCAAAATATTTGCATCTTGAAGGAAATATCACAGCCATCCAGGATCCAAATGCAAATGAAAGGCCTACACATTCAAAAGATGTTGAAAGACTCAGGGCACGCCAGGTGAAGTGCGAATCAACTTCCTTTCAAAAGTTCAAGACAATCAAAGCATGGAGCCGACCCACTCACACCTACTCAAACCCATACAGATTTCATCTTGATCTCAGTGTATTTTTCAAATTCTCTCCATCTCACCAATTCAATTCAAAAGGCCTCATCTCTATATCTTGACTTGGATCTTTTTTTCTCCTCTCTAAACCCATCCAAAAGGAGGGACCTGCTAACGCTTCTGAGATGGGTAACACCATTATATCTCTCTTTTCCCTTAAGCCACCTCATTCAAAACCAGCAACACAGCCTATCTGAGCCCCCATCATTCTCCCATTTACACTTTCCATTATCTGTTCCATCTTCTCTCACGACCCTATATCCATCTCCATTTTCTCTTTTCTCATTCAGAGTACTGGACCAAGTCCAGAGACACCTGTTGGCCAGCTTATTCTCTCTCCCATTCACTCAACCCTGCTTCTCTCTGCTTGTTCTCATCTTCTTCCTTTCACCCATTCACAAATCCACTCCAAATCACATCCGGTCAACCTTTTAGACATCCACAGTCATCTGCACGCACACAATAGCCGAACACTACTATAGTCCCACTGCGATGGCTAGTCTGTCAGACGTGATTTCTGGACCTGAAGAGGATAGAAATCAGGGGTTGCATAGATCGAAAACGTGAAAGCATCAACTGGTTCCAAGGGTATTCTGACTATGGTTCCAAGGGTAACTGACTAACTCGAGTGAATTTGAGGTCGTCAGTCAGACTATGACTTCGTTTGATCGCCTTCATGTGGGCGATTATGAGCTATACAACTTATCATAATGCTACCGGGGATGCATGATGGTCTTATTATATTATTTTAGGTCATTTTAAGGGGCCAATCCATCATATAGAATGTTGGAATGAAGGGAAAGATTAAATTCCATCCAAAGAAAAGGAAAATAATTCAAAAAAAAAAAAAAAAAAAAGGTAGATGGTGCTTCAAGTCCCTTGGCAAAAAGAAGGGTAGGCTTGTTTTAAAGAAAAGATGCTTATGGTGATTCTTGGATGCATTTAAAAACTTGTGTGCATTAAAGTGCAAATGTGAAAGCTGAAGGGTCCAAAGTCTGACTTAACCACTAAGAGCCATGTTGTAAAGCGTAGGGAGTTGTGTAGGAAGAGAGCTGGTGTCGTCGTTGCATTTTTAAAACCAGGGTCGCTTAGGTTCCTAAAACCTCAACGATTTAATTAGAAAAATGGTACGTGGTTTTAAGAAAACGCTCATGATTTGTCAATGATCAAAAGCATCAAGACTGGTATTTTTTTCGAAAGGACACTAGCATGAAGTCCCCGTGCGATGTACAAGTTAGGTCTCGTGCGATCTGAATAAGATATTAAAATTAATATCCATTTTATATAAATTCATTTATAAAAAAATAATTAGAAAATTTAAATCAACCAAAAAATTATGAAAACCAAACCTTTCTTCTTTTAATCCACGCCAGTATACACGTTTCATTTTAAAAATAAAGGATTCATATACATTTATGTTAATTTTGAATACTATATAAAAACTTTGAAAATAACCTTAATTTATAGAGTTGGAAGGCATCCCTTTGAATTGGGTCAATCCAAACAAATGGGCCCAAGAGACACATTTTATTGAAAAGGCACATATATAGACCAAGAGACACATTTTATTGAAAAGGTACATATTATGTGTTTTTAAAAGGATACATTCACAAATAGGCCCTAAGAAACTGACGTCTTCTCCTAAAGCCAGAAGTGAGTTTTTTTTTTTTCTTTTTTCCAACTAACATTTAGCTTAAAAGAGAAAGAATGTCTAAAGTAGATATTTAACACGATGTTAAAACATGGCAGAGGTTGGATGAAGAAAAGAAACTGAAATTTTTTTTTTTTTTTGAATGATTTTGAGATTTTTAACTTTTTTTTTTTTTTTGAAAACATGGGTCAAAAACCTAGAAGGGCCTAACTAGGGATATGCATGGAATCTTATCATAGGTGTTATGGCACATTGATGGACCGACCCCTTGAAAAGGGTTAGCCTGTCTACCACTGCTCTCCTATGCCTTAGATTAAATTAAAAAGATGGAGACATTGATACACAGATCTAACAGTACTAGATGCAATGAAAATGACAAATTTAGATGTTAATGATGATGAATGGAGATGATAAATGCAACAAGTTAAATGATGATGGTGTGATACACTAAATTAAGTGATAAGATGAAATATCAAAGTAATTAAAAGGTGCATTATCATGTTATATGAATGATCAACTAAATGTAAGATAGAACATATAATGCAAGAGAAAATTAAAACTAGATGCAAAACCTGAAGTTTTCTCTTTCATCTTACTCCCTTCCTGTTAGGCCTGTCAATGGGCCGGGCCGGGCCTGGGCATGGGCTGTCCAATCCCGGCCCTAAATTGAGCGGGCCTATGCCAAAACCCATTCCATGCAGGGCTTTAGCACGATCTTGAACATAAGGATATAATTATATACAGCCCCATGATGGGCTGAAGGTTTTGGAGATGTGTTGACTTGACCTCTGGGTTTGAAACATGACAGAGCTCACCATTGAAGTACTGCAAAGTTGTTCCCTTGAGGTTTTGTGTAGAAAATGCCATCTAAGCAAGTGGTTTTAGTATAGAGGAGGCAAATACATGTCATAGTTTTACTGAGTCAGACCACTTGGTGCTGGAGCATGGAAGAGCATAATTTGTGAAATTGGGTTGCATCTTGGTACATTGAAAAAACTGAAGCTAGAAATCAGAAAAAATCTAATGTTCGTTTAAATACCTAAGTAGGTATGGGTTGCTCGAGATTTAGTGGAAATGACTAAAGCTAATTGTGAAAAAAAGAAAAGAATCTTATGGATTTGCATTTTATTTGGAATTGGAAAGGTGAGGTTTTGAGGACTTGGAATTGAGGTTTTGAGGACTATACTGTTTCATTCTTACCCTAACGAATAATGTAATGACTAAGGGAAAGTTGAGCTAGGATTTTACTGATTTCATTCTTACCTTAACAAATAATGTAATTACTAAAAAACCAAAATGGTATGATAAAGATAATCATGGCAAAGATACTGTTTTAAGGGCCTCAATCGGAAATTAATAGAAGTAAAAAATACAATTCATATTCATTGAAACATCAAAAGAAATAGTAAAAAAAATAGTAAAAGTATTGATAGCCGAGCCTAAACGAGTTGGATTTCCTTTGCCCAATCCCAGTCCCATTTGGTCGGGCTTTAAAATTATTGACCAAGCCTAGCCCGCTGGGCTAATTTTTTTTTAAAAGCCCTGTATTTTTGGGTTGGGACGAGCTGGGCCGGGCCGGGTACCCATTTCAACGGGCTAAATTGATAGGCCTACTTCATGTGCCCTCAAGCACCCATTTTCCTTGTTCCCCTTCATCGGCCACTAGCAACTGTGCATTAGCCATCTAAAACCACCTGAATATCGAAAAGCATGTTAATTGTGGGTGCTAATGGTGCTGGGACGGGCTCATGGGCTTGCTTAGTATTTGGACTGAGCTTGGCTTAATTGATAGAATGCCCTCACACACGATAAGAAGTCAAACACAATATTTATCGTGGAAACCCTATCCAGGGAGAAAAACCACGAACTAGAAATCAAGAGTTCCCGAACCGTTACAAGAAATACTCACAGCTCCTATATCTCAGTTTGTACCTCGACGTTAGGGCTACACAACCGGAAATCCGGTCCGGTTTTTGGACCAGAATCCGGTCGGATTGGATTTCAGGTTGTACTTAAATGGGAGGACTAAAACAATCCGGTCTGGACCACTCAAGTGGTCCAGACCGGTTTCATTTGTTTTTCCTAAGCTTTTATTTTATTTTTTCATTTTCAGCTCACATCTTAAGATAAAAAAAATGTGAATTCATTTAAAGACTTGAACATTGCTGACTTGCTTAATGATTTTGAACGTTGCTAACTTAATTTAAAAGTTGAACATTGCCATCCCTTTTTTCACCTTAAAAGTATATTAATGTCAGGGATTTTCATCTAAATTACACCTAAATATGTCCAGTTTTCTTCGTTAACATTACTTCCAATATGGTTATTGAATTGTAAAGTTAATGTAAAAAGGGAGTGATTTTGATTGTATATGGGACTTAAGATAACAAATTAGTTGCAAATGTCTCAAAAAATTAAGCACCATAAGTCAAAATACAAATGTCTCAAACACGCACAAACAAATACATTAACAAACTAAAAAGCTTGCAAATGTCACAAATGAGTCTCCTCCTCAAGTCTTGTCGGTGGTTGATGTCCCAAGTTCGGTTACTGCTGTGCTATTGCTTGCCATTTCTGCAAGTTTAAATGTCAATAAATGTTAAAAACAAATAAATATAAGTAAAGCATAGATAAAATAAAAAGAGAATTAAAATTACAAACACATTTTATTTATTGGAATCCATGTCATAACTCTCGATACAATCCAAAGTTTCTTTGATGTTAATTGGTTCCTTTTCATCTGCACGCCTCAACCAATCTTGAGTGCAAATGAGGGCCTCCACAGTCGCTGGAGCTAATGAACTCCGAAATGGATCAAGTACACGTCCCCCCGTACTAAAAGCGGACTCTGAAGACACAGTGGAGATAGGGATAGCCAATACATCTCGTGCAATCCAAGCAATGACGGGATATTGTAAATCATTATCCTTCCACCATTTCAATACATCAAAATTTTGGTTTGGAGCAACAAGTGGATCAGCCAAATACCGATCAATTTCTAAGTTTGCACTGGGACTTGATGAATATGTTCCAAACGACACAGTCGTGCTCCAATAATCCTCAAATAAAGTTAGCTTGCTGCCAGAACCCGCAACCACTGGAGGAGGAGGAGGCACACTACTATTAGATGAATGCACCTGAGCCTGAGGTAACTCCAACGCATATTCATCAAACAATGCACGGAACAAATCACTTATACTGGCCACCAACTTCTCTCCCTCTATCCCACCATACATCAACCTCACCATTTGTCCCATTACTTGTAACTTAGACTGTGGATCAATCACATTTGCAATAAAATATCAACAATTTTTAACCTGTCATTCCTCCCCCAATATTTTTGGTACTTAACCATCATAATATCAGCCATGTCTTTCAATCTTTTGTTTGTACTTTGTGAATAATGACACAAATGGGAATGCACCCCATAGAGTCCATGGAAGTAGGAATTCGAGGTAACATACAAAGAACCAGAAAATTGCACCGTAGCATCATAAAAGAGTTCAAGAAACTTGCAAAATACCCTTATTTTTGTCCAGTCCTCTTTTGTTGGAGGTCCCAAGTTCTCTTCCCACACTCACCTTTCAATAAAATGCGGAAGATAATCAAACATCATCACTCTCCATTCTATCAAAAGCAAACTCATACTTCTCAGCAACATCCAACATCAAATAAGTAGAGTTTCAACGAGTTGAGACATCAAGGCACAAACTCTTGGAACATTCGATCCTCTTCCTTCTCACACATTGATTAAACTCGATAAGCCTTGCAGGAG
>QPKB01000003.1:29679164-29734967 GCA_003546025.1 Camphora micrantha | reverse complement strand
TATAATATTACTAGCAACACATGGAAAAACTCATCAAGTGAGAAGTCATACATTATTGTATTGTAATATTCAAAGCATAAAGAATAATATGTCATAACTTGACAGAAATCAAAGAGTCTCAATCTCCTATAAAAAAAAATCACAAAAACAGAAAGAAAGATTTTTTTCAGTGGATTAAAAAGAAAAGAACCCCAACAAAGTTAATAAAAATGAGATCTAAATCTTATGAAAATGAACCAATGATTGAATGAAAACCCAACAAAACTTAGAAAGGATCTCTTTTTTTTTTATGACATAGGTATCCCTGTGGTATTTTTGCCCAACCGGAATGTTTCCAAGAGGAAAAAAACCCAGAAGCCAAGAAAAACCCAAAAAAAGAAAAACCCGAAAGAAATCATTAGTGATTATTTAGTTTAGAAGCCAAAGAAAGAACCCAAGAAATCAATGAAAAGATAAAGAAAGATTGAAACAATAAATTCTAATAAATTCAAAAAAGACCCTATAAAGATGTGATCCTAAAAAAACCCACAAAAAACAGAAATAAAAATAACATTACAGGGGGATAAAAAAAAAAAAAAAAAGGATCCAGCAAAAAATTGGAAAAAAATGAGATAATGGTTTCCTAGAGAGAGAAAAAATTGATTGAAAAGAAACCTAAATGAGATATTACTCTTTGGGAATAAAATTCATAAAATATAAATAATTAAAAAAACCAACAAATCCATAAAATGAGATCCTCATGTCTTAAAAAAAACAAAAACAAAAAAAAAAAAAAAGAAGAAAAGAGACAGATAGTACAAAACCAATATTCTAATGAATGCAAAACCCAAAAAAAGTAAAAATTAAACGATATTATATCTTATTTATGAATTCACATAAATCATCATGGCACAACTAATAATAATAAAAAAAAATAAAATAATCCAATGAATCTAACTTAACAATTGAACCCAAAAACCCGGAAACCCAAACACAGAATCAAGCAAATTAAAACCGGATAGATTCTTCTAGTTATTGTCTATTATAAAGCAACAAACTACCTAGAAAATCATAAGTACTTTAGATGATTTACTTAGTGAATGATAGGAAAGTTAGAAAGTTTGGAAATAAGAAAGAAAGAAAAGAAACTAAGAAGTGGTATTTGGCTTTAACCGGATACAAAAGAGTTGCTACAAAATGATATCAATACAACAAAGGTAGATTGATGGAAACATAGATTCAGCTGCATAATTCCAAATGGCTGCTTCTTTTGCGGCTTCCCAGTTTGGAACTTATATTCATCTGTCCATAAAGTCATTGAGTACTCAGGATTAAGATTAGCAGTAATGATCTTAGACACCCAATCTAATCAAAGATGTTACACATAAAAGATCATAAATGTAAAAAATTAAATTAAATTGAAATAAAATAGGAGTAAGTATTATAATGAAATACTCGGATGCAACATCTCTGACTCTAGAGTAGAACTTAAATCCTGCCTATTGCAACAGCCCTATTCACAAATGGGTATACACATAAATCACAAACCTTCTTCTCTTCCTCCTGGAGTTTTTTGTCTGCATAGGATTAAGAGCAAGAAGACCATGTGGGCGTGCCATTGATGTCTTGCTCAAGAGATCAACGACTTCCTTGATCTTTCCCTCTTGACATAGTGATGAGATCTGTAAGATCCGGCCCCACCATTAATTATAATTATTATTAATATATTAGTATTATATTAATTTAATGTATTTTAGTTATTTAAATGGGTAGGATTAAATGGGGCACATGTTAGATTAAGTTTGTGAATCAGTGAGTTGGGCTAATGGGTAGATGATCTGACCCGTAGTTTTGACCCAATAACTTAAGCCCAGAGAATATTCTTTTAATTAACCTAATCCCCTTTTATTACGAACACACGTCACGTCTTATCTCTCCCGTCTTCTTCCTCTTCCAACTTCCCAAGCCTCTGCAACTTTAGGATCCAGCCATCAGAATCCAGATCTGAAGACACAATCATTCTTGGCTCGACTTTCTTATCTCAGGTAGCCCTCTCCTCAAGTCATTAGGAGTAAATCTGTACTTTTAGGTTATCTCCTTTTTCTTTCCAATGGTAGATTTGGGATAGGAATACCATCGATCTGTTCATTTGAGCATTTCTTTCCCATATTCTTTGTCAGATCGGTGATAGGATTTTTCTCGAACGCTGTGGGAATCGCTGTGAGAATCTCTATTTGGTTAGGATCTGTTGCATTTCAACCCCGGTGAAAGGCAAGTACTTAACCATAATTTATAAATTTAATATTTGTGTTGTTCCATGATTCGTGTGATGATGCATGTAGAAAACCTTTATGCCTTTTCTTATGAGTAATGCGATTTTATCTTGCAATGATATCGAAGATTTGAGATGATCTAATAGATTTTCTCATATTGATGTTACTGTCGCAAATAGCTGTTACCGCAGCACTTTTGTCTGGATCTCAAAAACCCCTTTTTCATCTTCTGTTATGTAGATTTCAAAACCCCTTTGTCATATACTGTAGACTTCGGTTTAGGGATGTGAGCTCACTATTTCAAGTGACATTGATGGGCAGCGGAACCACATAATTCCGGAATGGATCTGTAACGGGAAAACGCAGGCAGGTGGGGCTGTCCATGTTTTTTTTACCATGGATCCCAGGTGGGGCCACTTGATGCATGATCGGGTCCGTGGATCTGATAGGGGACCCGGGGACGACTTTGTTGGTGGTGGACCCCGTGGGGATTGGGCCCCATCTGGCCCCTCATCTAAGGGTTTCACATAGTTTGGGCGTTAATTACAAGGGTTTTTTTTTTTTGTTATTTTGGGCATCAGGCTGCGGGACCCACTGGATCATTTGATCACAGATCTAACCCGTGCATCTGGCTGTATATGGCTGGGCGATAATGGTGGGATGGTAATCAGGACTTTTGACCGGTGGGGCCCACTATCTTAACATCGATGCTACATCAGGCGTGGAGTTTTATTTCTAGACTGGGTTCTGTCGTGTATGGAGTGGGCAGTTTGGTTCTGGATGTACAATAGGAGAGAGAGACCACTTAATGATAAGATTTTATAAGTTGAGTGTGACCTCACATGAGATGAAAAAGAAAAGCTATGTATGAGTGTTGACCTGGATTTGTGTTGGAAAAAGAATTCTCATATGACACAACTTTATCTCTTGTCATAGCTTTCCCATACACCCCATTAGTTTTTAGAATTTGAAGAAAGGGCCTTGGTTGTTTTATAAATACAAATTGAATCCCTTGGCTTATTTTGAATATGGAAAATATTTTGATAGGGTTTTCGGGTTTTCTAAAATTGTAAACTAAGATTTTTATTTATCATTATTATTTTCAAATGAATTTGGAATGGTATCTTTGATTTTTATTGTGTTAAAATTATATTTTTGTACTTTATATTTGGATCATTGGACCTGAGTAAATACCGTCTGGGCATACGGTATCTTACTAACATAGGGTTTAATACTTTGTATAACCTCGGGGAAATCCTAATAGATTCGAGCTCAACCCATCTCTATTGGAAAACCCTCAATTGGGTCTATGCACCATTAATGAAGAAGGGATGCGTTGATCTTATATTTATTAGAGATTCATGTGGTTGTTGGGTGCGAAACCTTATGTTTAACCTTAGGATTGATTCGTAATTATGTCTAAACCTTCGCATGCATATCTCAGTTTAGATTATGTATTCTCTTATATGCATACCCTATTGTGTGTTATGGACTATGAGGTGGCTTGACAAATTATGTATAATGATTTGATTATGATATGGATTGTGAAATGACCAGCACTTTACTTTGACTTAGGACTCTTGTGTCGGAGCTTTATTATTCAGGTCTATTATACTTATATGTATATATTTACGTGGGTCATTTGTGGACGACTGCAGATCGATATGTGGACGGTTGATCATCGATGTGTCCGGATCACTTATAATCCGCTTTGAATGTGAACAGGTTATCCTGATTTGTTTTATTTGATCGGTTTATGACCACCGACTATGTGGACGGGCTTTCCCGATTTATTTAGGGCTGACCACCCACAACGGAGACACTTGTCTTTGTGTAAATTATATTGCTCCATTTGTTTTATTTGGATTTATATCATACGTTCATTCGTGTTATATCTTTGTCATTACTCTTATATGATCACACTTGTCTATATTCTTTTCGTTGTTGTATTAAATTTCGAATTATGATTATGTACCTGCTATTTACTTTGTAATATTTGGTGCATAGGTACCGAGCCCTACTTTACCGAGGAGACGGAGGAGGGTCAAACGTTTCAAACGTTTGAGCCAACTGATGAACCCGAGTGAGATGCCGGAGATGGCTTCGGAGCCGTCAGAGCCTGCATAAGAGAGATCGTCATCTTAGCAATTCTTGAGATGAACTTTCTTTTAGTGTTTAGACCTCTTTTAGAAATTATTTAATTCGATCTGCAACTTGAATTATTAATGTTTATCTGATTTTTCTGTTGGGTTTAATTTATGAACATTTGATACCAATTGAATAAAGCTTCTGTTGCATTTAATGAAATTTATTTTGACTCACCATAGGTTGAATTTTTTTTTTGTGGGTCCACTTTTTGGAAGCTTGTGTTGTATTAAACACAGGAATTTGAATTTGAATTTTAATTTTTCACATTTTTCCCAATTCTTATTTTGGGGACGTGACAGTTGGTATCAGAGCCCAGCACGATCTTCGGATATTAAAAATGGATAGAAACAGTAGGACGTGGTGAGGATTGCGAATTCCGTTAGACAGGCTTTACGTGCTAACTGTAAAGTCTATAGAATTGCTTGTTAGCTTGTTTAATTGGATCTAACCTATCATTATTTTATTGTAGGTCATGGCACAGCGTACGACTCAATCTCAGGACAAGGAACCTGGGAATGGATCGAATAATCCAGATGATCGTTTTAATCAACTCTTGCAAGCTTTTGTGCAAGCCCAGACTACTCAAAATGAGCAGCAGAAAGAACGTGAGACTGAATAGGCTGCAGAAAAACAGCGAGAAAGGGAAGAACGAGCTGCTGAGAGAGTACAAGCAGACAGAGATAGAGCAGCATTCCAGGCTCAGATCTTAGTCCTAACAGATCGTGCAGCTCAGCCAGTGCAAGTGGTCATACCTCCCAGGGAATTAGATCCAAATGATATCTACGAGAAATTTAGGAAGAGGGTTCCTCCTGAGTTTCACAGGTCAGAAGATCCCATGGCAGCAGACGACTTCATAGAGCAGTTGGAGCAGATCTTTGCAGTTTTCCGCTGTACTCAGAAGCAACGAGTTGATTTGGCAGCTTACATGTTTAGAGGGATAGCTCTTCAATGGTGGAATTCAGTGAAGATGGTAGTGCAAGCAGATGCAGTGGCTGAAGAGAATGCATGGGAAACATTCACCAAGGAGTTTATGGATAAGTTTATCCCTAAATATGTCAAGGACCAGTGGAAGAGAGATTTTCAGAACTTAGTGCAAGGTGACATGTCAGTGTAGCAGTATGAACAGCAGTTCACAAGATTGGCTAAGTATGCACCTACACTAGTTGTTCCAGAGGAAGATAAAATCAGGCGTTTTATCGATGGGTTATCAGTTGATATTTATATGATGATTGGAGACAATCAACGCCCGACATTCCAGGAGACTGTGAAAAGTGCATATTGGGCTGAGGGTGCACTGAAAAAGAAGGCAGCAGAACGGCAAGCCAAAAACCAGCAACATCAGTTGAGACAATCTTCTAGTCAGGGCAACCCGAAGAAACCAAAGTTTGAAGGTCAACCCTCAGGCGGTCAGAGACAGCAGTGTGGAAAGAATCACCCTACTGAGCAGTGCTACAGGGAGACTGGAGCATGTTTTCATTGTGGGCAGATTGGCCATCAAGTTCGCGATTGTCCCAATGGCGGTAGTCAGTCCCTAGCGTCCCAGCTAGCAGCTTCTCGTGCTCCTGCACAACAGCCTTGGAGGACAGCACCTCCGCAGGGACCACAACAGATTTATAGAGCCCCACAACAACAGTATCGAGCACCAGCTCCTCAGTACCAACAATATAGGGGTGCAGCGCCACAGCAGCAGAGGCCAGCTCTAGGGCAGTAGAGGCCAGTACAGGGACATCGGAGATCGGCTCAGGGACGGCAAAGGCAATTCCAACATCAGAGGCACCAGCAACTAGTTGGTCAACCAAGAGCACCTAGGCCAGTGCAAGGGCAGCAAAACCAAGCTTAGCAGATAGGCAAAGTCTATGCAGTTACTCATGAGGATGCAGATGCTTCTGCAGAGGTTGTGGAAGGTATTGTTCTAATCTCAGAGGTAGAAGCTAAGGCCATAGTTGACCCTGGCTCTACACATTCCTTTGTTTCCCATGATTTTGCTAGACATATCAATGCGGCTGTAGTGAGATTAGATGTTGCTTTAGTAGTGGGTACCCCAGTGGGCAAGCAGGTTCGTTGCCACCAATATTTTCTGAGTACCCGAGTTCAGGTTGGAGATTTCATTTTACCTGCCAATTTGATACTTCTAATGATGAAGGATTTCGATGTCATACTTGGTATGGATTGGCCAGCGACCTATAGAGCAGTGATGGATTGTTTTAGCCAAACCATCAAGTTGTCGTTGCATTCAGACACTATTGAAGTTGTGGGACGAAGGAGACCGATTCAGACATGTCGGATCTCGGCATTGAAGGCAGAAAGATTGTTGAAATCTGGATGTGAAGGATACTTGGCGTTTATCACGGAGGATAAACAGTCCAAAGGGGTGGAGGATATTCCAGTGGTTTGTGAGTTTCCGGATGTTTTCCCCGATGAAATTCCAGGCTTACCTCCAGTCAGGGAGATAGATTTCTCAATTGAATTGGTGCCAGGGACAGCTGCAATTTCTAGAGCTCCATATAGGATGGCTCCAGCAGAACTCAGAGAGTTGAAAACTCAATTGTAGGATTTGTTGGATAAGGGATTTGTGAGACCAAGTGTATCACCTTGGGGTGTACCGGTTCTATTTGTGAAAAAGAAGGATGGTTCCATGAGAATGTGCATCGATTATAGACAACTCAATCGGGTTACAATCAAGAACAAATACCCTCTCCCAAGGATTGGTGAATTGTTTGATCAGCTTCAGGGAGCTGAATATTTCTCAAAGATAGACTTGAGATCGGGATATCATCAGCTCCGAGTTCGAGATCAAGATATTCAGAAGACAGCATTCAGAACGAGATATGGCCACTACGAGTTTTTGGTAATGCCATTTGGGCTGACCAATGCTCCAGGAGTATTTATGGCCTTGATGAATAAGATATTCGCTCCATTTCTCGACCAGTTTATCGTTGTTTTCATAGACGATGTATTAGTGTAGTCTCGGTCTTGAGAAGATCACGAGCAGCATTTGAGGGCAGCATTGGAGACTTTGAGAGAACATCAACTCTATGCCAAGTTGAGTAAGTGTGAATTTTGGCTTCAGCAAGTAATTTTCTTGGGCCACATCATCAGCAAGGAAGGATTGGCAGTAGATCCAAGAAAGATTGAGGCAGTGGTCAAGTGGCAGAAACCCATGTCAGTAACAGAGATTCGTAGTTTCTTGGGTTTGGCAGGTTACTACAGGAGATTTGTGAAAGGATTCTCATCCATTGCTGCTCCATTGACCAGATTAACACGAAAAGATGTACTGTTCTTGTGGACTGACGAATGTGAAGCAAGTTTTCAGGAGTTAAAGAATAGGTTGACTACAACTCCAGTACTCACATTGCCTTCAGAGAATGGTAAATTTTTCATTTATACGGATGCTTCAAAAGTTGGTTTGGGTTGTGTGCTTATGCAGGATGGGAAGGTAGTGGCTTATGGCTCTAGACAATTGAAAGAGCATGAGAAAAAGTATGCCACTCATGATTTGGAACTTGCAGCAGTGGTCATGGCATTGAAGATGTGGCGTCATTATCTCTATGGTGAGAAGTTTGAAATTCATTCAGACCATAGAAGTCTTCAATATTTGTTTACTCAGCCTGAATTGAACATGAGGCAGACCCGGTGGATGGAATATATAAAAGATTTTGACTTTCCGATCAAATATCATCCCGGGAAAGCCAATGTAGTAGCTGATGCATTGAGTAGAAAGGTAGCAACTAATGCATGTTTGAGAGCAGAATAGTCCTGGGCAGAAATTTTCCTCGATTTGGGAGTGACTTTGCAGCCAATTGAGGATAAGGTTATGTTGGCTCACATGTTTGTTTGGGAACCAGAGATCTTGAACAGGATCAAAAGCAAACAAGCAGAGGATCCGGAGCTAGCTCGAGTGATTGAACAGATTGATAGCAGACCAGATTTCAGATTGTTGGAGGGTATGCTGTATTTTCAAGATAGGTTATGTGTGCCAAACATAGAAGAGTTGAAGAATGAGATCATGACAGAGGCACATCATTCCCGCTATACCATTCATCCAAGTAGTACAAAGATGTACCAGAACCTGCGCAATCATTACTGGTGGAATAATATGAAGAAGGAAGTAGCAGGATTTACAGCAAGATGCTTGGTGTGCTAGCAAATAAAGGCAGAACGGAAGCAACCCCCAGGACTTTTATAGCAATTGGAAGTGCCCGATTGGAAATGGGAACACATAACGATGGATTTTATTTCGGGGTTACCATCGATTCATAACAGAGATAGCATATGGGTGATAGTTGACAGATTGACTAAGGTGGCACATTTCTTACCAATGAGCATGAAGACACCTCAAGATGAATTAGCTCGAATGTATATGGAGAAGGTTGTCACAATTCATGGTGTTCTCCTATCAATTGTATCAGACAGAGATCCTAGATTTTTGGGCAAATTCTGGACAAAACTTCAAGAAGCTTTGGGCACGACGCTGAATTTCAGTACAGCATATCATCCTCAGACCGACGGTCAAACTGAAATGATTAATCAGACACTGGAGGATATGTTGCGAGCTTGCGTTCTTGAGTTTGGGAAGAACTGGCAGAAGAGTCTCCCATTATGCGAGTTTGCATATAATAATAGTTATCACTCTAGTATCGGCATGGCACCATTTGAGGCGTTGTATGGACGTCGATGCAGGACCCCAATCTATTGGGAGGAGATAGATGTCAGGAGTTTTCATGGTCCATCTATTGTTAGTGATACCAGTGAGAAAGTGAAACAAATCCATGATCGGTTGAAAATTGCTAGAAGCCGACAAAAGAGTTATGCAGACTTGAAGAGGAGAGATCTTCAATTCGAGATTAGTGAACATGTGTTTTTAAAGGTTTCACCAACGCGAGGAACATTGAGGTTCGGGCAAAAAGGGAAGTTATATCGAAGATATATTGGCCCATTTGAGATCTTGGAAAGAATTGGAGAAGTTGCTTACCGATTGGCCTTACCAGCAGAATTGTCAGCGGTGCATAATGTTTTCCACGTCTCGATGTTGAAAAAGTATATCGCAGACCCGTCTCACGTGTTGCAGTATGAGCCAGTGGAGTTGCAGCCAGATGTTACCTATGTGGAGCGACCGTCTCAGATCATCGACACGAAGGAGCAAATTCTCAGGACTTGAACAATACATTGGGTGAAAGTTCAGTGGGAGCATCATAGTCCTCGAGAAGCCACTTGGGAACTCCGGGACCAAGTGAAGAAGCTTTACCCGCATCTTCTTCCAGAGGTATGATTGCATTTGGAGGACCAAATGTCCTAAGGGGGGGAGAATGTAAGATCCGGCCCCACCATTAATTATAATTACAATTAATATATTAGTATTATATTAATTTAATGTATTTTAGTTGTTTAAAAGGGTAGGATTAAGTGGGGCACACGTTAGATTAAGTGTGTGAATCAGTGAGTTGGGCTAATGGGTAGATGACCTGACCCGTAGTTTTGACCCAATAACTTAAGCCCAGAGAATATTCTTTTAATTAACCTAATCCCCTTTTATTACGAACACACGTCTTATCTCTCCTCACTTATCTCTGCAACTCCTCCCGTAAGTTTGTCTTCTTCCTCTTTCAACTTCCGAAGCCTCTGCAACTTTAGGATCCAGCCATCAAAATCCAGATCTGAAGACACAATCATTCTTGGCTCGACCTTCTTATCTCAGGTAACCCTCTCCTCAAATCATTAGGAGTAAATCTGTACTTTTAGGTTATCTCCTTTTTCTTTCCAATGGTAGATTTGGGATAGGAATACCATCGATCTATTCATTTGAGCATTTCTTTCCCATATTCTTTGTCAGATCGGTGATAGGATTTTTCTCGAACGCTGTGGGAATCGCTGTGAGAATCTCTATTTGGTTAGGATCTGTTGCATTTCAACCCCGATGAAAGGCAAGTACTTAACCATAATTTATAAATTTAATATTTGTGTTGTTCCATGATTCGTGTGATGATGCATGTAGAAAACCTTTATGCCTTTTCTTATGAGTAATGCGATTTTATCTTGCAATGATATCGAAGATTTGAGATGATCTAATCGATTTTCTCATATTGATGTTACTGTCGCAAATGGCTGTTATCGCAACACTTTTGTTTGGATCTCAAAAACCCCTTTTTCATCTTCTGTTATGTAGATTTCAAAACCCCTTTGTCATATACTGTAGACTTGTGTTTAGGGATGTGAGCTCACTATTTCAAGTGACATTGATGGGCAGCGGAACCACATAACTCCGGAGTGGATCTGTAACGGGAAAACGCAGGCAGGTGGGGCTGTCCATGTTTTTTTTACCATGGATCCCAGGTGGGGCCACTTGATGCATGATCGGGTCCGTGGATTTGATAGGGGACCCGAGGACGACTTTGTTGGTGGTGGACCCGTGGGGATTGGGCCCCATCTGGCCCCTCATCTAAGGGTTTCACATAGTTTGGGCGTCAATTACAAGGGGTTTTTTTTTTATTTTGGGCATTAGGCTGCGGGACCCACTGGATCATTTGATCACAGATCTAACCCGTGCATCTGGCTATATATGGCTGGGCGATAATGGTGGGATGGTAATCAGGACTTTTGACCGGTGGGGCCCACTATCTTAACATCGATGCTACATCAGGCGTGGAGTTTTATTTCTAGACTGGGTTCTGTCGTGTATGGAGTGGGCAGTTTGGTTCTGGATGTACAATAGGAGAGAGAGACCACTTAATGATAAGATTTTATAAGTTGAGTGTGACCTCACATGAGATGAAAAAGAAAAGCTATGTATGAGTGTTGACCTGGATTTGTGTTGGAAAATGAATTCCCATATGACACAACTTTATCTCTTGTCATAGCTTTCTCATACACCCCATTAGTTTTTAGAATTTGAAGAAAGGGCCTTGGTTGTTTTATAAATACAAATTGAATCCCTTGGCTTATTTTGAATATGAAAAATATTTTGATAGGGTTTTCGGGTTTTCTAAAATTGTAAACTAAGATTTTTATTTATCATTATTATTTTCGAATGAATTTGAAATGGTATCTTTGATTTTTATTGTGTTAAAATTATATTTTTGTACTTTATATTTGGATCATTGGACCTGAGTAAATACCGTCTGGGCATACGGTATCTTACTAACATAGGGTTTAATACTTTGTATAACCTCGGGGAAATCCTAATAGATTCGAGCTCAACCCATCTCTATTGGAAAACCCTTAATTGGGTCTATGCACCATTAATGAAGAAGGGATGCGTTGATCTTATATTTATTAGAGATTCATGTGGTTGTTGGGTGCGAAACCTTATGTTTAACCTTAGGATTGATTCGTAATTATGTCTAAACCTTCGCATGCATATCTCAGTTTAGATTATGTATTCTCTTAGATGCATACCCTATTGTGTGTTATGGACTATGAGGTGGCTTGACAAATTATGTATAATGATTTGATTATGATATGGATTGTGAAATGACCAGCACTTTACTTTGACTTATGACTCTTGTGTCGGAGCTTTATTATTCAGGTCTATTATGCTTATATGTATATATTTATGTGGGTCATTTGTGGACGACTGCAGATCGATATGTGGACGGTTGATCATCGATGTGTCCGGATCACTTATAATCCGCTTTGAATGTGAACAAGTTATCCTGATTTGTTTTATTTGATCGGTTTATGACCACCGACTATGTGGACGGGTTTTCCCGATTTATTTAGGGCTGACCACCCACAACGGAGACACTTGTCTTTGTGTAAATTATATTGCTCCATTTGTTTTATTTGGATTTATATCATACGTTCATTCGTGTTATATCTTTGTCATTACTCTTACATGATCACACTTGTCTATATTCTTTTCGTTGTTGTATTAAATTTCGAATTATGATTATGTACTTGCTATTTACTTTGTAATATTTGGTGCATAGGTACCGAGCCCTACTTTACTGAAGAGATGGAGGAGGGTCAAACGTTTGAGCCAACTGATGAACCCGAGTGGGATGCCGAAGATGGCTTCGGAGCCATCTGAGCCTGCATTAGAGAGATCGTCATCTTAGTAATTCTTTAGATAAACTTTCTTTTAGTGTTTAGGCCTCTTTTAGAAATTATTTAATTCGATCTGCAACTTGAATTATTAATGTTTATCTGAGTTTTCTGTTGGGTTTCATTTATGAACATTTGATACCAATTGAATAAAGCTTCCGTTGCATTTAATGAAATTTATTTTGACTCACCAAAGGTTGAATTTTTTTTTTTTTTTGTGGGTCCACTTTTTGGAAGCTTGTATTGTATTAAACACAGGAATTTGAATTTAAATTTAAATTTTTCACGTTTTTCCCAATTCTTATTTTGGAGACGTGACAAGATCCATGGAGACAGACGAAGGAAGTTTATGCATGAACATCTCATTGATTCATAGGAGATGAGTACTAAGAAGGCTCCTTGAGAGGAAAGTAGTTTAAAATTTGATTAGTTGGTTAGAGGAAATCTTAAATTTTGAATGAGATAATTTAAGGTGTGTGAATTCAAACCCAAATGATTCAAGAGTCCAGTAATATCATGGAGGCCCGCGTTTCACATATTTCTCAATCCACCCGCTGGCTATTTGTCATGTGTATACATATGGACATCCTAATAAAGCTACTAGAAACCATCAATGGAGATGTCTGACAAAAAAACAGGAGATTGCATATCAAAAGCTATTTGACAATTCAATACCTAAAAGACAAGTTAATGCCACATTCATTACTAAAAGATATTAAATGTCACCATAGTCGTTTGACCTTGGATCCCATTATATCATGGGCTTTTAAAGACCAATAATATCATGGGATCCAAGGCAAAAAAGAAAAAAGAAAAAAAGAGATCAAAGTCAAAAGACTCTGGTGACATTAGCTTACTTTGAGTCATGAATTTAGGGATTTGGTGTCAAAGGGGTATTGAATTGTCAAATCTCCTAGGAATTTTTATGAATGCAAGGTAGAAAAAGTATACTTGGACAGAACATTGGGATCGGTCCATAATTCGGTCCCAATGTTCTGTCCAACTAGCATATCTCATTGGATATTGGACCAGAACATTGGGATCGGTCCATAATTCGGTCCCAATGTTCTGTCCAACTAGCATATCTCATGCAAGGTATACCACTTACCGATGGTAGGGTCTAATCATAGACCACTGCTTGTGGACACTACTCATAACATTAGAAGGAAAAGTTTAAAATTTCAGGCCATGTGGATTCGTCATGAGAATTCTCGACAGCAGATACAAAATTCATGGTTAACTCGTGCAGAAGGCTCCTCGATGTTCATGCGTTGCAGAAAAATCAACAATTGGAAACAAGATCTCAAAAAATAGAATAGGACAACTTTTGGACATATTTCTACAGCCCTCAAGGAAACATATGTAAACATTTCTTTAATGCAAGGCTCTAAGTTATCAACACAGGAAGTGATTCAATTAAATGAAGCAACTTATTTTTATTTTTATTTTTTGCTAACGGTACTAGAGAAAAGCTGGGTAAAACCCTTGTGGCCCTAGGTGGTAGTATAAGTGGACTAAACCTTCGGTTCCTGAAGAGGGGGGAACCGGAGGTCGATACCAGAAAGAGGGAGGATCCATGGTCCTAACTACTCGGCTAACCCCTTGGAGTTAATAAAGCAACTGATAAGTACGCATAACTCCACAAACGTTAGGAAATCTTATGAAGTCAGAAATCCTTGGTGCAATGGTTGAAGTCTAGCAATCGCGACACCTCATATTTTCATACTGCTATAGTTACCTGAAGACACAGAAATAGTATCTATTCTCTGAAGTTACACAATGGTTTGTGGTCAACTGATCAGGCAACAATCAAAGATAATATTATTGGCTACTAGCAGGATCTATATACTTCATCATCACCTTCTACCAACAACTTTTGTTCCTTGATTTCACAGAAGATCACACTTTCAATTAGCATCTCTAGATTGACCAGTTTCTAAAGAAAGAAGTAAAAGATGTGGTCTTTCGAGTTTATTAAATACTAGAGAAGTGAATGAAATCAAGAAAATACAGGTGAGAGGTCCTCCATGTCAGGATAAATGAGTGTGGCACTACTCAAGAAAAGGAATCTTCACAATCAAAGTAGCATATCATATTCAACAGGGGATCGATCATATTGAGTTCCTCATCTCAATGTGTCTCTAAGATGGCATGAAAAGGCAACAATCAAAGATAATATTATTGGCTACTAGCAGGATCTATATACTTCATCTTCACCTTCTACCAACAACTTATGTTCCTTGATTTCACAGAAGATCACACTTTCAATTAGCATCTCTAGATTGACCAGTTTCTAAAGAAAGAAGTAAAAGATGTGGTCTTTCGAGTTTATTAAATACTAGAGAAGTGAATGAAATCA
This sequence comes from Camphora micrantha, assembly GCA_003546025.1. NCBI lineage: Eukaryota > Viridiplantae > Streptophyta > Magnoliopsida > Laurales > Lauraceae > Camphora > Camphora micrantha. Next base: position 29,720,168 of record QPKB01000003.1, on the reverse strand, counting down.
AGAAAATACAGGTGAGAGGTCCTCCATGTCAGGATAAATGAGTGTGGCACTACTCAAGAAAAGGAATCTTCACAATCAAATTAGCATATCATATTCAACAGGGGATCGATCATATTGAGTTCCTCATCTCAATGTGTCTCTAAGATGGCATGAAAAAAGCTATGAAAAATCCCTTTGATACCTAAGGTATGCAACTTCCTATGGAGAATCTTAGATAATAATATAGCGGTAAGCGAGATAACATATATACCATATATTTGGTGTTTCTCATGAATCTATTGATCATCTCTTTAAGCACTTTCCCTTTGATCGAGCAATTCGGTTTAGAATCTTATTCTTCCTTCTCATAGATGGGCACAACCAAGCTTCTTTCATAAGATGGCGGAAATATTTATTCGGATATAACACCAAAAATATCCTTCATCTGAATGATATTACTCAATTTGGGTTTGCATTATGGAATATATGGTTAGCTCGCAAGGATAAAGTTTACAATAATAGGCAGTCGAATTGTAATGAGGTAATCTAGGCAATCAATTGCTCTTCTGAGAAATGGATTACATCTCTTAAGGATGGAAATGATGCAAATGTTCAGAGAAAGAAATGGGAAATGAATGACAATTTATGCGAAAATGATACTGTAGAAATTAGATTTTTCTATGATGGAGCTCTGGACAAAGACTCTAATAAATTGTGAGCTCCTCACGATTGTTGTTATAATGTATAAAACTAGCGCAAGAGGCGGGCAACCCGGGCCGGCCAAAAAAGAGAAAACATATATTCCAATATAAAAGAAATATATATGTGCATAAAATAACGAAATTTAATTAGGATAAGTAATCAAGAAGATGTATTTAATATATGCCGCATGTATGGCTTAGAGTAATTAATTGAAGAGGGTTGCTAGCATAAATACAGAGGAGGCCATTAAGGGTAAATATGTTTATAAAAATTAGAATAAATTGTGAGATCCATGGGAGGGGCATAATTTTGTACAGCCTAGATAAGTGAGAGCACGTGTTGGAATCCTTAACTAGTTAGGAGAGTCGACATATTTATTTAAGTATAGTTAAGAGAGTCTACAGGTAAGTATAGTTAGGAGAGTCTACAGGGCATGCTCTACCCCACCAAAAAAAAAAATCAGAGTTAAAAGTAAAGGACTTGAGCCTGAAAAAACTAAAAGAAATGGCCCATGCAGGTCTCGAACCTGCGACCTTCGCGTTATTAGCACGACGCTCTAACCAACTGAGCTAATGGGCCATTACATTTAAAGGTTAGATATAATATACTAAATTGTTTTTGTACATACAAGTGGTCAAATCCTTTGTGTTTACTGAATCCATTCCTGATGAGGCCCGAGGGATGACCTGTTTATCACAAAACATATCGGTAATGAGAAATCATTTGTTAATCTGTATGAGCAAAACCTACTCTCTTGCCCACTGGCTCATGGTTGAGTAGTGTTGGCCTCGAGGGTGTACTTGATTACACTTATTTAAAGTCGGGGTACATTCATGTGCATCCATCCCTCACCATAGGGTGAGAGTACTTTCTCTTTTTTGCACATGAATTTCCTTTTTGTACTTCACCCTATGTACTTGAAATTTCCTTTTTGTACTTGAAAATTTTCATTCATGGAAGCATCCCTCACCCTATGGTGGGGGATGGATGCACATGAATATCCTCCTTTAAAGTCAACCATAATTTTATATAAGTAACGTGAGAAAAGCAACTTATTCAAAATAGCTTTTTAAAAGAAACAATTGTTTGGTTAGCCTAACTTTTGCACTTACATTTTAATAGAAAAGATATCAAAACTTGTTTGGGTAGATGTATAAAAAAGCAACTTTAGCATAATTTATATTAAACTTCATAAAGATTAAATTATATTAAACTTCACATAAGCCAAATTACACAATAAAGACGAAACTTATAGGTGAGTAGGATCAGCCACATAAAATCATAGATGTGCCAATTTATGTGGGCCTTAACACAAACCACATAATTTACAGTCTTTATAAATGTAATTTATAAAAATATTTAAATCAAATGAATATTTTTTTAACTATAATAAAACAAACTCCACCACCCTAAGCATGTGCAGTAAAGATTGCATCAACAGTGACATCCCTCAATTTCCACATCTGTAGTCCTTGATTACCATGTGCTAGGTTCTCCCCTTGATCAACATAAGAACAATCACCAGATAAAACATTGGACAAAAAATAGATGATGACCTGGGTTTTGATTTTATACGAAACTAGTCTTGGAAGAATATTTCATAGGGAAAGAAATGCGACGACTCCCATGTTCCATGTGGTGCATAGGCTAAATCCAAGTAGCTTTGGATCTCTCCTCTATATTTTTTATGCTTTTAGGTTGTCTTTTAGGTTGTGAATGAGAAGAATCGCCAAAGAAAAAAGCGACAAACAGAGATGGTGACATCTTGTCTTTGGGGTCTGAGAAAAAGGAGTGGCAATGACCATAGATGGTTTAGGTGGCCCAAAAAATAAGCCAAGTCATACAATCAATATTATAAACATTTCTCACTAAGAAGAGATCAAGGGACTCTGAGATTTCTCTAAGGGCATGTTTGTGTAATATTTTTTTGCGGAAAAGTTGTCAGTTTTCTGTGAAAAATTCATTTATCTGGCATTTAGTGTGGAACAATTTCGTAGAAATGTTTTCCTGCCTCGTCAGCATTTTCCTTAATAATGTTGGAAATGAGTTTCCTACGAGGAGGGGGGGTATGAGAAATGAATTTCCTCAGAAAACTTCTCCCTCTTTTCCTCACTCTTGTCCATTTCAACCCAAAAACCCTATAAATCTTTTATTTTTTATTTCTTTATATAAATTATTATTTAATGTTGAATAAATAATATACATGTTGTGTTATTTTTCTTCAAAAAATTATATCACCAAATAAGAAATTTTGATTTTCTATTAAGAAACTCACAGCCGCACCAAACAATATTAGCACCAATTCAATGAGGAAATTCTTTTTGCACCAAACATGAATTTCTAAATTCTATGAAAATCCTTTTCCGAGGTTTTCATTTCTATGGAATTTACTGATATGGCATAATTGATTAGTGAAACACACATTGAAAATACAAACCTCTTTAAGATCAATCTTTTTCCCACTTTATTCTATTGTCAAAGAGAAGATCATTATGATCAACATCATCTAAGTTAAGTAGAAATCATATTAATCACATATGAAATATATATATATATATATTTTATAACGCAGGTTCCCAGCCCTTTGAGCCAGAATAATCCCTACGGGCTAAGAAAGAACGGCGGGTAAAATTCACCTATGGCCCCAGTGTGGTAGTATAGTTTCAAACTCATGACCTCAGAATGAAAACCGTAGTCTTAAGCCAACTGAGCTACCACTTGAAATTAGATATATAATTAAAACAACCAAAGAGGTGTCAAACCGTGTCTCACAGGCATAACTGTAGTTAGATTAAAAAAACAATTCCTAGTGGCTGTCACCATTTTTATATCGGCATCCATCGTTGTCACTGCCAACGCTCAGTAGCCATGTTGAGATAGTCCTTGCTATACTCTATTCAATCATGTCATTAAACATGATAAATGATAAAGATATAGCATATGGTAGAACCAAAATATATTAGAGTCAAATTTGCTGCATCCCATAAAAGAGAGAACTCTAGTATAAATAAAGCGCACAAATTTCTCACAATAACTTATTCAAGCGTACTATATGTTACACCCCGACCTAAATTGATTGTGTTTAGCCTTAATTAATTGTGATTTACATAATTTAATTATTAATTATACTTAGTTAATAATTAAGGTATTAATGTAAATTAGCACTATTTTAGACTGTTGGGTTGGATCATGAGTCTTTGGTAGGTAGTTTGAAACTGATTTTGTCCATTTAAGTAAAGCTAGCGACTTTTATGTAAATTCAATTTTTCTAATTTTGCATCATATGCACGTTATCTTGGCATCATCGCGTATATCTCGATGAGAGCACGTCGTTTTTCGTATTGAACTCTACTTCATTTGATCACACGTTGAGTAAGTGGACCAACATTTGACTCAAATTGAAATAAGAACTTATTTGATGAACCTTTTTATAAAAGATGAAAAAGTTACTTAAAACCATCTTCCTCTTCATTCTTTCAATTACTTCAGACTCAAAAACTGAGAAAACCTTTTCTCCTCCTTCCTTCTTCCTTCTTTTTCAACCTTCAGAATAAATGATGCCTTGCATGTGGAATTAAATGTTGGATTATGCTTCTCCATCATCTTCTCTTCATCATCATAATATTATCTTGATAAGATCCTCTTCCCAAATCTGTCATTGACAACAATAGCTAAGAACTCATTTTCCTCTTTCAGATTTAGTGATTTAATTGGATCAAGGAGACTCATATTCCTTACATGCATGCATGTTGATCATCATTTTCATTTGTATTCTTGGCTAGGGTTTCTAAATTGGGGATTTTGGTACTTTGAGCTAAAGATTAGTGAAAGGAAATTTGCAAAGCTTAATTTAAAGCAAGTATAAGCTTTAATTAGTTTTGCATGTTGTTTATTCTATTTGAAGTAATTTAGCCTCTTAATGTGAAATAGAAATGAATATAGAATGAGTTGAATTTTCTTTGTTCTTGGAGTGGTGGATTAGTAGGTAAATATATAAATACATGTTTAAAAATTGGAGCAAGGAAGCTCAAGTTTGTAGGATTTTGTAAGTAGGAAGCTTTGGAGTGGAAAGGAGGTGAAAGATGTTTTCAGCAAAGTAATTTATGTTCTCATTGTAACCTCAGTATTTCGTTCTGTCAACCGTACACAGAACCTAAACTTGAGTATTTCGTTTTGTAAACCTTAGTACACAGAACCTAAACCTAAATATTTGTTGAATGCAACCTTAGTATACACAGAATACAAACTTTAGGTCCAGCCAAATTGTTGCAGTGCATTCCATTAACGTGGTATTAGAGCCTTGTTTAAGGAGATTCAATGGCTTCCAACAACATGCTATAACCATAATTTGGTATCTTGACCCTTTATATGTCCAACGGAAATTCATAAGAGCATGAGATATCTTGAGAGGCTAGGATAATCTCATGTGTACTGTCCGGTAGTCTATCATTGTGCCATGGCTGTTGGTTTAGGAAACCTAATGTATCTAATTATATTGTGTGGCACTAAATTAAGATAGTAATACATAGATTTTCTAAAACTACATCGGATTGGATAGTGATAAACAATGGATAGATAGATTAAGGTTGGCTAGTAATTACTTTGATTCCTTAAATCAATTGCATTTCATATTGAGTTGGGTATTATCATTGACCTCAAAGTTTGGTTTATAATTTAACTATATAAATGGTGTTGTTTCCAAATTGATTACTATATCCTGATTTGATTCCTTTGGAATAGTTATGTATGTGAATAACTATTATTTGATTCGATTAGATTTGAGATGACATAAAATGGAAACCTTATTTGCACTCAATTATTAATCGATTCGATTGGTCTGGCACTACTTAGCTCCGACCTTAAGATACCCGACGGGATTAAACTTAGTTTAGTTATTCGAGACTACTGCAGTAAGTCGTTTAAAGCACTGGAACTCCAAAACCGGGTAAGCCTTTGGCCAAGTTACTGATGACATCCCAACTAGATTCACTCCCTATTTGAGAGGATGAGCTTAATGTAGTAACCAATTAATATGTCTATTCTTAAATTGATTCACAAAGCATGATTTATTCAAAAACTGCACAATTGCCTAGTTTTACTTAACATTGGCATCTTTTAATTAATTGTCGTCGATCCAATTTGATACATGATGTGATTCACTATTAATGCCTATACTTGCTGAATTATCGAATTTATGATACTATCTTTGGTGTCATAGACGCAGGTGCAGCTCCCGATCCTGAGGAGGCCCATGAAGGAGAATAAACCGAAGAGGTTCCTCCAGGGTTAGAAGAGTGGGAGGGCAATGGTCCTATATAGTCTTTTCATTCAAAGAGCGATGTTAATACTTTTTGAGAACTGAATTGATATCATCTTGGAACTGTCTTAGACTCAGTCTAACTTCTTTTGTATAAGTGACACTTAGAATATAGAGCATACGTGTGGATATTATTTTGTATAGTGTTGTAGGGTTTATAATCCCTATTTTGTTAATGAATATATCTTTTATGTAAATATGGAATTTTTAATAGGACTGATCATGGCATGGTACCTAGTTTGTGAAAGATTTGAGAAGCTTCCGCTATTAACTATTATTTACAGGTGTTGTTGAGATAGCCTCACAAGTAGAATAAGAATAGTTTTTATCCTTCATGTGTTGTATTTGACTCGAGATAGGTACAGTATCACGGGAGCACGCGTGTTGTACCTCGGGGATTACCCTAGGCCAGGGTAATTCGGGACCGGAATGTGACACTATACTTGACAAAACTTATGTTGGGGCAAAAATCTATTGAAATGAAATTTCAGACTTATGATGGGCCCAAAATATATTGAAGTGAAATTTCACCATCTATAGTACAAGAGAGATGAATTTATTTTCAGCCAGATTTTTAACTAAATGGGCATCATTACGGAGTCTCACAAATTTTTCATGAATTTAGTTTCAGGACGGTAAATGGTTTTTTTGTCTATTATTTTCTTAAATAGAGAGACTTGGCTTTCCCTGTGCCAATAAAAGCTTAGGGAAGCATGTTAGACTCTATGAAAAAAAAAAAGCTCTATTAATAGGGATACCCATGAATATCCAATTATATATTTATAAAGCAATAGAAAGCCCTGTAATAGAGAGTGCCACGTTAGCACTCTCAATCCTCATGGCGCTACATCAGAGATTTCACAGATGCCATGTGGTATCATAACTGATTTTGAAAATATATTTTTTAGTCCCTAACTAAATTTACGGAGGGGTTGTCAAAACGAGACATCAATTTTTTGGCATATTTGGAAGGTAAGTAGGTCGCTCAAATCACAATAAATTCAATATATTAAAGCAGCAGCCTCTTTGCAAGAGAGTAACACTTGGCGTTCCCTTTTGGGTTTTCATAGTAACATGTGGCACACACAATCTTTATAGATAATTGATGGAGTTTAGGTTGTGTAAATCTTTCTTGTACTACCTATTTTAGAGTGTGTAAATCTGCATATCTTTAGCTCATGCCAATGATTTTGTAATAGGATACATCACAAGTGGCCCCATTGAGAAACCTGACGACTTTCTATCATAAACCTTTTTTTAATAGGATATATCACAAGTGGGCCCCATTGAGAAATCCTCACGATTTTTTTTCCTAAAATCTCTTTCCTCTATATGGTTTCCATACGTTTTAAATCTTGACACCTCATTATAAGTCTGTACCATCATTAAATTCGGACAGCTCATCATTCCTATTTACATTGCAACACAGCATACAAATTTTGTAAACAACCCGTCCATACAACATAGCATATAATTCAACTTTAATTAAATTAATATCTTAATCTAAATTTGAATAGTTTAGTGTGGTTAATGTTTTTTTATTTATGGCCACTAGGATGGCACTATATGATTATGGGCTCACCTAATCGGTTTAAATCTATATCCTTCCTTCCTTGTTCCCTCATCTTGCTTTCCCTTCCTTCTTCCCTCACTCAACAAGCTTACTCTAAAAGTCATTTGACCCCACTGAGATCTAAAAAAATAATTAAAAATAAAAAATTTTATGTCATGAATTGAACTTATTGGAAGCTTTTAACCTCACTCAATTTAAGAGTTTCACCTTACATTAGCTAATTTTACACTTTTTCTTTGTTGCTGTGGTAGTGAACAAAAGTCACCATAAAATACCCATTGCCTAAGTTAATAGGCCAACTGTCTACCAAAATTTAAATAAAATTAATGGGCCCACATTGGTGATATGCGCTCTAGCAACGAGTTTTTAGAACTTAAAGTAATTGGTGACATTAAAAATTAGTGGAGAATGAGAAGGATATTGTGTACTAATTGGTTTATTTGCTTTTAAAATTGGCGTTGATTTTACTAGCAGCGACTGCAAAACCGAATAAGAGATCAATAGATGAATAATTGTTTGGTTACATATATTGAAAAAGATGTGGTTGCTAGTGTTGATGATGAATCTATATATATTATGCGACGATTTTCACATATGAAAACATGAAAACCTGTTGAGGGCAGCTGTAGGAGTTTATGTATTTGGTTAAGAACTATTAGTAACAATATATTGAAATTTCTTTCTTTGTTTTTTAGAATTCAATATTATCTTTGTCGGATTATTGGAAATAGATTATTTGAAAATTTCATACTATACTTGTCGAATTATCAAAAGTAGATGACAAATGTTGATAAAGGGGAAAACAAATTTATTCGATTTACAGAAGAAAAGTCTTTTGTTGACCCCACCAACTTTAATTCCTGGAACCGCCACTGCTATTAGTGGCCTTGATCTTCACCAATCACTCACCAGGTTGCATGCATATTGGACACCAGTTCGCCTGGAACATCGGAACATTTGCACATCCGCTGTACATAGACTGTACCCAACAAGGTGAGATGGGTCGGCATGGGTAGCACGGATGACATGGATTGGCATGGGAGGCAATGACCCGTCACAATCTCATCCGGCACCAGAATTTAAAAGCACGCTCAGGCTCTTGTAGTGGTGCTATTAGTGGAAGCAAAAGTGGCGGTCAGGGAGAAGGCATGGAAGGCAATTCGATTTATGCTTCAGGAGGTGTTTATGGCCATAAGGGTGGATGCAATGTGGGGTCGTATAGGGGCTCATATGAAACTCTAGTGAGCAATTGAACAACTTTGTTTGAAGTTTTATGATTTGAAATATGGATGCGAGGGCCTTAGTTTAGTTTCACTTGCATTGATAACTTATATAACAATAGTACTACCAAAGTTAAACAAAGAGTTGCACAGTTTGTTGGGAACCCCGTGTCTAATCTGGATGACCAAGGATCGGTATAGGTCTCCCCACATGTGGTGCTCTCATGGGTCTCAGTCCACTTGGTTGGAGTTTAACAGAAAAAATAAAATGCCTTGGATGCAAATCGAGAAGGTGATTGTGGTTTTGTGACTAAGGGTGCCATTATATGCAATCTTAACAGACTTTAGTGAGCCATTGACATTGTATTTCGAATCTCAATGAATCATTTAGTTGGACCTACGAATGTAGTGTGCATAACTGCATATGATAACTATCGCAATGATAACACAGTCCAAACTCTTTCGCAAACTGAGTATGGACTAATATGCAGTATTAAGATAGACAAGTCAAAAGATCTAAACTAAAAGATGAAATGAGGTGGCACGATAATAGATATCCCCGTGTAACGTGCACTAACTGCTGGGAGTGATGACGCTAAGCTACATCATTGGCACCCCACTCTCGTACCTCGTCCTCCTCCCCCGGTTGAGGATCCTCTAGGATTGCTTCGGCATCCGGGTCGGTGTAATAGTATAGGTGTCCTCTGCACACCATGGAATAAATGATCAATAATATATTGGCAAGGAGATAAGCAATATACATTATTCATAACATGTTCCAAATGAGAATAAAGGCAAGTACAATATTATGTGATATCAAGGTACAAGCTAGGCATAAGCATGAGTAATATGAAAATCAAGTAACAATGTAAATCCTAACAAGATAATAAGAATAACCATCCATGAAATGCAATGCCAAGCAAAAGGAGACTCCGAGGATGTCCTAGCCATCTCACGGGGGTATAAGTAACCAGAGCTAACTACACATACCCAAAGTCCAGTTCTAGGGGAATCCTAGCTCCCGATCCTAGGAAAAGTAGCACGGTCCTGGCCTGCTCCCAACTATTCAAGCCATGGATGCCATCCAAAGCTGACTGTCTACCCTACTGTTCGGTATTCGGCCCACTCTGTAATCATTAGTCTGCAGCTGGTCATGAATGCAAGATGATGATGATGATTCATACACGACACAAGTTCCAAGAAAAATACACGTGGATAGGTTCCCAAGTACACGATAACAACCCGAGGGCTACTCTAAGTCAAGCCAAGATACGTGTCAAGTTTCAAATTCCATGAGTAGTCCTCTTTCAAGTCTATCCACATGTGTCCATCAGTACAAGACAAAGTACCTAATGATGCACTCTAAGTCTGGTCACATCATAATTCTACAAGTTAAATTATAAGTTATACAAGTATACAAGATAGAGTGTAAAAGGTACGACAAGCTACGGATACATGATTTGCCAGTCAAGAGTGAAGAATAAGCCAATCCTAGGTCAAGAGTTGTCCACCGTGTATCGAATGTGTCTCCAACAAAGTATGCATAGAGGATGAGTCAATGGTGTCCTAGTTTGGCGGGCCCATGGTGTACGGAAGTTGCTGGGTCCCAATTAACTCAATTCCACACGCATGCGCCCAAGTTACGTTAACATACGGAAAATTCCAGACAACCGATAAAGCACACCAAGCCAACCTGCTCCGTTTTCATTTTCCCCAATTGGTTATGCAAGGGTATGGTCAATAGGTTCCAACCTAGGGTCCAAACTAAGTTTAGAATTCCTTTCCAAAAAAGGTAAGGGCTTGGCTCATTGATCCAATAGCAACTTCTTTTCCCAATCTCTGATGATGAAGATAAGTATACCATTGGATTCTACGTCTCAAGGGCTTTCCGAAAATATGTAGAACTCCAAATTCCGACGAACGGGTCAAAAGTTATGGCCTTCGAAAAATGGTCATACTGAGCCCGGAACAGTTCAATCGTGCCAACTGCCCATAGAACCTCCTTGGCTCTAGCGAATTGAGGTCCACTCAAGCCCAGCTTCTCAGAGGCCCCTTGCCTCGAGCGAACTGAAGGTTGGCTCAACCCAAGTGCCCAAAATTGTAGAAAATGACTCATTTTGAGTCCAAACCTTGGGGAATCAAATCCCCTCTCCTCCAAGATTATCCCTGCAAGAAAAGGAGCCTCTTGCTCTCTCCACATCCATTCCATTCCTCCCATCAACAAACCCAACCATTCAATGAGGGTCCAATTCCGTTAATTACCTAATCTAGCATGTGAAATCCAAATCAACATAGACAAGCTTGGCATTACAGGATGCTAAACAATTGCATTGTCAAGAGTGAAGATAATATACTTGCATGAGCAATAGATAAAGCTAATCTACTTGCCTTCACTAAAGAGAGCGAAGAAATGGAAATTTGAGAGAGAGAATTTGAGGAGGAGAGCTCCCTCATAGACCCTAGCAAAAATCACTTCCAAAAAACCCTTCTCCTACACCCAAAGAACACCTGAAGAAGAAAAGAAATCTATCAACATGCAAGATCTCTACAACAATGAGGAAGGAAATTAGGGAAGAAAGGGTTAATGAAAACTCACTAAATTTAGATCAAGATGTAGAGGAAGAAGAGATCAAGAGATTGGTGAGCTTGGTTGACCTTGAATCCCTTCTCCAATGGCACATGCAAGAAGAAGAAGTGAAGAGGGAGGGAGAGAAGAAAAGGTTCCAGCATTTGCAATGAAAGAAGGAAACGTATAAAAAAGCTGGAATGGAGTTAAAATTAGGGATGGAGGGGGAAATGACTCAAATGCCCTCTGAGTGAATTAAGAGAAATGTGATTATTTGAGGGACTTTGGGGCGTTGAATTGTGACTAGTCAAGAACGAAAAGTGACGAACGCGACGAGATCTTTTCAACGGACCCAAGTTTGGTAAAAACGGAATTTTCTGGAAAAATACTCAATTTTTCTATTAATCACAACCTAACCCCTTATTAAGACTAATCGCACTCGGAACCAAACGAAACTTCGCAAATCACTTTCTAATGATTAAAGAAACTCGCTTAATCACTAAACCCCCCTAATTAGCTAGAATCACAATTAATTAGGCTAATCACCAATATTAAGAAATTAATCACTCTATTAAGGTCGGGGACCTTACAACAAGCTTCTCCCATCTTCACAGCTACAAATATTATGAGTATTTCTCAACTTCACATTAGAAATATTATGCGGAAAAAGGGAGTCCATGACTTCAGGACTCCAATTGTTTTTCCATGCATACAAATTTCCTTTACAGTAAATGACATTAGATTTACGAGTTCGAGTCTCCTCATTTCCCCTCTTATAATGATCAAAACGTCCATCCTTAAGTCGACATAACAAGAATGAATTGTCATCGTAACATATGTTGGTGATTAAGAGAACATCGTTTGGATCGAATGGAGTAGAAGACAATAGGCAATAATAGTCTACATAACATTTTCCCCATGCATAGGATTTTCCTATCATTGGAAGCTGAAAGTATTTCTCGCCTTTTTTAACAAAACGGTTAAATAAGAATATGTTATCATCTTCGGCTATCAATAGCAACCAACCTCCAGAAGATGAACGATGGATAAGGCTGAAGGAGCCGGACCGGTGATCGGGCAATGGTGTCTCGTATATTCTCTTTTGTGGGAGACTGGAGAATTTAATGATTCATTATCGTATCCTTATGGGCAGCATGAGGAAAGGGAGTTAAGGAACAACAAGATAACACACTGTGTTTGGGCTACGTTCCACGAGCTGCAAACGCAACCAAGTCGAAGATAATCAAACATGGTTAGACGCTTTAATATCAATTCAAGAAAATATTGAGGAAGACCCGACCGACTAACTTCTTCAATGTGAGGAATGCCAAGTTCAATAAGGGACTGGTTGAAGAAAAGAAAAGGATGAAAGACCTATTGCTAAAGGTGAAGAAGTGTCTTTACTTATATAAGACGGACTTTTAGAGTTCTAATTAAAAAAGAAAGTCTTTTTTTTTTTTTAGTTTTTTTGAAGATTCTATTTAGAAAAGGATATCTTTGCTACCGCCAAATTCTAATTAGAAATATTATGCGGAAAAGGGGAGTCCACAATTGCAAGACTCCAACCATTTTTCAATGCATACAAATTTATTTTACAAAAGATGACATTAGATTTACGAGTTCGAGTTACCTCATCTCCCCACTTATAATGATTAAAACGTCCATCCTTGAGTATGCATAGCAGGAATGAATTGTCATCGTAGCATATGTTGGTGATTAAGAGAATGTCGTTTGGATCGAATGGAGTCGAAGCCAAAAGACAACAGTCTACATAATGTTTTCGCCATGCATAGGATTTTCCTATCATTGGAAGCTGAACATATTTCTTGCCTTTTTTAACTAAACGGTTAAATAAGAATATGTTGTCATCTTTGGCTATCAATAGCAACCAACCACCAAAGGATGAATGACGAATAACGCTGGAGGAGCTGGGCCAGTGATCGGGCACTGGTGTCTCATATATTCTCTTTTGTGGGAGACTGGAGAATTTAATAGTTCATTCTCATATCCTTATGGGCAGCATTAGGAAAGGGAGTTGAGGAACAACAGGATAAACACATTGTGTTTGGCCTATGTCCCATGAGCTGCATATGCAACCAAGTCGAAGATAATCAGATATGATTAGACGCTTTAATATCAATTCAAGAAGACATTGAGGAAGACCCAACCAACTAACTTCTTCAATTTGAGGAATGCCAAGTTCAATAAGGGACTGGTTGAAGAAAAGAAAAGGACGAAAGAGTTGTTGCTGAAGGTGAAGAAGTGTCTTTACTTATATGTGACGGACTTTTAGAGTTCCAATTAAAAAAGAAAACCTTTTTTTTTTTTAAGATTCTAATTAGAAAAGGACATCTTTGCCGCCGTCAAATTCTAATTAGAAGAGGATTATTATATATTATATGGATAGGATCTGATTTCGCAATTGGAGCTCAATTATTATATATTATACGGATTGAATTCGATTTCGAAATTGAGCTTTAATTTATTTAATTTCTTTAAATTTGATTTCTTTCTCTCATTGGCTTTTGAATCTTCAGAATCTTAGATTGAATGGATCCACTTTAAAGTCTATACGATCTCAACAACTACACAATCCTAATCAACTTCTGTTATATTCTCCTAAATCTCACTATTTTGCGTTGAACCTTTCCATCGGATTTTTCCATATTTAATGGTTCCTCTTTCTCAGTTTCTCTCTCTCAATTTCAAGCCTTAAAAGAGTTCTTTTGGGGCCCACTTAATTGGATTATAAAAGCAGTTGTATTGTAGAACCAGACTGCCCTATACATGTCAAAGCTTGGACTGGTGGGGTCCACTTGGATGGAAGATGGAAGCGTGGAGTTTGCATTACCCTATCAATACTATACCAATACCACAAGAAGACAAGAATATCTCACGAATTATGCAGCAAAAAAAAAGTCTTATAAGAATTAGTGTTGACTTGAGTCAAACAATTCTAGTGAGATTAATATTTCGGTCATACAATTAAAAAAATCAAATTGAATGATGACTACAATATCAAAACCCCTCATAAATAGAAGTTCGTTTGAAAATCTCCCTTAAGAAGGGAATATAACTCGGCACAAACTCACTCGAGCCGAGTCACTTGGCTCGATTGGCTTATGCAGGTTGATATTTAAACTCTAACTCAAACTTTTTATTAGATACAGTTGGATTGTGGGTCCCACATTCACTGTCTTGAGGTGGGCTTCTATGTGCGTCTTTAACTCTTTTATAATGAAATCAGTCTCCCCCTATGTGAGATAATTAGATATTTGGGTGAACGAATGGATAGATTATGTGCCACGTGTCATGTGGTGATCGGCTTACCATAGGCTTTTGTATGTTGATGGACGTACATAAGAACCATTATGAGTGGAGATGCCTTTGAAGGAAAAAAGAAACCCCTACTAGGTAGTGGGACCCATCTGGCTTTGTCGGTCTATTTCACAAGCACTAGCAGATAAAGACAAGTGAATAATAGCCATACACGTGTATGGTTGGATACGCTGCGAGAGGATGATCCTAGTTGGATATGCTGCGAGAAGATGATCCTAACAAGCCCACACTACCAATACTGCACCATCTTACATTATGGTCCTCTTTACAGATCTCATCCTTCTTCTGTATTTCCACTTCAGCTCTTCGCCAAAATAGGTATCGATGATCTCCTTACATTATCTTTTTCTTTGCGTATTCTTTGATCAATGTCCTTTTAAGAATCTTGGATATACGTACTTTTATTTTCTCTCCAATACATCCAATCACTTTGATTTAAGGGAATTTTACCATAAAAGTGTGCTTAAACATGTATTTGGCCATTTTAAACACAAATACACGTATTTTTCCATTTTGGTGTTCGTACTGCCGTTTTAGATGCTTTTACCCATGTTTGTGCAGACGACATCGTCATCGAATGTAACCTAACACCCCTCAATCGAATGATTTCGGTCTCATTCTCTTCCCCAAATTCCTCCTCTCCCACATTTTCTCTCTTTCTCTTATGCTCCCTCCTCTCTCTTTCTCTCATCCTGCCTGTGGCTTCGGTTCTCTCTTTCCCTCTCTCCTTCTCCGCTCGTTGTATTCTCCTCATTGTGGGGTTACCTGCTCTCTATTTCTCTCTCCTACTGATGCTCTCTCTTTCCCTCTCTCCGACGTCTTGGCTCATGCTCTCCCCTCCGCTCCCTGCTGCTTAAGAAACTCGAGCCAGATCCTCCGGCGGAACTCCCACGACTCCTGCAACATCATCTTCCATTTGAGATTTCTTTGAAGGTGATTTTCTCTATTATTCTCTCTTCCACATTGCCTATTTTCTTGTTTTCTTTTCATTTTCAATTTCTAAAATTGTTGGAACTGTGATGTTCTAGAGAGGGGATCTTGTTTGGGGTATTTACAGAAACCTCATATTTCGAACCTCTTATTTGGGGTAAGAGGTTGCAACTATAAGTTGTTTCTTCAAATCATTTTCAATTTTATTCTATAATTGTTGACAAACTCTTATTTCCAACCTCTTATATTTGGAACCTCTTATAATTATGTTGGGTGAGTTCTCTCCAAAACTCCCAAAATCATCTTACAAATAGGGAGGTTGTTCAGGGAGAAGTCCATTGTGAGACAGTTGAGGAAGCACTCCATTGGCAAGCATTTGAGGAAGGAGCATAACCATAGAATCCTACTTCTACATTGCTCTTCTGGATTCTTGAAACAGTTGCTATTGTCAAGGTTTTTTCTTCTTTTCTTTTCTTTTTAGAAACTTACTTTTGTGTGTAATGTAAACTTGCATCTGATATGTTTCTAAATTGTCTAACGTTAATTATTTTGCAAAGGTATGATGTTTTCTTTTGATTATTGATGAAAAGATAATGATTTTGTTTAATTCATTTCGCTTTTCATTCCTAACCTATTTGCTATAATATTCTCCCTCTTCAGAGATTGCCCAGTTGTTCAATCCTAATTTTATTACTCAAGTTTTTTTTTTAGAACTTTTGAATCGGAAGGAAGGAATCAGTTCTTGTGAAGTTAATCAAATGGAAGTTCTACTTGTTGATTTTGATAAGATCTTCGTGTTGGAGGAATTTTTGTGTTGTATGCCGATTTTTTGAAAGTGCATTTTTTGTATCTTCATTGGAATTGGTTTTTTAAGAATCGGGACCAGATGTAGATTTTTTGGTGGTGTTTTTTCAATAATCTCGCTCTTCTTCTATTGGAATCGATCTGATGTAATTAGATGAAGTTTGATGCTATAAAGCTGGCAATTTGATGTTTTTTTTTTTAAAGGATTGTATATGATTTTTAATATTGATTGAGCACATTAAATGGACATTAAGACCAAATATAGTCCAACCATCCATTTTGATGATTCTTGATCAATAGTCACAATCTATACTCTTGCCTTATCAGCCAAACCCCTCAATAGTGGGCTCCGCTTCCCGCTATAGAGTTTACATTATAACATGCTGCATAACCTTCACATCACAGAAATGAATGATAGCCTATATCAATACACAGAGATTATCAAGGGAAACCCGCCACAGTTATGAAATCTACATAATAGCAGCCTAAGCCCACTGATGATCAATCTGATCCTTGAAAATCACTGCTCATAAGTTGGTACTCACCCCAGTTTGACTCTCAACTGAATTTTACTTGTCACTGGATTGATCAAGCAAAACCTCATCAAAGGGGTAATAATTAGTACAACTTTGAGGCTTAACATTATTAAATCACAGGTTAGGATGATAGGATGGCCAATTAATTTGCACACCCCTAGGACATCTGCAGATCTTTCCACCCCTTTTCCACGCATGATCAGCATGCATAAGTGGGCCACACAAGCTAGGCCACTACTTGCTGCAACAATAAGTAGGCTGCCTTGGATAAAAACTCCATAATCTAAAGAACAAAATAGAAGATAATAAACAAGATCCCTTCAACCTTATTTGGATCAACAACACCACTTGTAATACGATGAACAAGATTGAAACTTAAATTTGCTGCTTTCACCTCCCAAACCTATGACGGAAAACCACTAATTTGAAAACGTTGTGCACATGAATGGATGGATCTTAAACATGTTTGTATCACGTATCCTCAATAATTTAAATAATTAATTTCATTGTTCAGATAAATATTACAAAGTTTCTATATATGACATTTAGAAAATAGGAGAACCAAGGTTGAAGAACACTCAACAATTATACTAGACTTGGTCCATAGGAATTTGAATTTGGAGAAGTTGATGCAATGATAGTCAAACATTTACAACCAAACAAATACTTTGTATAAAACTACATGTAAGAGTGCATGAAAGAACACATTGGCCCTTTGAAGACACAGTTCTGGAGAGCTTTCATGTTATTAAGAAAATGTCATTAGAGCTCTTCATTCAGAAAAGTCCATGTCACTTGTTCATTTGATGTGCGTCAAAAGACCATAGCTTGTCCAGTGCCAACTCAGGAAGTTAGTTGGGCATTAGAAAAAAGATCCAGCTTAGTTGGGAGTCACCTCACTGATCCCCACCTTTTCTTTAACTCTCTTTCTCCAAACACTTGGTAGTAGCGGTTTGTTGTAAATACAGAAAATATTATTTTCATAATATAAATACATAAGGATGATGTAGCCTCACCTAAGTTGGATGACCAGCTAAATGCTACCTTGTTTCCTCTCAATTTCCATCTAATTTTTCTATTTTGTTCTGTTTTCACTTTCTTTGCCTATTGTTCTTCATATCCCTAAATTTCTAAACCACCTTGTGTCAATCAATAGTCTAACAAAAACTCACAATTGATGTGTTACTTCTTTCCTGACATACTGAGTTTTTCAGGATTCGACGAAAGGGCTTTAGTGGTGGCAGTGAAAGCAATGGTCCCTACCCCCTCAAATTTTGAAGGAAAGGTCCAGCAGCGCTTCATTCATCAACGAGCAAAGAGGATATCATACATAGGCACCAAAGACTTAGATATGTTTCATTTCAAGGTCTGAATCCTCCTAAAGGAAATTGCCTTTTCTAACAGTAGCCTATGGTTCCACATTGTAACAACACAATATTGGAACATATTGCAAAGAATCTTGTTTATCACGGGAGACCCAAATAGAGGGAGGGACATGCCTCTAGATGAGCTTTTCTCACTGTAGAATGAGGGACATGCTAAGAAGGAGGGCTAAAAAAGATTATGCAAAACAATTAGAACCTAGATTCACTATCAAAATAGACATCTACCACAAGAAAACTGCAAATCAACCAAACATAATTAATTCACTAGCAAAACAGATCCCCAAAAAATAAGAGAAAATGCAAAAATCAAAGGAGAATGATAGAGAGAGAGGATTACTGAAGCCGTCTTCAACGAGTTAGTTGAAGGTGTGGGAATCGTAGACCCATCACCCTTTGTTAGTCTTCTCCGGCGACGGTGGGTGAATCTGCACTCCGGCAATAGAAACAGAAACCTGAGCCTCCACCTTCCAATTTGCTCTTCTCTAATCCTCTGCCCAAGGGTGTTGTCTTCTCCCACAATGGCAAGAAATTCTGCATACCGGCAACGACGATCGGCAAACCTAAATCGATGCGGAGCCCACCTTCTCCGGTCAACATTAAGAGATCCTCCGGTGATTGGTCTCTGTAACAACGACTCCGACAAAGGTCGTCAGTTCGGATGGGTTGCCCTTGTTCTTTCTTATCCGTCAGCCAAGGGTCTACCACCAACAGAACTGGATTGAAAAACACTTGGCCTCTTCTCTGGTGCCCTCTGATGAAGGACAATGGCCCCACCTGAGATCCAAATCAGAACTTTGTCCCGCTAGCCACGAATGAGAAAGGAAAGAGAAAGAGAAAGAGGGGGGGATTTCTGCTCTCCTCTGCAATCGATCTCCAAAAGAGACTTTTGTTAAGTGATTTTTGAGAAAGAGAGGGGGAATCTGCGAGAATGGAGAAAGGGACAAAATGGGCGCAAACAAGAATGGAAGGTGAGATGCAAGGAGCGGAGAGGGAAAGAGAGAGCAGGGAGTGGAGGAGGAAGAGAGAAAAAGGTGAGAGGAAAAGGTTTGGGGAAGAAAGGAGAATGAGAGATGACAATGTCATTCGGCACACTAGAGGGTAAAATCGTCCAAAACTCTCGTACAAACACCAATACGGGTGTTTTTGTGTATTTCTGATTAAAACCGGCAAATACATGTGTAGGGACACTTTTTTGGTAAAAATTTCTTGATTTAATCTATGTGTATTTGAGATGGGCTTTTGTTATACCCCGATCCGAGCTAATCGTGATTAAGGCTAATTAATTGAGATTAATGCTAATTAAGCATGGATAATGGGGTTAATCAAGGTTAATGACCCAAGAGAGATAAATCAGTCTCAAATGACACATTAAGCCTAATGAAATGGATTTGAATGAAATTGAATGGATTAAAATGAGTTTAGACTCAAACAAGGTGATTTAAGGACTTTTTCGTAAATATGAATTTTCACGTATTTCGTCAAGTACGGAAATTCTGGATACCAACGTGTGTATCTCGAAGAGTATGTCAACTTTCATAATAGACACGATTCCATTTGACCTCAAATGGACCAAGTGAGGAGTCATTTGACTCTAAATGTAAATAAGCCAAATGAGAGGGGGCTTAAGTGTTAAGAGGTCTTGTATTAGAATGAAGTGAATGAAATGGGTTCATTCTTCATTCTATCTTAAGCGAAAACCCTAGGCTCTCCACTTTCTCTTTTCTCTTCCATTCCTCTTGATTAAGAGTGAGATTGTGAGTGATTAGAGAGGGATTTTGAGGAGTTCATCTCCAACTTCATCTTCTTCCCCAAGCGAATCCACCATTGTTGAAGAGAAAGCTTGAGAGGGATCTCAAGAATCATTTCCTTTGAGTTACAAGTAAGTAATGGCCTTCCTTTAGGATTTCCAAGTTATCATGAATGGTTAGGCATGGATTCTAGCATAGATAGCTTATGATTGTGTATTTTGGTGTTTTTATGGATTAGGGTTTGAAATTTGGGGGTTTAGTCTCAAGCCAAGCTAGGCAAAAGAGGGCTTTGAGTTCATTAGCTTCAAGAGAGGCAAGTGTAAACTTTCCTTGTAATTGTGTTAATCATTATAGAAGTGTATAGTATTTTATGGATTGTATATGCACTTTACATTGATTTTGGATTCATTGTAAATGCTTAATGAAGTGATTAAGAAATGATTAGAAGTGTGATTGTGAATGACTGTGAATGAATGTTGTATGAGGAGGGAATAGGAGGTTCCAAGTCTCTTTTACAGGTTGTGGAAATGGGTTGGAGAAATGAGAGTAGAAGAAAGAACAGAAGTGCTGAAACTCGAAAGATGAGTTTCTGGGTGCTGGCGGCTAGCTGTAAGGCTAACCGCCAAAAATCCGCAAAATGGTCAGCCTCTGGAAAGCTGACCGTGAGCTGATCGTCGTTTCGCGGTTAGCCAAAATGGAAATTTCGGCTAGCCGCCAGGCAACCGCCAAGCTAACCGAAGTTGAGTCAAGATTTGCATGGCTTCTGGAAAGCTAATCGAACTCCGTTCGGCTAGCCGCCAACTCAACCGCGGCTAACCGCCAACGGGACCGCGGCTAACCGCCAAGATACTGTTAAGGTAGTAACTGTGAGAAAATTTGGGCTAATCGATCGGACCGAGAATTTAGAGTATGACTCGTTAACATAAATGCTTCCCCAATTAGTTTTTAAGACTAATCATGGATTAAACAAGATTATTGAGAACTAGTAATATTTCAAAAGGGTTCCTTGAACGAACCATAATTGATAATGGCCTAAGCTCCATGGGTGTTAATTAAGGGGACTTGAAATGCACATACTAAAATTACAAATGTGATGTCCATCATGAATAACACGTGCATTTGGAAACCAATGGTTACACCCGAATGGTTGTTTAGGATTGAGATAGCACTGAGTAAAACCATGTGTGGTTAATAATACTCTCATTGTGTCATTGTAATTCAATCTAATGAGATTGATATTATTGTTATTCCTTCCTTTGTTATGAAAGGAATCTCTGAATCGAATTGAATTGGATCCATAAAAGGAATTCTTACTAGAGGATATTGACTGTGAGTCTGGCACTACCTAGCGATTGTATTAGAACTCTAAATGAGTTCAGTGAATAATGAATGACTAATCCTACTGCAGCAGATGGATATTGGGGTGTTCCGAAACTCCGTGGTGATGCTAGTTGTCCCTGGCCCGGACACTAGTAAGTCCCACCAAATTCCGATCGTATCTTCGGGTATTGATTGATGCCTTCCTTTGGAAGAATAAATCCTCCCTTTGAGGGGAGATGGTAAATAATAATCCTTCATTTGAGGAAAGATGGAAATGAAATGAATTGAAATACAATGCAATGAATGCTAGGGTAGTTGCCAATTCGTACATGTATACTGACTGTCATTGTCTCTTATGGTTATTATAGAATTGTCTAGATTTCTCTAGCATTGAAATTGTCATTATTGCAATATGAAAGTATTGATATACTATTGCAAGAATTGTTTATACATTGTTGAACCGTCGTGTTCATTAGTGTTATTGATGGCATTACAGGCCCAGTTGCCCCTGCCGGTATTGCAGCGCCCCCGGCGCCAGCGGAGGAGACCGCTCCGATTCCTCCAGGAGGATTGATAGAGTGGAATCGGCGGGATACCATCTGATTTGGTATCTGAGTGCGAATTGGGAGTTGAACCATTTTGTGAAACGTTTTGAGTAACTGTTCATAGGTTCACTTTGGGATGTAATTAGTATTCTGGAAATGTAATTAATGGTCATCTGCATAATGTCTTGAAATTGCAGAGTTGACAAATGTAAATGTTAAGTTGTTATTGTCAAATATATAATGTTTCCGCAAAAGTTTTATATTTGGCAGGTACTTGAGTATGATATCCCTTGTGAATCTCGTTTTAACTTCGGTTAATTCGGGGTTTACGGGAGTAAGTATGGGGATCGGGCCCGGGTCGTGACAGCTTTCTTCTCTGGTGTTGAGTTTTCTTCTATCGTCATTTAGATCGATAGGTACATGGAGGTGAGTTAATTTCCCATTCATTCAATGTTCAGTAGTTTTGTAGTTTATGTATATATTTTGGTTTATATTCATTTAATTTATTTGTAAAAATTTTGTGGATGATGCCTTCAATTTAGGGATGTGAATGGGTCATCGATTACCCTAGGGGATTGGGTCTTTATTTAAGTCCTGATAAGTATACGGTTTCGAATTCATGTCCTTTCTTTGGACCCGTGACCTAAATGGGTCCAAGTCCGGGTCCATGTTAGTTCCAATCCATGGACCTAGAACCCAACATATTTCCTCAATTTTCAAAAGATCCGTCCCATATATTGGTCCATCTTCTCATTAACGATTCTATTTCCGTACCTAAGAAATTGGTTTCAAAACGGTTCCAGGTCCGTGTCCACCTTCTCATTAGTAGTTCCGGGTCCAGGTCCACCATGTACTTGGACCGGAACCGACCCGTTTACATCCCTACTTCACTTGCTTGCACCCAGCAACATTTCAAACATACCACGGCACTTGTTGTGCATACAATGAAATCTGCCGCTATATAAAGATAGCATATATGTAGGTGATTGGTTATTTCTTGATTATTGGTGGAAGGTTATTTTTTTCTCTTTTACTTCTATATGCCAAAATCTGATTCCAATGTTTGTTCAAATATTTCTTTTCAATGGAAAAGGAGTGCCATTGTACAATCTAACATATGAATTAAATATGTGTTATTTTTTCTTATTATTAGTTTCAATTTCTTTTTCTTTTTCATCGTTATTGATGACTTAAGCAGTTGATGTTGTGGCTTATTCTTTTTCATAAATATTTGAGATTATTTTGGCATTGCTTTATTTGAGGGATATTTTAAGGGAATGATATACTTTAATGTCTATTGTAAGTATAAAATTGGATTTTTTTTATATTATTAGAAATCTCAATTTATTTTCCTTGTGGGTTTTTCCTTTTACTTGGCAATTGTGTTGGGCTGGGATTGTTTTGAGGTTTGTTTGATAGTTATTGTACATAGAAAGTTGGATCAAGTATTATTTTCCTTTTATTTTTCTATCTTTGATGTGGAGAGTGTTTGAAGTGGGGATGGGATTTATCTATTTGATTGTTGAAACTAAGCACGTGCATCCATGGCATGGAGTTAAATTTGATTATACTTTTGGTTTTTGGTTTGAGTTGTATAGATTATGGATTTGGGTTTTCGATGAGATAAGGCTATTTAGTGTTGTGACCATGAGAATGATTAACTATGTATACAGCCCTAGGGTTTGATAGTTTATCATTCCTCCAACAGAGATTAAAAAAATCATATTCCACATTTGAAACATATTACGGATTCGGATCATCCATTCAAAATAGTAACGGATCCAGCCTTGAAACCCTGCCTATTAATCCAAGAACGAACCAACCACGTTCACTGCAGCAACCAATGTTCCTGCCCTTCTGCAAACCCAACTTGGTTTCCATGCCATGGCAATGGCAACCCAACACCACAATCTCTGCAAGGCATCCGACCCCTCCAATTCCCAGACCCTCCAAACTCCCTCCATCCCCAAAACCCACATCTTCAGTTCCTCCCTTGAAATCCCAGGCTCCAGAATCAAACCCACAGAGCATCTCCACAAAGCACACCACCCAGCTTGTAGAAACATTCCACCAGAACCAGAAGCTGAGTACCTTGCTCCAAAAGATCCAAAGAAAGGGCTCTGACCCTCTTCAGCTTCTCAGAGAAGAGGGAGACTGGACCAAGGAGCAGTTCTGGGCTGTCATGAGATTGCTCAAGGAGACCTCTCGCATGCAACAGGCCCTCCAGGTATTATTGTTTACTTTCTCTGCTTTCCTTGCTTCACTTTTAGGAAGAAAAGACAGGATCTTTAGAAAATAGTGTGCAAAGATTCAACAGATTCCACCTGTTTTCTTTATGAAAGAATCATGCTAATTGGTTCCAAATGTGTAATTTGATTTACCTGCACTGGGTTTACAAAGACCCAAACATGCCCTTAGAGTTTAAAAGTTAGCTGCAAATATCAGTCCTTGGAAACTACGAATTAACCCTTTTCAATCAAGAATCATGCTAGTTATATTCTAAAGTTGAAGAAACTAATGGTTCTGGGTCTTTCTAGAAACTGGAAAAAATATTTCCTTCGAATTGTTGTAGTGATTTCTATATATTGAAATTTTCAAGTGTGTCCATAGGTGTTTGATTTCTGGAAGAGTATAGAGAAGTCCCGAATCAGTGAAGTCAACTACATGAAGTTCATTGAGTGGTTGAGTAAATCAGGTCTGATGGAAGAAGCAGTGTCTATGCTTCAAGAAATGAAGATGCATGGGCTTAGCCCACCTGTGGAAGTTTACAATTCTATCATCCATGGGTTTGCACAGGAAGGGGAGTTTGACAGTGCACGCCTTTTTCTAAAAGAGATGGTGGAGAAGGGTATTATACCAGATCCAGAAACATACGATGGGCTCATTCAAGCTTATGGGAGTTACAGAATGTATGATGAGATGTGTAAATGCATGAAGAAGATGGCATCGGAGGGTTGTCCTCCCGATCACGTCACCTATAATATACTGATCAGGGCGTTTGCCCAAGGAGGGTTGCTTGAAAAAATGGAAGGAGCTCATCAGACTCTTCTTTCGAAGAAGATGGCTTTGCAATCCTTGACTTTGGTTGCAATGCTTGAGGCTTATGTGAGCTTTGGGATTGTGGAGAAGATGGAAAAGGTTTATCACAAAATTTTGAACTCAGAGCTCCGTCTGAAGGAGGGACTGGTTAGGAAAATGGCTAGAGTTTACATCGAGAATCACATGTTTTCTCGTCTAGAGGAATTGGGACTCAAGACAGCATCGAAGACTGAGAGGACTTACTTAGTCTGGTGTCTTCTGCTCCTATCTAATGCTTGTCTTTTGAGTCGTAAAGGCATGGAATCTGTTATTCGGGAAATGGAAGCTGCTAAAGTTAGACCTCATGTAACATATGTGAACACCATGGCACTAGCTTATTTGAAGATGAAAGATTTCAGACATTTGGAGATGCTTCTCAGTCAGCTTCGTTCTCAGAATGTGAAACCTGATTTAATAACTGTTGGAGTCATCTTTGATGCATATGTCAGTAGGCTTGAAAGGACTGAGGCTTTAGATGCATGGAGAGGGATAGGATTTTTAAAAGAGGAAGCGCAGATGAACACTGATCCTCTGGTTCTCGCTGCATTTGGCAAAGGATCTTTTGTTAGGAGTTGTGAGGACCTCTACTCCTCTCTTGGGTCCAAAGGGAGAGAAAAGAAAGTCTGGACATACAATGACCTAATTGATTTGGTCTTCAAAAATGGAAGAAAGGCTAGTTTTGAGGTTGTTAATCCAGATTCGAGACCATGTAACACTTCGTTACATTGGTAAGAAATATCAGAATCATTTTCAACAAGAGTTTCTATCGGAAGGCCAAGAGATTCTTCTGTTACTGATTGAGGCTGAATTCATGTATCTTTCTGCATTTGGGATGCAGCAGGTCTTACCAGTGTAAATATGCTTTCACTATTCTATCCAAATCTTCATATGCTACTGGGACTCTGGGAGGCTGTATGGACTATGGAGTGCTATCAATCTTATATACTCACCTCTTGCTTGGTGCTGCATCTTCTCACAGCTTTGTTTTTGACCATTTTGTTCAAACTGTGCCACTTCTTTTCTTGCAAGTTCGACACAAGTTGCGTGCACAAAAAATTACCATTTCTTAGAAGGCCAAGAAGAAATCCAGTATTTTGGTATTTATTTGGAAAGATTAATTTCTGCCATTAAGAATCATAAACGAATTCATGGTTCTTCCATGGTAGAATCTTCTTGTGCTACTCTGATTATTAAATCTGTGATGATCATCTGAAACATGAAATGCAGGCTGAGAAATTCAAAATGCCATCTCATACATGACACAAGTATCAGTGATATGATGTAGACTGCATTGTTTTGGTCTATTCTTAGGGATTGTCAGATATTCTTGAAGTCAATTGGTACTTTCATGAGAAAGAAACTGTTCAAAATTCATGGTTGTGCATAGTGTCATCTTGGTTGCTCTCTCTGCATTTGGTTTCTCAATATATGGGCCTGGTAAACAAATAAATTCGTCACAATCAGCAAGAAAAACGCTATACATCTTGACCTGGTGAGGCTTGTACTTGGATCCAATAGAAATGATTCTGCTAATATGTAATGGTATCTATGCTGCTCATTGACTATTGTTGACAGGAATAGTGGATTTATTAGCTCTTCCTGTTATGTTGGTTTGGAATACTGTCGGCTAAACATTTCAATTGCTTCCAACAATCTCCTATCCTCTGATTGAAATCCAGCAGAAGCCTTAGCTGAAGATGACATTAGGCGAATTAGCTGATTACATATCTTGCCTAAATCATCGGGAATGGCAAGCATCTTCTCAAGCTGCTCTTCTTTATACTGCTCTTGGGAACTGTCCATGTACACATGTTTTCTGCATGCCTGCAATGTGAGGAATAAAATAAGTTTCGATTTTCCTTATGATGATTTCAATTTTATTAGTTACTTCAAAGTTCTAGGAATTGATTTTGTTTCATAGAGATGTTTTACATAGTTCAGAATAAAATACTGACAATCCCAATATTGTTATAAAAACTGTTGTACCCTCTTTGAGGTAGTCCCTAAATTTATAGGCCAATCAATAAGCGAGCCAGTAGAACAAATGACAGGTTTTTGCAGTAGGAGAGCATGAGAGCTTCCTTGAGCCCAAATCCTCTCGTACGTCCACTTGGTCGCGTTACATCTCCTAGGCCTGTAACTCACTCTACCCCATTAGTAAGTGTTTAAAGATACGAATATGCAAGGGTAAATAGGGAAGAACAATTTACAAATAGTTATCTCCAAGATGTCCTATGTTTGAATCAGACTTGTAGAGGGAATCAATATAGATGTATATGCTCTACCTGTGTATCGGAATCATTACTCTCTTAACAAATGAATGGTTCTAAAATCCAGCCTAGTCGAGTCACCAAATTGTCCAAGTTCTATTGTTTTTAGGCCCTAAACACTCCTGTTTCCTAATTTTGAAGATCCAAGCATTCGAAGATAGGTGGTAGTGTGCATCGGAACTAAATTAAATATAATGCAGGAGCCTATAACAGTTAATCCATTAGTCTCAAAATTCTAGATTAATAGAACAATATTTTCTATCTTTCTTTATTTTTTTTGCTATTTTTCATATATATTTTTTTTAAAGGTTATTGGACTTGGTCTAACTTGGCCAAGTCCCATTCGACTTGGCCGAGTCAACTCAACTCGAGAATGAACATTTAAGTGACCCCCAGTCCAAATTTCAAAACCTTGTGATAAAATTTGAAACCACGAATTCAAATCATTGATATGATTATCATCATATATTTTGATTGGTCATTCTCGAATGCCCTTCAATTTTCACAGCTTGTTCAGTGCTCTTTAATGTTCGCTTTGTATACAATTTTGTAATTTTATCTTATACCTTATTATCTATTGAAATTTTCTTGTTACTAATTAAAAGAAATCTACCAAGCTCTTTTTGAATGATTTGAAATAGCAAGTCATCTGAATATTCTGTAGCAATCGGTGGCTGCTACCTATTCCAATCATCTTTCTGGGCAGTGGGGAATGAGAACACATGGGTGGATACTGTGTCTCTGTCCCAAATCAATATTGGAAGCAGGCTGATTTTGCTTTGGACGGACAAGAACCTGAAAGGAGTAGATGTGGTTCCATCTCAAATGCAAAACAGAATGGATAACCATCTTTTTTTTTCTTAAAATATTCAAATCACTTGCATCTTGGGATACATCCAAAGGCATCTTATGAAATCTGAATAGTAGCAAGTGAAAAAAAAATATCGCTTTTCTTGAGTCAAAATATTGCTCTAATCATACATTGAGGTAGAAACATAATGGCTAACTTGGAACAGAAGAGTAGAAAGAACAGGTAAGTTTTATGGTCTATTTATGAAGGCAAGCAGAAGTGTAAACCGAATAGATGAAGTGATAAACAGGAGTAATCTCACCTGAAACACTTGATTTAAATCCATAATCTGCTCTTCATTCAGATAGTCACGAAGTACTAGTTCTCTAAACAACTGCACCATTTCTGCACTCACATTGCTGGCTGAAAGGTTGCTTACTATAGCAGAGATGCAAGAATGATCAAACACAGATCTCATCCATTCTTGTGGTCGATCAAGTTTCAAAAGTGATATGGCTATATGAGCTGCTGGCTTGTGCTGATTTGTGAATGATTTCGATGCCAGACCGGGAGCTGATAATGACAAAGCCAACTCTTCCATGAGCAGCCTAAACCACCGATCTCCTTCAATCACTCTCTTCTCCTTTACAGCCAGATTCTCCCACCCTAAAATTGTGGATAAACATAACCCACAGTTCATGGCTACTTCATTATCCCCACAGAAAACAAGGCCCTGCAGTACCGCCACCATAGACTGGAGGTACTTTACAGAGCAATTAAGCTCATGAACTTTGTTCTTTCTCTGATTTGAGATTTTGGTGAGCAACTGCAAAAGGCACTGTGAAGCAATAAGCTTGATTGGAGAAGACCCAAAATGTATCAGCCTGCTTAGGTCATGGCAGCGAATGCATATCACAGAAAGTGATCGGTTGCCATTTGATGAGTTAAGGAAATCTTGCCACTTCAATGTTCCTTCTAGAACAGCATGCATGCTGAGAGATAGAACATGTTAGCTATTAAAATAGTAAATGAGAAAGTATCTTTTTTGGGTGGATGGTGGCTGACCTTCTTATGGAGAAAAAGTACAACAAGAGCAGAAAAAGTAATGTTTCTCCAGTGCTTGTTTCCTCATCATGATCAACTAAAGCTGGGCCTTTTGCACAAGCTGCTTGTATTACATTGTTGACAGCAGAAGCTAAGGAAGTATTTAGTAGTATGGCTTTTGAAGCTTCTGTGAGTATTTGGTTAGTGGAATGGTACAGGATAAGAGAGAGAATACTTATTACCAGGTGCCCTTCTTGGTTGCATGTGTCTTCAGCAGCTAACATGGGGACAAACAATTCCAGTAACTACAAAAGAACATGGTCTAGTAAGTTCATTGCATCTTCAAAATGTCAAGATGTCTGCCAAATGACAGGTTTCGTAATGTTTTTGGCAAAATGAATAATTATGTTCGGCTGTGCATTTGGGTGCGACTGAAGCGACATTAGCTTGGAAGCTGATTTTCTGCCTCTTCCATTCCGAACCATTGCTGATGGCTAATTATTGACTTGGGGTGATAAACTCAAAAAATGATATCTTACATAATGTCATACTCTGATTTCCACACTGCCCGAAACGGGTTGTTTGTCTTTTACACATGCGATATGAAAATGGAATTTACATATGTGAGTTTTCCATATATAAAATTTACACATGTAAAATACATTACCATGTTTGTTCAGCAGCACCATTTTGACATGAGTAAGCGTTGAACAAATTGGATTACATATCAAAAAAATTCGTTTTCTCAAAATCTATGAATATTTAAGACATGAAACTATTTAAGACATGAAACTAACCATTTTGAGATTTGACAGATCGATAAAAAATTTCAACACCACATGTATAAAAATTTCGAGCCCACAGGAGTTTCAAAAATTAGAAGACAATGGTGGGTTTTGAAACTGCAAGCTGCCAAAGGCATCACTTGCCGTGGCACTCTTATAACTAAAGAGTTGTAGTGTGTACAATTTCACATTTAGGTGCATAAATTATTAAATAAAAATGGCCTCATTTATGCACCATTTTCACACCTCATTTACGAATGGGATCAAACTTGACCATGCATCAATGTTAGGAATGTGGATTATTTACATATGAAAATGGGTGCAAACAGACAACTCCTAAAATTACAGGAGAATAGAGTTTTTTTGGGTCACCCAAATATCCAAATCAATTGCAATTTAGAGGACAACAGACAGAATTGGATAAGAGAAAAAGCTGCTACGACAACAAAAAAATAAACCCAAGGAATGGGGTACCTTTATTGTAATCAAAAGCCAAGCTTCATGATCCGATATCATTTTAGGATTTGCAGAATGCAGAATGCCGAAAAGAAGAATTGAGCATGTTGTAAAGATTGTGTGCGAAGGATGTGTTGAATAATAAAGACTGCGGATTGCATCGCTAATGCCATGGAGGCAAAACTGGTTTGCGGCCACTGGAAACATTTTGAGGATTGCTTTCATGAGATCCACAACTAAAAAGATGTCATCCCATTGACCTTCTTCTTGGAGCTCTTTCAGCAAAGACACTAGCACTGATGGTGCACAACTATCCCCTGCTGCTACAAGCCCTGCAATTACTTCTATCTCGATCAACTGAGTGTTATTATTTTGATCTTGGTTAATTTCGATCTTGTTTTTGCTATTTAATCTACAGTAATTCAGGATCTGATTAGACAACAGTCCACTGATATTTTCTTGTTGGAACAGCCATTTCAATGCTGTTGGATGAATTCTGGTAGAAAGCAAATCCCACTCTCTCTCTGCTATCAACTGGAACAGGAGGTTTTCTGCTTCTGTACTATATGGTGTCTTGTAGCTTTTCTCAGCGCCCCTAATGAGTCCATATAGATGTACCAATCTTGTCATTGTCGCAGAATCCACTATTCCATGTATGAAGTTGGTTCTGTTAACAAGAATATATTGCTCTAAAGAGGCTAGAACCTCTCTCTCATCCGCAATTCTGGGAAAAATAAAAAAGAAGAATAGAACTTTAAAATTGGTGGACAAAGTGTTGAACACAATAGGGAAAGATGAGGATTCTTGTACCTTTCATCGTGTAACGAGCTGGTATATAGTATTAAAAGGACTGCAGATTGACAGGAAATTAAGTCTGAATCATGTGAGCTCTTCTGTCCAAGCAGAAACAGTAAGTCTAGAGGATCTGATGGGAGACTCGAAGAAGCATCTCTGATGGGCTGCCCAAAACCATTCCCTAGAATTCTGTCTGCAAGAGAACTGAGCATTAGATATACTCTCAACTTCATCTGGTCTGATGGAAATAGACCTAAGCATCCAAAGGACAGGCTGAACCAAGACGAGGAAGCCAATATGTGAGCAAACTTCTTTGCATGGACATCGGGTCCATGTAACAGTATTGAATGAAAAGTTTCGAGTACTCCCAGGATAACTTCCTCCTCATCTGCTTCATCAATGGCCCGTCCAATCCAAGGTAATATATGGGATTCACATATTTCTATGATACATTTAGGCAACTCCATATTTTCCAAGTTTGTGTTGTTATTCTGCTCCTGAGTGAATGTATATGCTTCTTTCAGTAGGTAGAGCGAGTACAAAAGAACTTGATTTGGATTTCCCAGCGGTACACAAAATGATGATAAAATCACATTCCTTGACACTTCCTGTATTGATGCCTCCATCAATGGGATCCCACGAGAAGATGGTGTTGTCAGGAGGGTTACAAATGTTGAGCAGGCCATCGTGAATGTTTCAGGCAACATGCCCATCTCTCCACTGGCATGTCTTCTGAATATCCCTGTTAAGACCAGAACTAATTCTTCCACTTGAGATCTTGACACTATACCAGGGCAATGTGAGATGCAGCTCCAAACAAGCTTCAGTATATGGAATTGATTTGGATGCAGTGGTGTTTCTGCTACATACCTTAGAACAGGAATTAGTGTAGGAAACCCGATGGCAAGACTCTGTCTGATGGCCTCCTCGGCAGTTGCTAAGAGATGCAGGACACGGAGGCAGGAAACAATCAGAGGATCTCTGTTTTCTGCATTTTCATGGCCACCTTCTAGTCAGTAGCAACTTGAGTAGTTTGTATATTGAGTCACTGCTATTACATGTTGGATCTGTTTAAACTTTGTAATTCTTGAAACACTAATTTCCAAATTAAAATTTCGGCGAGCCATTAGGGCCACATCAGTTGGGAGTAGGGACCTTGTTTTGCTCCCTGCAAAATTTTGGAGACTGGAAATTTCTGACTACTTTTTTTGCAGGGACAAACCCCTAATAATTGGTGAGGCTGTTGCCATTAATCAGTAAGAAGCTTGCTAAATCAAGATTTATGAAAAATCAGTGAGTGCAGAACTCTAGTTCAAACTGACTACTATTGTAACAAAATTACCTGACATTCTCAGTACTTCAAAGACATAATCAGCAAGACTTTCTTCAACTAGGATTTGTATATGTTTAGCTGAAGTTGCTTCCACTGATAGTGAATGGAAAATCAAGTCCAATGCGCTAATCTGGACTTGGCTATCTGAAGACAGCAAAGAACCTTTAATCGCATCGGCAAACAGGGTGACAAGAGAAGTACCATCCATGAGTTCTGTTGTTGGCATGCAGTTCACTTCGTCTCTGGAGCTGTTGTTACTTTGATTGTCTGCAAATGAACTATCGAACTCAAAATATCCTCCCTGAGCTAACATCGTCAGCAGAGCTGGGGAAGTAAACATCATCAGTTGTCATTTAATATGTGAACTTTAAATTTATACTATATGTTCCTGAGACATGATTTTTAAGACTTTAAGACAGAGACAGGAACAGACCTATACAATTCATGCGGACTTCGTCATTTTGGGTCTTGATGAGAGCTTCCAAGGATAGATACACCAGCTTGGGGCAAAAGCATGAGAAATAGTCATCCCCTGCATCTTGAAGGATGGACAGCTTAAACAGCACGAACAGGACCTCTCCACGAATCTCTTCACTGCAGCGGAAATAGAAATGAGTTCGTAGATGCAGATAGAATTTTTTTTTTTTTTTCATATATGCTAATGGAGTGTTTCCAACCCTTTGGGCTGGACTAAACCCTCCAGGCCCAGAGAGAAGCCAGGTAAAACCCCTGTGGCTCCCAGGTGGTAGCACAAGTGGACTCAACTTTCAGTTCCTAAAGAGGGGGGAATCAGGAGTCGATACCGAGACCTCTAGCTTCGAAAGCGGGAGAAACCGAGGTCCTAACCACTCGACCTAGATGCAGATAGATTAGAAAAACAGACAATGATAGTTGTGGATTTTAGTTGTGGGTTTTCTATCTGATATAATGATGCTGGAAGCTGTTACCTGGGCAACTGAAGACCCTTGATGAGACTGGAGATGAGAGCACATTTGTCTTTGATGTGGGTGGATGGATTGCCATCAGTCTGGCTATCCAGTAGAAGTCCAAAGCAATGGAGCTGCATCCCAATAACTAATTTTCATCACTTGTACTCAAGAGTGTGGAAGACCATGAAAAAAATTGCTGGATAAGATTCTATAAGCTAACGCTTGTGGGGCCCACCCTCAGCCCATTCAAATGGACCAAACACACAACTCCCCTAAAGTGCACATGTCCACCAACTTTTGGTCAGATTCGAATTTATTGGACCGTTGAATCGACTATGTACCAATTTGAATGGACTGCTGACCACTAAACTTTTGGAAAACAAATGGAGATTATAGAAATCACGGTTGTGGCTGATTTTTTTGCAGAAAAGAGGGTCCCAAGGAATCCTTGAAATCCCCCCATCCCCATCCCCGTGTGGGTCCCCAGGTGGGCCCCACCATAAACTTGAGCGTACCTTATCCTAACCTTGAATTTAGGAGAACCTTGCCCCTTATTTTTTATGTTTTATGACCTGAACCTGACCTGACTCATTTCACCTTGATTCATCGGGTTTAGGTCTGGTCCATACTTTTTTATCACCTTGACCTGAACCTAAAACCCAATCTAACCCGACTTGCTGTACTTTGACCAACCAACCCAAACCCAAACCCAATCCCAATCCCAATCCCAATCCCACCTGGTAATTGAACGGGCTGGGTACTGTTTGACATGTCCAACTCAATTGATAAAAGCCTCAGGTTTGGGTTGGTCCCATACTTTTTTCATGCCATTGTGGACCAACCAACCTGAGCTCGACCCATATGCAATGCCTTAATTGTCTGATTAAAGACCCCAAACAATCAAGGCCCATATGTAGTGTGGGATCACGATTTCCCCTAGTACAGAAGAGTACCTACATTTCCAAACTGGTAAGAAAAATTGGCGCCAAATTTGAAAGAGGGCGATCGAGATGAGAATCGATGGAAGAAATGATCTTACCAGATAGATCTGGCGCCTGCTCCAGGCCAAGGCAGAGGAGGAGAGGCAATCGGCGATCCGAGAGACGAGATCTGCGGCGATGGCTTCGGAAGATCGGGAGAGATGGAGGACGAGATGGACGATCTGGTGAGCGATGGAATCGTCGTGGTAAAAGGAGGAGAGGGAATTGAGGAGTGGAGGGATGAGGAGATGGGAGTGGAAGGAGCGGAGGTGGTGGAGGAAGAGAGGGTCTGGGATGGCTTGGGAGAGCTGAGAGAGGGCGTAGGAGATGTGGAGAGGAGGGGATGTGGGATTGGAGATGAGGTTGGAGAAGCAGAGGAGGCAGATGCTCCCGCCCTCCGTCGTCTTTAGTTGGAAAGAGGATCGGTGGCCTTGTCCGCAGCTGCTCTGCAACTCTTCCGAAAAGCAAGAGGAAGAAGAACGAGAAAGAGGATAATCATAGTCCTCTTCCATCTCTCTCTCTCTCTCTCTCTCTCTCTCTCTCTCTCGTGCTGCTGCTGCCACTGGTGCTATCTATGCTAATGTGGTAAGTGTTCAAATGGGGAAAGTTATATGGGAAATTTTTAAATAAGGCTTTAGGTTTTTATCTTATTTTAAAAAAGTACACAAGTTTCAAAACTTTTCAAATTAATCCCTAAGTTCTTCAAAAAAAAAAAAAAAAAAACTATAATTAAGGACATCTGATCATTTAAATGTGTTTTTTTATGAAATTTTCTCTCAATTTTTTAAAAAAAATTTCTCTCAATTTTTTAAAAATATCATGAGTACCTTCATTTAAAGTCATGACATGGTTCTGATAGCCTCTACATTTAGCAGAAGTACTACGTGTAGTTTTTTTTTTTTTTTTTTTGTCACTATAAGGCTACCAGTGAAAAATAGAGGAAGTGAAGGAGGATTTTATTTCATTGAACGATAATTTTGATAGTTTAAAAAGATTGAAGAAAAAATTTCCAGAAAATAGCTTTAATTGGATGAATGTCCTTAATTAAAAACTTTATGGAAAACTTAGAGACTAATTTGGAAAGTTTTAAAACTTATGTCCTTTTTTGAAATAAGGCAAAAACTTAAGGACTTATTTGAAATTTTTCCAAACTTACAAACACATCTGTAGTTTGCAAAGTTTTGGAGCCCACTTGTCCAACCAGATAAATCCGATCAATGAGGTCAACCCCACTGATGTATTGGTGTAAGAATTTGGGTCTTATTAGGTCCTTTGATCCAAAGGCTAGAAATTCCTTTGATTGGTCATTGGTGGATGCCATATTCATATACATACATTTATTTTATTAGATATTTTTCTATATATGAATATGGTGAGGGCAAGATAGTGGGCCCCACCTTCATCCGAACCGTCCACCCACAAAGGACCCCTTTGAATTACATCGGATATGTGTAGCTTTCACCAATCTGAATGGATTAGACCGTTTGATCGATGGTCAGATTTCTCTTTAATATAAAGTCATTAAAATTGTTGGCAGCAACATGAGATTGACCCCAAACTTAATATCTAAGCCCATTCAAGAGGGTTGTTGTCACCCCCCTAGTCACGTGTATGTACGTGAACATTGCTTCTTTGTTTTTTATTCATTAAGCATTGCTTATATAATCACCGTTAGCATATTATTCTATATGTTAGCCAGTTTGGGCCACCATCGATAGAGGAAATGCCCCCAATTTAATGGAGGGATGTTTGTAGAAGATCTATTGTGTGGTGTGGAAATTTTGGATTTCAGAAGGGGCCTCGTGACAAATCAGGTGGGTAGTGATGATATCACTGAGGTTTCTCGTTACAAATCCTTATAATGCATCAAATTGAGTATCGTTATGTAATTCATTATTTTTTTATTTTTTTTAACCTTAATAATCTCTCAATTAGAAATGTGTGTATATGTAAGGAGATTGATTATACAAGGTCAACTCCATAATATGATCAAACTAAAGGTCAAATCAAATATATACATGTTAAGTCAACCTTTTAAAGACAAAAACACGTTCAAATTGTGGGCCCACCTTGTTTATGCATTTACGAGAGAGGCCGTACTATAGAGGATTTTAGGGAAAGAATCTCAAAATTTGGCCATTTTTCACTCAGGGCCTCTGCAAATTGCACAACACGAAAGGGGTCCTTCAAGCCGTACTATCATGGGTGCATCTTCTAATGTCTTCATCTTCGTCTCCTACTGTTGATCAACTTTTGAAATTCAAACCACGGTTGAAACAAAGAAGAGTGAAAAAGGAATGCAATGATGACAGATGTAAACGAATTTCTCTGGAACTTCTATTTCATTTCTCTCTTTCTATGCTCCCTTAAACTGCTTAGCAAGGCCATACTTATGGCTATTTATTCCAGTTCATGGATGGATCTCAGATCACCCGATCTTGCTCTGGGAAGCGTGTCTTTCTCTTCTGCAAATCGCCCACAAGAGATTTCATGTAACGAAATATACCCAATAGAGAACTCGCTTTGGATCGGAGAGTCCGAACACCAGTAAATGGAGGTCCCCCACTTTTGAATTCTGCTCCAAAAAATGCCCAGTAGAGAATTTTGTATTTAATCAAGTCCCAGTAGAGACTTCTAGAGTTTGGACTTCATAATTCAATCCAAAATAATGTAATTTTGACGCAAAAGTGAGCGCCCGAAGGTGATTTCAATGACTCCAAAGGCATATGGATTGAGTTCTATGGCGACATGTAAGGGTGGAGAAGTTAAGGTGCTTGGAAAGGTGAGGAAAAGGATGGCAACCGAAGATGAACAGAGATTTGGGTTTTGAGGAGATGGATTTGAATGGTGGTGAGAGAGGATTTCATGTTGAAGGAGAGATTTCTGTTTCGCAAGCAAGAAAGGGAGAAAGGTGATGGAAGATGGCAATGGGTTTATTACTGTCATCTTTAGAAAGCAGGTAAAATGAATAATCAACCTTTCTTCTCTTCCCATATTTTCAAAAATAAATATTTTTTTTTCTGTTACCTTTTCATATTGTTGTGAAATGATAGAGAAAGAGATAGGGGTTTACATTGATTTTTTGCTATGGCCAAATGCCAGCCATTAAAGATGGAGTGGGGGAGATGAAGAAATAGAAGAGGAAGAAGAAGGCATTAGGAGATACTATGATGAGCGACGCGCTCCCATCAAAGTTGAAAAAAAAAAAGAGAAAGAAATGAAAAAAAAAAAAAAGGAAACAAGGTCTGACCGACCTCGTCAGTGCTGTATAATTTGCGGAGACCCTTCCATAAAATCCTTCGTACGATTTATAAAAAAAAAAAAAAAAGGGGGCAACTCGATAAATACCTGAATTTATAACACAACACAAAAAAGGGCTTTGAAAATTTCCAAATGAAAAATGCACTTCCCCTTTATCCATTTGGAGAATGTCTGTCAAAAAATATTAGCCAGCATCTTTGGAAGGTTCGCCCACAGAATTGCTTCGAATTCTTACTGGCACGATTTAATACATGACCACAGCTGAGATAAGAAATTCTCTCACAGCTTGGTGGATGCATGAAAAATTAGCACAGCATCACTTCTCCAACCGTATAAATGAAAGAAAAGAATGGGCAAACAATTAAAACACATGGAGATTATTCATTCATCAGCAAATAAAAATAGACACATACCAATCAGTTGTTAGCTCAATAGATATGAGGGTTGCGCTTTCTAGGGCTTCACAAGTGAGATGGTGCACATAAAATGTGCAAACTTTCTGTAATGGGTTTCAGTGCAGTCTAAATCTATTTTCTATAACCAGTGAGCTAAGAGAAAATCTCTTAATAGACAGAAAAAGAACAGAGCACAACTTTGTTTTCGCCAAGAAAATGGGAAGCAGAGGGGAGTTTTCCCATGAAGAAATGTTAAAATTCATCGTAACGCAATGAAAAAATATACAAGTTCAACAAGTCTAAGCTACTATATACGTAAAGCTAGAATAAAGATAGACCGAGATGGATTGATGCTTAAACAACCACACTAATGTTTCTGAATTTCAAACTTCTATTTAATTTAAGTACTAAAACCATAAAATTGCAATACATGTATCGCTATATCTATAGCTCGGTTAACTTGTGGACAGTA
The DNA here is from genome assembly GCA_003546025.1 of Camphora micrantha. Taxonomy (NCBI): domain Eukaryota; kingdom Viridiplantae; phylum Streptophyta; class Magnoliopsida; order Laurales; family Lauraceae; genus Camphora; species Camphora micrantha. The sequence goes on along the minus strand of QPKB01000003.1, from coordinate 29,681,616 downwards.
CATTGCAACATAACTCGGAAATTATCTGATTTACCTTCTATCTAAGTCGCTCTGTTGGCTTACTTCCGATTCTCCTTCCCCACAAACTCAAATCAAACTGCCCTGCCTTCTGTTATTCTTCCAAGGAAGCCAAATCTTTCTAAACACCCGAAAGAATGATATACATGTAACTTATTCGAGTAATGACTAGCCTGATACGAAGAACTTGAGAATATCTTCAAAGAAAAAATAACTCAAAGCTAAAACCTATCACCAAATGGAAATACAAATCCTGACAACGCAATATCTGTCTCAAGACTGCACAGCCAGCCTCTGAAGATGCTCAAAAAACACCTGAAGACTCACATCATCTGTGAAGATCACATCTGAGCCAGCAGCTACCTCATGAGCCAGAGTTATATGTAGCAGATGGGTTCAATTTCGCCAGAAAGAAATCGTGCCTGCAGAATATCATTTTTAAAAAAAAGGCTGGTCAGGCAAATCAGTATTCTGAGAAAATTGTGGGCAATCCAAGTTGCTCAGCAAACCCAAATGGAGGGGCTTTGAACTGTACAAATTTGAAATGCGAAAAGTGTTTCTCTGCCTCCATCCTCATCCAAACAAAACCAATACTATTCTCATTGCAACAGTCACACAATATAGTAATATTTTATTCTATTAGTTTGATGTCTTCTGAAATCTGAAGAATATGTCATGTTGGCAGTCTGGGGGACAAGATACTGGTATATATCCATAATCCTTATCCATATCCATATGGATTTAAGTTCCAAAATAGTATATGGTGTTAAGAAAGTAATAGTTAAAGCCCTGTTTTGATAGGGTGTTAAAAAAGCCCTTTTTCCATCGATAACTTGATTGAATAGAGTCGGTAGAAATGCCAATACAAGATTACCCACAGATACCATATTGAGAACAAAAATAGTGGTAGCGAGCAAGATATCCAACTATTGAAAAAATCTGTGATGAGGAATCTCTTTTACAATAAATTCAATTGTTCATTATGCAACACCAAGAAGACCATCGACCAACTGCTCTGTCAATGTGCATGTGCTAGACAAGATATGGTGTTTCTTTCATAGTCTGAAATAGCTTGGCACTTCTGGGACACTTAGGTACTGCACCAGCTTCTTGGGGTCAAGGTCCTTACACAAGTGCAGACTATCTTTTGGAGACTAGTGTTTTTGTCATGCTGATGGTGTGGGGAAATGAGCTTTAATAGTTTAGAGCTTTTTTAAAAAAACAAAATTGAATAATTATTTTGATAATTGGAATGGTTTGCATGAAAAAGGAAGCATTGTGTGAGCACGCGTCAATGAAAAGGAAGTGGCATTTCCAGGTTAGGCAGTTGTGGGGTGGTGTGTGTAAGCAAGTGGCATTTCTAGGCTACAGTATGGCAGAATCGATACCGCTCAAAAATAGAAAGGATGAAATTCAAGTAAAGATGAGATCTGGTGATCAAGGAAGCGAAAGAGATATTTTATTACTCTTTCGCAATGCAATAATAGTGAAACGTGACTTGCCTGAAGCATAATGTCTTTTAGGCCAACAACTGGAGAAGTCCCTAGAAATTTAATTCCATTTTATGAGATGATGGTTTCTGTGAATTGGTGAATATGGAATTTCAAATCATGTAAAGTTTGGAGTGCTAATGAGATGGATTCCTTAGAAAAACAGTGCGCTAGGAGTATTATCATATGTTGGGCCCCATGGTGTAGCCCTTTTTTAACTTCGCTAGTTCTTCTCAAGTCAATTTCCAGTGACATCTCTTATACCCCATATTGCTCCTTCAGCATGTTCCATACCATGATATGTTTTAATTGAAATTCATGCAATAGCTTATTAGAAAAAAAACCTGTATAGTTTTTTGGTTCGTGTCGAATGATGTGTCTCTAGAAATATTATGGACCTGGAAGCCATGCTGATCACAGACAACCTGCATCTGGGGATGGGGAATCGGTCCTTGATGATCATTTGTGCCTCATCTTGAGGAGCTTGCAAGCAGCTGCGCAAAGGCCTGAAACAACAAATAAAAGGAATAGCTTGTGGTTAAAACTAGAAAAACCCATTTTACTTTTATCAAAATGTCAATCTCATTCAAAAACAAATTAAAGGCATAAGCAGTAACTACTCTCAAATTTGGATTAATAGTAGTTAGAATACTATTTATGATTATCGCAAATAAAACGATTCTATGGAATGAAGAAAGCAAGAGTAAACAACTGTAACAACGCAAAATGGTTCAGAACTCATGTAACATTAATAGGGAGCAAGGCATGATGTGGAATTGGACTAACGTAAACATTCTGTAATTAGTGGCTAACTCGCAGAACTATCATCTCACAATTGTAATGTAGATGCAATGCCCTAAACACAAATAAATCAGTTTTCAATCTCCTCGGCAGCTTTTGGAGTGGTTTCATTTTCACTACTGATTAACACGAGTGGCAAAAAT